>JARHVA010000590.1:2647500-3247500 GCA_037957365.1 Torreya grandis
CTATCAAGAGAATCAAGAAAACATAATTCGGCATTTAAACAAGAACCTAACACTAGACCCCCAAATCTTAAGATGTAAATCAATAAAAGGCACAAAATAACAGCGAGCTGACTTGAAAAAAGACTACCCAAATCAGTGAAGAAATGGAACATCTAAATCCTAAAATGCAAAAGTAGAGAGAAAGAAATAATTCTTGAGGAGCATAGTGAAAGTTGAACAAAGAACAAGCGAGGATGATTCACATCGGCTAAGGTTTGGATAACCATCTACAGCTATGCAGCTAGGGCACAACACCTACAATCTTCTCAAAGCTCTCAAGCACGGTTGAAAGCGCACGTATGGCAGGGTTTTTTTGAGCGAATAATATGAAGAATTAGGGGTATGATTTCTTTTATAGAGACATTGCTTGACCTACAGACTCTCTAAATCTGGCCTCACCTATAATCTTTCCCAAGCCATACATTGTGGAGAAACCATATGCTATCCTAGCAGTGGAGATCGCTCCTCTAGAGGTAACTGGGTTAATTTCTTCTTTTGGAGATTTTATAGTCATTTGTAGGTTTAATGGTTTCTGGTCTCGTTTAGAAGAGTTGCATCAATGGGTTGATGTTAAGTGGACCAAAAACCATGAGATTCATTTATGTTCTAAAGGGTTTTTCATAGTCCAATTTATGGGATTGAGGATTATCAGAGAGTTCTTAAGGAGGGACCTTGGTTTTGGGGAAGAGTTGGGATCTTTGTCACTCTGTGGTTTTTTTATTTTGATCCCTTAACAATAGTGGTGTCTAAAATGCCAATTTGGGTTCGGCTCCCAAATCCGCATCTACCCTTTTGGCACCCCTCAGTTTGTGAAGCTATTGGTAATATCCTTGAAAGATTCATCAAGATCGATTTTGAGTGGTCAACCAAGGTTTCGAGCAGTCTATACCTTTGGTAATTTGTGTTGAGGTTGACCTTAGCAAAGGTCTTCCAAATCGAATATAGCCGAAACATGATAATTCTTACTGGCTCCAGATGTTGGATTATGAAAACACTGTTTTTAGATGTCGGCTCTACCACCAACATGGCCATTTCCAAGGGGTTTGTCTGCATACAGGGAGTCAAAAAAAAGGACCAGCGTCATCCTAAATGTTGGCAACCTATGATCACACTCGTCTAATTGAGGTCACAAAAAAATCTAAAGATGCTATAGGAAAGAAAAAAGGTTCAGAGTTTTCTTGTCAAACATTTGCAAATAATGTTACAAGAGGCAGTGTCAATAGATCACATGAATCTGAGTCTTCAAAATCTAACAAGGAGCAATCCCCATTTGATCCTCAGCGTAATCATGAGCTTTCGATGGTTATTGCTACTCCGATGGATCTTGGGCGTCTAGAGTGTTGCACTGAGGTTCAAAAGAAAAAGGGCAAAAAAAGTCATAATGTGAATACATACTTTAGTTAGTTTTGATTTTTTTCTCTTTCTAACCTTTTTTGTTTGTTTTGCCCAGTATGACTTGTTTTTGGGATGTGACCTTTCCACTCATCTTTTTTGGTATGACTAAAATTATAATATAATTTTTTTTAAATCAATAAAGTACACTTTTCAATCCAAAAAAATGCCTAAATATAACCAAAAGCAAGGAAAAAGCCCTTAAAAATTCAACAACCCTATAACATGCGAGAAAATAAATTGGAATCTTAAACCAGTAAGGCTACCCAACACAAGAAATAACACCAAGATCCGGATTGAAAAAAAGTTATCAAAAAAGAAGAAACACCCAAATTTTGGCCGAGAGAATAAATAACCATAAAATGTATCATCTAAAAATTCCAATATAAGAAACAGGGCTCCACGCATATCAATCCAAAATGTATATTGGCTAATGCATATGGACACTCTAGAGGTACCACCTTCAAGTATACATCAATGGCTTCTCTACAAACCCTCATCAAGCAACCACCCTAAAAATAAAATTAAGATTCCCATCAGAAGCAACCACCCTAAAAATAAAATTAAGATTCCCATCAGAAGCAACCACACTAAAAATCAAAAGCCACTAGGATCGTTCATCATCCACACTTATAATGATGTTTTCAGAATTTAACGAGGTCTCACTGGGATTCGAATCCAGGTCGCTGGATTCAAAGTCCAGAGTGCTAACCACTACACTACGAAACCACATGTTGATTTATTGGCAGATCGATATCATACTCTACTATACATAAAAAATGACATTTTCCCAAACCACACGTTACAATTTCCCAACAATTGTTTCCACATTTTACTACAAACGAGAAAAAAAATACAAACTTTTTCGCGGAAATCGTATACACGGCCTTAAAATTCTTGATGATCTAATCTTCAACGGAGTTATAGTTTTCGCGCTATATCCCCAAAGGTATCCATAACTATTATGTTATTCTTATGGTCAACCTTTTTTTTAAGCTTTCTTTCTTGTTAGCTTTTTAATCCTTTGTATGATGTTTTCAGTCATGAAAAGTTACTCATTATAAATGATTGTTCATATTCGAGTGATAGATTTACTATTATGTTGTTCCCTGTCTACATTTTCTCTTTTCAAAGTTCTCTCCAAAATTTCTGTGGTTAATGTTTTTTCTTAAAGAAACCAATGCCTTTTACTCTTTTGTTTTTCTCCTTACCATTTATTCATAGATTTTTATGTTTGCCTTTGTTCTTCATGTTAATTCTTTTGGCAATTTTTACGTTGCCTTACATTTTTCATCGTAACCTTAGTTTTGCAAGGAAAATATTTCTTACCTTATTTTTAGGTTTAGTTTTCTTGCATATTTTTGGGGCTTCTTTAAATGGTGCCGAATAACCGCTCATTCTTAATGGAATTTATACATACCATGAGCCCCCTTAAAATACCCTTCCTGTGCAATTTACTATTCATCCTCGCTATGAAGAATACCTGAGTTTCTTCTATCAAGAGGATGGTTTTTTTAAATGACTATTCACTTTGCTGGTCCCCGTGTGCTCAACATGTTATTTGTCTTTGTATTTAATTGAGTTTCATAAAAATTAAGCTATGATATGTTTTAAGTTCTTTGAGAGAATCTTTCACTTTTGGTTCTTCTATTTTAGATATACAAACTTTTGAGCACAAAATTTAGTTGGTTACATTCTGTTTGTTATAAGTCTTGCACATATAATTTTTTAATTTTTTTCATTTACTCATATCATTATATATATTTGTGTTGTGTATATTGCATAAACCTAATAACTTTTCTCTGAAATATGTGAATAGCCCCATTCGTCATCTAAAGCTCTTGTTCATTGTTGATTTTATTATTTTACCATTCAAAAAGAATTTGTGTCTAGATCCTCATTACTTAGAATGTTGGCTTGTTTGTTTTAGAATGTTGGCTTGGTTTGTTTGTTGTCCTAACATTGAAATATCCTATTAATAAAATCTTCCCTTTCTTATTGTAGATCGAAATGTTCTTTTTAAGGGACGAATATGGGTCTTCATGGTCTAGATTATGTTTCTTATAAAATATAGAATTCTTGGGTACAAAATAGCATGTAACTATGTTAATATTTGTGTTATTTTTATTCAAATATAATATGTATTTTCATCTTTTTTTATTCTGATATTTTATCCCATGATTCCTTAATTAACACCATTATACCTACATGCCCCTTATCATTCTCTATTGCATTATTTATATTTATGTGTTCTTGTATCCTTCAAAATCTAGCGTTTTGCACCCATCATGCTCTTATGTTTCACTCAAAATGATTATATCTATATCTCTAGCTATAGGCCCTAACCCAGGTCCTCTTCTCTAAGGCTAGCTTGTTTGAGTTATTTGTCATGCCGATATTGTTGTATGGATGTGAGGTATGAGATAGTGGAACAACAAGTTTGAAATGGAGGCAATATAAAGCATCTAATTATAAACGATTTAAGAATATTAAAAATTTCTTGTTGAAACATGAATTTTCTCTTTAGAGGCAATTGTTATGTCGAGACTATTATATTACTTAAAAAGACAAAACATGAAGATCTACAGGTGACCTACAACCACAAGAGACGAAGAATTGCACAAACATAAGAACATGTGGATGAAACAAAACCATTAATGAATAAGTATATGTGATATAAGCCTAAACGAATGCTTAAACCTTAACAAAGACATTAAAAACTATGCGAATGAAAAGTTTAGAATAATGACGTGAAGAAAGAAAACAAGTGAAAAAGATAATATTGTATTACAAAGTTCACCTTGACTTATGAGTATTGTCAAGTTGGTGTTAACAATAAATCTTATTTTTCGTAATTGAAGTGTCTTTTACACACTATAGCATATAGGAATTGATGAACTTTTTTAGAGTCATTGAATCAATTTTAAGAAACAATGAAAAGGTAAACTTGACTTGAAAAAATAAAACGTATAAATATAAATTAATGAGTGAAAAAGTTGGATCATAAATATTGTTAATATTAAATCTAACATAAATTATTGTTATGACGAATGTTTCTGGATATAATTATACAAATATTTTCAGATTAACATTTCAAATCATATCTCATGATCCATAATTAAATAATAAAATGAGATCCAAAATATAAATCTAAAAATACTCACATAATTATATTAAAAAAAAAAACTTATGAATGATAGAAATACCATAGCTCTTATTCTTATAAATTAGTGTTAATATGATAAGGGCTAAAATGGAGATAGCCAAGGGCGCAGCCAGCAAAGCATTAAAATAATAGCACCACCTAAACATGTAGTAAGTGTTCAGCACGCTGCCATCTAAATCTACAATGTGACGGTAACTTGTACTTTTGTCAATTGTAAGTCCTAAACAAAATTATCACCCAATGAAAAAATCATTACTCATGCAAATCATTCTCATATAATATAATATTTTCAAATGCAAGTCACAGCATGATTACTAGGATTAGAGAAGGGCATATTATAGGCTATGTGCATGTAAATACTTCTTTTTTATTGGATTATTGAAGGGCATAGGTATGGTAGGTAGATTTTATTGGAAATGGAGATGAGAAGTAGGTAATGAAAACAATAAATATGAAGCCATTTGTAGATGTCAAAAATGGATCTCAGCTTTAGTTTTTTAATGAGGAGTATTAAGACATGTCAAAAATGTATCTCAGCGTTATTTTTTAATGAGGAGTATTAGTTTTTAATATGCTATATTCATAATTTGTTATGATGTGGTACAATGGTGTTGTGTTGATGCGCAGTGTATAATGATTGGTGTGTATTAAATTAAATGATTTTTCATGACTAATTCATTATGCATCATTATTGTGATAGTTGTTTTCTGATGTAGGTGTGTTTACGGGTTCAATGAACAATTACTTTAAAATACAAAATATTAAAATAATGTATTTATAAAGACTCTAGATTTAAGTGTAGAATTTGAATTTATATTAGAAATTGGATGTGGTTTTCATACATTGATATTCAGGTCTTTACTTACAAGGTAAGGCCGATTATTAATCACAAATATGCAGGATTATTTATACAATCAGGAAATAAATCTTAGTAGTTACAGATGCATGTTTTCAACTGTATGGACTCTAGCTCTCGACTCACACTCCCTTTAAAATTAGGCAGAGTTTTCATAGAGTTCTTGACTATCAATGTTGAACTTTGACCTTACACCTTTTTATATATCTTTTGGGTCTTTTAGATGATTCTTTCTCCGATTTTTTATTGGTCGAACAACCTCCATTAATATCCATTGTGTCTCTCACCATTGTTTGTGGAGACACCTAAATTATGCCACATTTAGTGTCGTGATTTACTTTGATTAAAATCGACACACTAACTCAATCACCATCCCAAATATGAATTTCTTACTAATATTATTTTCCTCTACTTTTTGAATAATTTTTTAATCCATATTAATTAACTAATCATGAACACATAATTCTTCAAAACTAATTAAAATCCAAAATTTCTACATCACCCAAACATATTTTACACTTATCTCAACCAAGTGTTGAGTCATTTTTTATTCACCATTGAACATTTCAACTACTTTGGTGAGTCACTCAACTACCTTGACCCATTTGTGATGAATAATACAACTACCAACTCTCCCCCTTCCTCTCACGCATATGATAATTAGTCATCATCATAATTATCATGATTAAATAATTAAATAATTAAATAAGCATGGATTATTCTCAACCATTCATCTCACCACCCAAAGGCCTATAAATTCACATGTAATCCATCAATTTATTTATCCACCTTCAAGCTATTGAATCTCTATCAAAATTATCTTATATTTTTGGTGTAGACTTTAATCCTACGGGTTTTGTCTAGATGGTTCATTATGCTTGCTTAGGGTCTTAGAGGCCATTTGGGTCATTTGGAAAGATTAGTCCCACATTCACTGGAATGTGAGGTTTCACTCTCTCTCCCCCTATATATATACCCCTCTCCCTTTGTATTCATAATCCAAAGTTAATGAATATTTTGGCTTTCTTCATTTTTTGTTTGTCTCGTGCAATTCTCTTTTGTGATTTCAATTTTCTACAACTCTTTGGTGGTGAGCACTCACTTTTTGTCTCGTGTGACCATTCGACCTTTACATTCACCTTATCCAGACTGGGATCCAACTCTGATATAGTATCAGAGCCACCCATGGTAAATGTTTGTTTGGTTATTCACTACTAAGCTTTCTATGAAATATTGAGATTTGTTGCATAAGTAGGATTGTAGATCTGTATTGTTTTTCATTTAGATCTGTCCATTCCTTTTATCATACATTTACATGATTTGTAATGTTGTATATGGAAGCTCTTTGGAGATCTAAAGTTCTTGCAGTTTGATCAAATTCACTACGGCTTAGAAGAAAGCATTTTTTGCTTGAGGAAACATGTTTCCCATCACATTGTCTTTTTCGTGGATTTCTAGTTCAGATCTAATTTTTCATTCTTGTGCCTAGTTTGCCATCTCCTTAATCAAGTTATTACTACTCTTGAGCCATAGTGAATCATGCCAAAATAAATTTGGGTTTGGTGCACCTTGGTCTTAGTTTTTTAGATCATTTTGAATTTTTGAATTTCATTAATAAATGCAAACATTATGATGTTTTTAGTAACTGATACTCAAAAAAATCAAATCTTATAATTTAGAGATTATTGCTGAAAGTTTATTCCAAAACAAGCTAAGTCTATTCAAGTTTGCCGTAATATTTTTAGCATGTTAAATTCTTTTTTTAATAGATTGATTTAAAACAAGGGGAAATAGGCTACTTTTCTCTTAATGCATAAGTAATGCATAAAAAGATTGGTCAAGTTTAGCATTGTTAATGGATATAGGTTGATTGAATCAATATAAGACTTAGATTCTAAATCGATCTCAAGAAATTTTATCATATGAAACTAATGTAGTCCTCATAATGTGCTACATTTGGAAGAGGTGATCTTGGAATGAGGTTGATGGAATGTTGCACATGGAAATGGAGTGGAACTCCAAAGGGTAACTCAAATGGAGTGTGTTGTGGAGTTTTTATTCTTTCTTGTCAGATTGATGTTTCTTATGTGTCATCAAAGGGGATTGTTGATGAATATTTAAAAAGAAAGTGTTATCCATTTTTTCACTTGCTCACATTGTACTTGCTTTCTTGGATGCATTATCGATTGAGTTTGACATTCACTTTTATTTGTAAATATTTATCTTTTTTGACACATGCACTGATTGCTCTAGACGCACTATCGACTGAGTCTGACATCTTTTGAGCATGCATTTGTAACATTTGTGGGGGGGGGGGGGGGTTCACCATTTTATAGTTCAGGGGGATGTATTATGCCTTTTTGGTCCCTCATTGCATTCTACTTGCACTTTTTTTTTGCAATAACTTCAATTTGCACTACTACTACATCTCATTTTTTTATTAATAAATTCAAGTTCAATCAACCCAAAAACTCCCTTTAATTATCATGAATGAAAAATCAAGATGATAATCATTCTAAGGAGTAAGGGTTTTGTATAGGATAACCATGGGTAACGAAACTGAACCTAACACAAATACAAAGATAGTTAAGTAGTATAACCTTAGTGATAAAGCCTATGGGCTATTATGCATTTTTATAACACCTAATTTTTTATTTAACTTAGAGCCTACCAAATCACCTCATGATGTATGTATCATTTTGGGTAAATTATTTGGGGAGTAAGATGTGATGAGAGGTCACGAGCTTGAGAATGAACTCATTATCCTAAGTCCTGATAACTTTGACACCCTTCAAGATTTGTTCACTAAGTTCAAGTCCTTGAGATTGCAATTAAAATAATGTGGGATAAAAAAATAATATGACCTACTTGTTCTTTTTCTACTCTCTAAACTAGGTCCTAACTATTCATTCGTTGTCTCTACTTTTCATGCCACTAAAAATGTTTTAGGCACTGCATGGAAAATGCCTTCTTTAGATGTTTTCATTATCAACTTAAATAGGGAGCAAGACAAGTTGATCTAGATGGGCACATTGAAGTCCATAAAACCTCAAGCCCTAATTATTGAGAATGGGAAAGAAAAGACTTTCAACAAAGAGAAGAAGAAGAAGAAGGATCAAGAGAAGAAGAAAGAATCAACCTTTGCTAAAACCAACACTGAAGCCTTCTCTTCCAATGACAAACCTAATAAAGGGAAGGTTAAGTGTGCCTAATGTAAAAAAAATGGGCATGATGAAAGTAAATGCATGAAGAAGTAAATAGATCACCTAACTCATCTCCTAGTAGAAAATAACATACATGTTCATGAGTCCACCAAGCAGAATTCATCTATCCAAGATTCTACTAAGGCAAAGGGCAAGGGGAAAGAGAAAGAAAAAGGCAAGGATCTTGTAATAGTTATACCTTCAACATATTTATGGGTCATTGACTTAGGTGCTTCTCATTACATGAGATCTTCACTAGTTGAGTTTTCTTCTTTAAAACCTTTTAGCATCTATTTTATCAGTTTGGGTGATGACACTTATGTACCTATTACATGGAGAGATATATTGAAATGGAAGGAAAAACATTCAATAATGTTACAAATGTCCCTTTCCTTTCATCCAATCTCCTATTATTGTATCAAATCACTTATATTAGTAAAGGCATGAGGGTTGAGCTTTTATCAGATTTAGTTGTTATCAGGGAGTTGCATAGTGATACTATAGTGGTAGTGAGTAAGGTAGATCACCAAACTAGGTTATACACCTTATCATATTTTGCCCCTGATTCTTATTTGATATAATTACTGACTCATTTGGATGGACTTAACAAATTATTAAAAAAATTAGTTTGGCCATGTTAACTATCTCTACTTTGAACAACTTAGCAAAAATGGCATGGTCATAGGCTTGCCTTGAGTCCAATTCTCTAAAGAACTTTATGAGGGGTGCTCTCTTGGAAAGCATCTCAAAGTAAAATTTGACAAAGGCAAAGCTTGGAGGGATTCACAAGCATTGAAGTTAGTACACAGTGATGTATTTAAGCCTTTTCCCAGTCTATCTTTTACTATGGCTAAGTATATTCTTACTTTCATTAATGATTTCTTGAGATATACATGGGTCTAATTTATTAAGAAAAAGTCTAAAGTGTTTGAATATTTTCAAGACTTCAAGGCACTTGTTGAGAAACAATTTGAGAAATCAATCGAGGTTCTTTGAACTAACAATGGAGGTGAATTTATCAACAACAAATTTGAGTAGTTTTATACCACAGAGGTGATTGATTTACAATGGATAGTTACTTACAATCCTTTAAAAAATGGAGTTTTAGAATGCAAGAATAGGTCCTTGAAAGAGATGGATAGTTTTATTATTCACTTTAAGTCCTTGGCACCTGAGTATTAGGCCAAATCCATTATTTGTGCTTGTTATATTCAGATAAGTTTCTTCATAAAACTTTTAAAGAAATAACACCCTTTGAAGCTTAGCATGAAAGGAAACCTGATGTTAAGCACCTTAGGGTTTTTTAATCTCTAGTTATGACACTATACCAAATAAGAAATGCAAAGCTATGAAACCTCAGTCCAAGCCTTGTATCCTTATAGGTTATCCAGATGGTTTCAATGGGTATTACCTTCTAATCAAACCACACATGAGTTGTTCATAGAGATAAGTGTTCACTTTCAAGAGAGTCCCATAAACTCAACACTTGATACTTTTTATCTTTCATTGGATTCACTTAGACTTGATGATTCTTCTTCTAACTCAGATCATCTAGAGTAGGTTCCTGAGCCAGGGTCTTCTTCTTCTAGTTATGATAGTGAGGGTAGTGATAGGGAATCTTCTACATCCACCTATAGTCATGTTTCAAAGGATGAAGATTCATCACCTGACTCACCCATATCTAGGCCCCTTTGGGCTAAGTAGACACTTTAAGGTGCAAGCACTTGGGTAGGGGATCTAGTAGATGATAGACGTACTCGATAAGGTTATCAAAGTGGTCCACATGCCTTTTTTACTTTATTTTTGGATCTATAGACATTCTAAGAGGCTTCAAGCATACTTGAGAGGGATAGTGATATGTAGGAAGAATATTCTTTCTTGATCAAAAATCACACTTGGGATTTGACTTCACTTCCTGAGGGAAGGAATATGGTTTGATGTAGGTGGATATATCAGATCAATTTTGCAACAAATGGGTTGATTGATAAGTATAAGGTGTAATTGATTACCAAGGGTTTTTCACAGGTAGCTGGCATTGACTACTCACAGACCTTTACACCTATTTCAAATATGACTTTGATTTGACTCACACTATCTATATCTATACACATGGTTGGGATGTATACCAAATAGATGTGAAGAGTGCCTTTCTTCATAGAGACCTTAAGGAGGATATCTATATGGAGCAACCATGTAGGTTTGTTCAAGATTCATCCTTAGTTTGTAGACTTAGGAAATCCATCTATGGCCTCAAATAGACCTCTCAAGATTGGTATACCAAGATGGATTCCTTCCTCTTTACTTCAAGTTTTACTAGATGTCATTCAGACACCAATGTATATTTTTTGTACCAAGATGATTTTTTATTAGTATTGATCCTTTACATTGATGATATTTTGATCACTGGAAGTTCCTCATCAACTATTATAGTAGTGAACACAATTCTATAAGATAGATTTGACATGATTTACTTGGGTCTTTTGCATTACTTTCTTGGCATCGATATTTTACAATCTAATTCAGGGATTTCACTTACACAACCCAAGTATGTTCTTGATATTTTGGCTTAGTTTCACATGGCTGATTGTAAGCCATCTTTGACTCCCTTTCTATCAGGAGTCAAGCTTGAGGCTGATTGTTCTACACCTTTGTTTGATGCCACTTGATATCGATAATTTGTTGGCAGCCTTATTTTTCTAACTCATATCAAGACTGATATGTCATATGCAGTGGGACTTGTCTCCAGATTCATTCAGGAACTCCATGAGCTATATTAAAAAGTAGATAAGAGGATCTTTCACTACATTCAGGGCTCTTATAGATTCAGGATTTAGTATAGATTTGGCATAGAGGTTGAATTAGTTGGTTTTATAAATTTAGATTAGGTTGCAATACTCAAAATTTCAAGTCTACTTTAGGTTACAATTTTCATTTGGGTTCTAATCCCATCAATTCATCTAGAAAAAGTAAAAATAGTATTGCTATATCATTCACAGAGGCATAGTACATGGGAGCTATTAATACAGCTACTGAGGCTATTTGGCTTCTATGGATTTTATTTGAGTTTAACATTCCTTTCAAGCAGCCCACCATCATCTATTATGACAACCAAAGTACCATACAAATATGTAGGAATCTAGTTCGGCATTAACAAACCAAACACATTGAGATTCATATGCATTTTATCTAAGAGATTATTCATGGTCAGGTCATCAACTTGAGATTTTGTCTATCTTTAGAGTAGGTTGCAGATATCTTTATCGAACCCTTCACTAAGAGCAAGTTTATTCATCTATGAGTTCTTCTTGGGGTGTAGTCTACATCAACAACAACATCATCTTCAAGGGGGCCTTCTATCCTCTTCACTTCCTTTATGTCTCTCTTTTTTAGGGGAGTTTTTCCTATAGATTTTCTTCTTTTCTACACTTTATGAGATATTATTATGTACTTGAGTACCTCATTAGGCCTTATTGTTAGGACACAATTCTCTAGTTTGCCTAAGCTACACTTAAAGGGGGGTATTGGTGTAGACTTTTATCCTATGAGTTTTGTCTACATAGTTCATTATGCTTGCTTAGGGTCTTAGAGGCCATTTGGGTCATTTGGGAATATTAGTCTAACATTCACTAGAATGTGGGGTTTCACTTTCTCTCCTACTTATATATCTATCTCTCTTGCTTCATATTCATAATCCAAAATTAATGAATATTTTGGCTTTCTCCATTTTTGGTTTGTCTTGTGCAATTCTCTTTTGTGATTTCAATTTGCTACAGCTCTTTGATGGTGTGCACTCGCTTCTTGTCTCATGTGACCATTCGACCTTCGTATTCAACTTATCCAGATTGGGATCAAGCTTGAATATATGATCCATTAAGAAATCAAACTATTTGTATGCATATGCTACCCAATTCACCTTTGTTTGGAGAATAAATTGAGCACCCACACCTAATAAAGAAAGGGCAAATCACATATTTTTATAATGGAGAAGGTGATGTATTCTACATGGTTTTGTAAGTACTTCTTTATTTAGATTTATTTCATTATTATTATTATTATTATTATTATTATTATTATTATTATTATTATTATTATTATTATTATTATTATTATTATTAAAGGTTGGTTTATATTTAGAATAAGACTTTTAATTTGATTTCTTAGTTTAAATTTATGAATTTTTAGCTATTACATTCTAGCACGCTTTATAGGACACTCTCCCTCATCTTATTCATCACAATTGCACTTAGTAGGCTATTTTTAGTTATATTTGAATTGTTTCAGAGTGCATATCTATTTAATTTTGTTTTGGAAGGTCTTTTTTACAGCTGCAGGTTCATTTTTCCAAAATTATGAGCTATTATATGGTTGCATGCATAATAACGATTTCACTCTGCAAAAAAAATGATTTTGTACACCTAAACAATGGTTTTATTCTATGATGCAATGATTTTGTCTTTTGGTTCAACTGTTTTACCATTGACTATTTTTATTAACATTTATCCTAACTTTGATTTGTTGTTTCTAGTTTTTTAATTTTTTAGCTCTCTAATACTCACCTATTTATTATTTTACCTATTTTATTTCTCTATTTTTTTTCTCTATCTGTATAATGATGGTTTTATCGTAGAAAGTAGTAATTTTATCCACATTTTTGGTGCATTCATTTCTGGTCACAGTGATTATGTTCTTAGTCACAATAGTTTTGTCTTCTATCACAATGATTTCATTCTTTGTTTATCTATTTGTGTTTTCTAATTTTTAACACCCCAATAGTTTTATTCAACTATTCAGTGGTTTTTTCTTACCATGAAATGAATTTGTTTATTAGTGCAATGATTTCATTCTATGTTTATCTGTTTGTGTTTTTTGAATTTTTGTAGCCCAATAGTTTTGTTCAAAATTTTAGTGGTTTTGTCTAACCATGTAGTGAATTTTTTTCTTAGTGCAATGATTTCGTTCTCTGTTTATTTGAGTTTTGTTTAAATTTTCAATAAATTTATTCTTTGTTGTAGCAGTTTTGTTCTATATCATAGCGGTTTTGTTCTTTAATTCTCTTAACTTCTATTTTTCTATGTTTTTCTAACTTTTTAACAATTCCACCATTCTCCATTTTTTGCATAATAATGGTTTTGTTCTAGAAAGTTTTTTTTTCATTATCTTCTTTTTTTGACTCATTTTGGCTAACTTGTATGTTGCCTAACTCTTCGCAAACAACCTAGTAATTATTTTTTCAAGGTGCTTGTCAAATAATGTAGATTTAAAACAAAAAAAAGAAATTATTTTTATTTGTTTATTTCTTTGTTGCTAACTTTGCTTTCTTCAAGTCTTTAATTTTTTTTAAGTATTAATTAGCTCATCTTTTCATTTCTCTAGTAATTAAATCATATTTCATTTTCATTGTAAAAAAATTGTTTCTTATTTGTATCACAAAGTTATATATGCTCTTTCATTAGCATCACATTGGTGATGATACTTGGATATCAAAAAAAAAAAAAATCTACTTAGGTTACGCTTGTATGTATGATTGGCATCACATTGGTGATGATACTTTATAAATCAAAGACAAATGACAACCTATTTATTTTTATTTTTTAGTGCTCTATCAACAGTGGATTTCACCACCATGCAGTAGACCAAACTTTGTGTACCAATGGAGTATATAAATTGATGACCTATTATTTCAATTGCCTAAGAAATTGTATGTTTTAAGCACACCATGACATGAGGGGATTCCATACTCCAATGCCTAAGGTTTCAACAACTTTGAAGTTCTATTTTTTTGACATCGACCTACTGAAATCTTATGGCTAGGTTGGGCACATTGGGATTAGATCCATTTGTGTGTGTTCATTAAATCAACTTTTTCCATGGTTTCAGGCAACATGTACTGAAAGGTATATAGAAGATTTATTTTTAGATAAGCTTGTAAAAATTTTAATCCTAAGATATTCATTTCAATCATTTTAATTTTAGTGTACCAGCAAGTGGTCAGCTCCAAAAATTTACTCTCAATTTATCCTTGAAACTAGGTTAAGTGGGTTATGGGTATGGTTATACCTCCATAGTTAGTGCTCTAAAATATTGGGCTGACACTTTACAACGGATGAGTTAGTATATATGAGAGCCTACAAGACATTCAATTCCCTTGGCCTAGTTTTATCCCTTTTATGTATTGCATGTTTCTTTTTGGTTAAAATAGAGCTTACTTGTTATCTTGTTTTCTTTTTTATCTCCTTGTGAAGACCACATACTTAAAGTTTTTTATGTTTGAAAACCAAGTTTGATTATTTAAAACCAAAAGCTATAAATTAAAACAAAACCAAAATCAGGAAGATTCAAAGCTAAGATAACTCAAAACTTGTTAAGTATTTATAATTTCAATTCTTTTAGTATTTCACCTTTTGTTTTCTAATCAAACCTTTTAAGTAAATTCTCCCATCATAAGACAAATGGCCTTATTGAACAATCCTAGGTTTAGAGAACAACCTTTTGACAATGACCTTTTTAACTTTGGCGATCAAGAACATCATGTTGAGATCAATGATAATGTTAATGATGAGGGACCCTATCTTGAAACATCCCAACAAAGCCATCTATTTACTATGGAAGATCATGTTAAAAGGTTGACCAAAGAAATAATTGATCTCAAAGCCACCTATATAACCCACCTCATTATTAAGGAACCCCAAACCATTCCACATCGATATCAACCTCCCACTCATAACCTTATTATCCAAAATCAGCCAAGTGTCCCATCTACTAGAAATAGGATTAACTCCAACATCCCTCATCACACTAGCAAATGAAAGCCAATTCTATCACCACTATCATTTATTATCACTCCACCCCTAAAAGCACAACAAATCTAAATCACCTAACCTATTAAAAACATTACGATTTCTAGTGGTCAACTTAAACAAAAAAATTGAAAATGTAAATTCACTCCTTTGGGAGAACCATATGATGTATTATTTCAAAATTTAATCATTACAAACATGATCATATTCCCCCATACCAAACCCTTTGATGAGGGCATTCCAAAACCTGAGTGGTACATAGATAACAAATATTATGACTACCACAAAATTGAAGGGCATTCCACTAACCATTGTATGAGACTCAAGCATTATATCCAAGATTTTATTGATCATGGGGACATTAAGGTAAATCCTAGTGTATCCACATCTGAAAATCATAGCTTGGAAGTATGCCAAAATGTTTTCTTAAGAATCATCAAGTTACTCAACTTCTAATTCAAGATCATAATATTTCACCCATTTTTTATGAACCTCTCTTTGATACACCCATTCTCAACCAATCCATATTCGATCAACCCATCTTTGATCACCATGGCCTACCTTCCATTTTTGATGAGCCTATTTTATACCATATAGATGTGTTTGATAATCCCCTCATCCAAGATCCCCTCGTTAAAAAACCTATCTTTAACCAAGAGCCTATCTTTGACTAAGAGCTTTTCTTTGACCAAGAGCCCATATTTGACTAAGATCCTAGCTTGGATCAATCCTCCTCTAACCAACCCAACCTATCACCCATTAGCCAAACACCCAACTTTTTATCACATGATAAAGCCCCCATCATCTCAAAACATACACCCCAAGTGACAAAGGTTATTTTAGACAATAAAATCCATGAAAAAAGAATTATAGAACCCATTTAGAGTAAATAATGGACCCCATGACATTGGTTTCAAACCATTTTCAAATCCATGTAAAGATGTTAGTGTTACTTTTGAAGTTTCTAAAGAAACTATTAGTGTAGGCTTTTTCCCGCTTTTGGTTTTACCTACATAGTTATTAGTAAGCTTGTTTAGGGTTATTAAGGTCATTAGGAGAACACAAAATGTATTTCCTATTTGTGAGTTGGATGGTTACCTTTTTGGTGACCTAATATCTCACTATATAATGTACTTATTTTATACTTTTTGATTAATGAATCAATTAATGAAGCTCACTTTTGTGCTTTACATTGATCTAACCTAATTATAGAATTTGCATACAACCTATGGCGTTTAGATATCTTGGAGTCATCTGACATGGTATCAAAGCTCTAATCTGATAATTATTTTACCATTTCTAAAATCCTTGGTGAGATCTTACCTGCTAGCATTCCTGGTAGCTTTCTTGATTTTTCAATTTTCATAGGTTTGGTAGGATTTCATGAAAATCCATGCAAACTATATTTTTAGAGTCTCCTATTTAAAAATAGATAGCACCATCAGATCTGGAAGGCATCAAAACCCTAATGTCAATAATACACTTGACCTAGATTTGTGATAGTGATTTTCAATCATTTTTGGAGTGTTTCGGGTCATTTTTGATGATTTCACATATTTGTATATATCAAGATTCTCAAATCAAGAAATAAATTCAAGGTTTTTCTAGGTTTTTCTAGGTTTTTTGATTTCTCAAATGGGTCTTTGTTTGTTTCTAGAGAAGTTGTGCTGATTATACATATTACTTGGTTTTCCCATTTTGATGGAGTTTCTACCCCTTACAGGTAATTTTGGTGGTTTTTGGTCTTTGTTAAACTTGTGTCAAAAAAATAGTATTCAATAGGCATTCAAGTATTTACATGTAGGGCCATAAAAACTCAACACCTACATGATTAGATATCAAAATACGACACTCATTCCAATAGCTATCAGACCTTGACACCTGCCCAAATGGCCATATGACCCTAGTAACCTATCTGGTAGACCATTAGGACCCTAAAACCTGATCGAAAGATCAAACCTGAATAACCTATCCAATAGACCATTGGAACCCAAAAACTTGTTTTTTAGACCATCATAACTTGACAACCTATTTGGTAGACCATAAACAATTCAATAGACCATTAGATCCTGATGCTTGTCAGAACAGGTGTCAAACTCTAAATATCATGCACACAAACTTCTTAGACTCTGAAGCTTATAAAATACCTTATAGGCATTGGCACTTATTTGAGCATTCTCCATTCTTCGATTACCCTTTTTGTACCAGTGATGGCCATTAAGACATCAAATTTAACCTTAAATTATTTGAAGTGCAAGAGACTGTCAAATTTAAGATAGTGGAAAATGACACTATTCATTTTTTAAATGGAGGAATTTTTTGGTTGATTTAAATCACACATCAATCAAATCAATCAAAAGTGAGATGGGGAGGGTACCCATAATAATCCTTAGCCTCCTAGTCATATGGTGTGGTCACATGAGGGAAGCACCTAGTTTAGCCCTTAACCTTTTGTCACATGAAAATTAAGCCCTTGGTCACTTCCAACCCAACAATGCTTAACTTTTGCTAAAGAGAGGCTTAAGTTTTTATTTTGAAATTTGATGCATATAAATTTATCTTGGGGAAGTTGATCAAAAAAATTCCACCATTTTTTTGCCTAAATGTTTTCATGCAAGTAGATTTTCAAACATTCAAAACTTTTGATTGATAACTTGGATTTGAGTATCGTTTTAACCATATAAAAATAAAACTTGAGTTCTAAGAGTATTACTTGAGACCACCCATCCATATATTATCCCTAGAACTATATTAGGGCCTATTTAGACACTTATCCAACCTTTGTGTGGGCTATAAACATCCCTAAAGCAATTCTAGACCCTTAATTTAGCATCTTGGCCCCTAGTGCTTTAGGTTTTGCCACCTGGACACTAGCATCATAACTTGGACAATAGTACCAATGGCACTAGTGTACCAATTTGGGTACTATTGTCTTTTTTCCTACTTTTAGCCACTAATAGATATTTTTTCAAATCAACAACCACCTATGGTCAGCCTCGACCTCTTTTAAGACCTGCACAAGCACTATAATAGTATATATACATGACTTTTAGCTTTTTATTGACTAGATGGAAATGAGATGCAATAACACAAATTAACTCAGAATAAGTTGTGCACAATTATGGTTACCAATCCTTATTCGTCCTTACTTCTACATATAGTCATCTACAACCATTCTAAGCTCAGAATACTCAAATTTATAGTCTCAAGTAAACTCAAATCACTCAAGCTAACATTCATACTAGCTTCACTTGCACTTACATCAACACTTAGGTGGGGAGAACTTCATTAGGCTTGATCCCTCCTCGAAGAAATGGCATGTAGGTAACTCTCATCATAATGGGGTGTTGAGGATGTCCAACCTACCCCACTAACATCATAATTTACTACTTATGCCAATTGGATGCCCTAATAACATGGAGGTTTAGGGTTTACATACCAAATCAATCAAAATAGGTCACTGACAAGGGAATCAAAACTCGTACACACATGAACATGCTTGGTAGATTCATACATAGGTGCACCTAAAAGATCAAAATAATTATGCATAAAGGACACTAGCACCATTGGCACTACTATCTAGGAATATTTTTGACACGTGGATCTTATCCACAACTCTTAGATCAGCTCTTGTCCTAATTTACAACCCCCAGATCTTTTGTCTCAATCAATTTCTAGATAAGTACTTGTTTGCATCATTTATTAATATTTTTAGAAAGGTCAAACTAGGTCAATTATATTACAAATTAATGGATGTGTTTATTTTATATTTATACCCTAATTTAATATACTCAACCCCTTTAATAACCTAGGGCTTAAACTCTATAACCTTAAAAAGTTAAATCATTTAGTAAACATGACTTGCTTTGAATAGTGAAAAAACCCTAACCATAGATAACCCTAAGGCTTATATTTTCAACCTTCTAGAACCCACATTCAAATTTTAGATCCCTATATTTTATGATTTCTATTTCATAAAATGATGATAATAATGATAGATGAAGTTTATCACTTTTTAATACAAATTTTTTAGCTTCCTTTACATGTGGGTTTCCTTTTATTTGGAATAAATTCAAGAATGACATAAACACATATGACATGGTGCTTTATATTAGTTAAAATGTATGTCATATTTCATTCAATCTCTAGCATGTTATCATTCTCTTATGTGAAATTCAATTAAAAAACAAATCCTTGCATACATAGATGATTTATTACATAAGCTAACAACCATGTTTAAAGTTTCAATGTCATATCTTATGCACAAGAAAGAATATCTTTCGCCTCCTCATCTCTATGAGGGTGATAGTTGCTTTCACTCTAACTAGGTCTATGCTATCACTCCACAAGATGAAATAACCTATATTGTTGTTAATAATGCCCATACTCAGCCTATCCATGCCTCCACCTCTTATTTACAGGGTATGTGCCTACATGTTCAATCAGGAGCAACTAGGGTTTGAGCTTATGTGACTCTAAGGGATCAAATTATCAATATGAGCAGTTTCATTTAAAAATTACAAACTCAGAATCAACTATTACATGAAAATATTACAACATTGAAAATTAGATTACAAGACAAAATCATCCAAGGCACACTAGTGAAAATCATGTATATGCATCTTAACGTAGTCAATTTGTGGCAAGCAATGTTATATATCAAAACAATAAATCACAACAAAGTGCATCTACAACTAGTGATTCAAAAAGTACTCAAGATCAAAATAATACATAAGATGGGAATCAGGACACTCTCCCCCCACATAAAAATGAAAATCTTATTTTCAATAAGGATGATATTTTAGATATTTTTAGCGATAGAATTTGGGAATAACCCCATGATCATGCATAGATTTTGAAAGCCATAATGGAAATAAATAAAAAATCAAATAATGGTCAATCTTCTACTCCTCCAGATAACAATATTATTACACCTACTTTTGGGGCAACTCAGCTTATACAAGTCATTTTAACTTGAAAAACTTCAATAATGGTAACACCTCCTATGGATAGTTCCTCCTCTTTGGATGTATAATCCCTTATGCATGAGATTTATTCTCTATAGGTTAAGGTGTTACATCTTGAGCATGGTGATACTAGGCCATCACATGCCTTAGATTCTCATGTTATTTTACATACACCATTGGCACAACACATAGTGAAAACTCATTTTCCATCCATATTTTTAGCACCTAAGCTCACTTTGTATGATGGTAAGGGTGATCCAGAGCACCATGTACGAGCTTTCCACATAGCATGTTTGGACTATGTATCTAATGATTGGCTCCTTACTAAGTTGTTCCCACATAGTCTAAAGGACTATGTATTACAATAGTTCCATTATCTTCCAAATTAGTCCATCATTGTATTCAATCCATTGGTAGATATGGTTTTGTCACACTTTTCAATCAACATTAGTAATAAGATCTCATATGCTTAAGTGGTAAAACTTAAGCAAAGATACAATGATCCTATTGCAAAATATCTCTTGCAATATGAAACTAGATTGGCAAGGATGATTAGCCCCATGGAAGATAGAGAGATCCAATACATATTCAAATAAAGTTTAATACCAACATTGCACAAAGCTATTTTGTTCAAGAAAATTCCAACATTCAAAAATTTATGCCACATAGTGAAAGAAAGGGAAGTCAGGATTCTCTTTATGGGAAAATTACAATATACAAGTGGATTAGATTAAAATATTAAGAGTTATAATAATCCTCCATATAAATTAAGGGCCAATGACAATAAGAGTGATCAAAAGGCCATAATTAACAAAACTTCAAAGCCACTTTTTTGCTTGGCTTTATCAGCTCATCCACAGAGATTTTTCACAAACCTTTTAGAATCACCAACACATGTTTTACAGTAGCTCTTAAAATTCAATGTCATATCTCTACCTCCCATCAAAGAGGTTGATATGATAATGTTATACCCTTAACCTATAATGCATCTAGGGATATATATGGTCTACTTGTGGCTTACACACCTTCATATTAGCTTGTTGCATTTCTCGATTTTCTTAGTATGGTCAACCTATGGAATAACCATGGCTAAGTAGAGTATATATAGGAGGTAGTGGTTAGTATTTTATCATCATATTTTGAATTATGTTCTTATTGTATTATTGTGGAGGTTACCCCCCCTGAAGTGGCTTAATCATAATATTCAAGTATTCAATCATTTTGCCAATTCTTGTTGTGGATCTACTTATTCTGCTCTTAATTTTGCCATATATAATTCTAATATTACGAATCATCGAAGTAATTTTCTTACAAGTGGTATTAGATCATCAATTTGAGCAAGTTTTTGTGATGTTTTTTTTTTAAATTTTGGATCTAGCATCCTGAGCACTAGAAGGGCAAAAAACATAACTTGTGATCTAGGAGGAATTGATTTTTTTTGCCATCACAGTTTTATTCATGAGATTTTTTTATTTTAAAAAAAAAGTCTGGAAAATTTTTTACCTTGTGCAAATTAGCAGTCATTGGATTCATCTCTATGAGATGATTGCAACTATATATTCTACTGGTATAATTTTTTGGGTCAAAAATTTTCACCCTTGTGCATAATAGCAGTAGTTAGATACATCTTGATGAGATGATCATAATGGTGTATTCCACTAGTATTTTTTTGGGGGGTTAAAACCCTCCTAGGGTTTGTGCATGGCTATTCCAAACACTCATAGACATGGGAAAGGGTAAGAAACTCCAAAAATTCCTCATAAAGATGATATGGAATTTAAAACTATTGATCCATCTATTTTGGATTTAGTTCAACAACTTAAGTTAAAGTTGTAGGGTATGGTGATAAAAGAAGATTTTGATACAGCTAAAGGGGACGTTATAGGTTTGAGAGGGGACTTGGATACGATGAAGGATCAATTACAAAAAATATCCAAGAAATTGGCCAACTTTTCAACTTAGCCACTGCAAAATAATCCTCCACCACTTCAATTTGGTTCTCCTACTCCAAATAATACCAACACCAATTTTGGACTTAAGCCAATGTTGACAAAAGTGGACCTTTGCAAGTTTGATGGTAATGATCCACTCACATGGCTCACTCAAATTGAAAATTTATTTGATTTACATCAGACTCCATGTTTAAAAAAGTAGTTATGGCCTCTCTATATCTAGAACCTGAGCCATTTATTTGGTATCATTGGTTGTGTGCTCAAAAGAAAAAGAACGGTGACCTAGTTTCATGGTCAGTATTTTTTGAGGAGTTATAAAAATGTTTATAAAAATTAATTCAGTTAGCTAGCTAAGTTGTGCTAGACCAAGACTTTCAAGGACTATATTTATCAATTTTAGAATCTCTCCTTATGTGTGGCAGACATGACTGAGGAAAATTTAACTCACCTATTTTTGGGTGGCCTCAAAGATAGCATCCAATTGAAGGTTCACATGTTTCATCTCAGTTTTTTGTCTGAGGCCATACCAATGGCACACATGGTTGAGGAAAAATATTTGATCAAATGAAGACCTTTCTCCAATGTTCATGAGTGCACCATCCCAGTAGCATCATTTCATCAGCCTACTAGAGTGATACCTCAACAAGTGGAAGAAAAGCATGCAAAAGGTTTGTGTTTTAGATATGATAGAAAATGGAGCAAAGGGCATCGATGTGATGAAAAGATGTTTTACATTAATGGTGCTAATGGGGAGGAAGAAGATGAGGAGGCTTCAAGGGAAGGGTTAGAATAACCTGAAGATAAATTTGAAGATTCTCAACCTACTATTTCCTATCATGAACTTTCAGGCATTAGTACCCCTCAAACTCTTAAAGTGGTGGGGTTCTTAAAGAAATATAAGGTGACTATGTTAATTGACTATGAGGGTACACATAACCTCATCCATATTAAGTTGGTTTCTTATTTAAATTCTTTCATTTACCCATCTCTAGACTATTAGGTCATGATTGTAGATGGTGGTAACGTCAACTATTCTAGAAAATGCCATAGTATTAAGCTTTCTATGAGAGAGTATTTGTTAGATTCCCATATATTTGTTATTCCCATGGGAGAAGCTAACATTATTTTTGGAGTGCAGTGGCTCACCACTTTGGAAACTATTGAGATGAACTTATAGGAATTATTCATGAGGTTCCTTTCAAAAGGAAGGACTTTTGAACTATATGGATTATGAACTAAATCACCACAACTGGTTAATTCCCTCCAGATGATGAATATTCTTAGAAAAGGTGCAAAAGGTTTTGTGGTATGCTTATTTTCCATAGAGGTTTAACCAACCAAGGAGTCTAAAATTTCTTATTTGTAAAAGGTGTTGGATAACCATTCTGTTGTTTTTGGTGACATGCCAAAAGGATTTCCTCCAACTCATGAACATGACCATGCCATCAGACTCATTCTAGGAAGTAAACCACCCAATATTAGACCCTACAAGTATACCTATGCCTAAAAGAGTGAAATTAAAAATATGGTACAAGAGATGTTAGAGGCAAGAATCATCTGACACAGTCAAAGTGAATATTCCTCCCCAGTGGTCATGGTGTAGAAGAAGGATGACAGTTGGAAGATGTTCCCAAACTATAGATAACTCAATAAATACACCATCAAATATAAATTTCTTATTCTAGTAATTGATGATTTTCTAGATTAATTGTATAGTGTTATTTATTTTACTAAGTTATATCTTCATTATACATATCATTAGATTCACATCCGCAATAAAGACACACCTAAAACAGATTTCAGAACTCATGAAAGACATTATGAATTTATGGTCATGCCTTTTGGCCTTACAAATGCACCCTCTACATTTCAAAGTTTGATGAATACTATTTTTAGGCCATTTTTGAGAAAAAATTTATTAGTGTTTTTTAATGATATCCTCATCTAAAATGAAAATTGGGAAGACCATTTGAAGCATGTGAAATAGGTGCTTTCAGTTCTGGAATAACATCAACTTTATGCCAAACCTTCCAAATGTGTTTTTGGTGTCTAAGAGGTGGAATACTTGGGTCATATTGTTTCACATGATGTAGTAAAAGTTGATCCTAAGAAAATCTAAGTGATGATGGAATGGTAGGTTCCTCAGACCCTCAAGAACCTCCATGGAATTTTAGGGCTAATTGGTTACTATCGTAGGTTTGTCAAAAATTATGGTAACATTGCAGCCCTACTAACCTCTTCACTAAATAAGGACTCCTTTCAGTGGACTGATTCAACTTCCAAATCATTTAAACTGTTGAAAATGGTTATGTGCACAACTCTAATTTTGGCTACTCCTAATTTTTTTTAAACTTTTGATGTGGAGTGTGATGCATCACGATATGATATGGGGGTTGTACTCATGCAAGAAGGTAGACCACTAGCATTTTAAAGTTATCAACTAGAAGGAAAAAATAGGCTCAAACCAATAATATGAGAAAGAGATGATGGCTATTCTATATGCAGTGAAACAATGGAGACCTTATCTGATGGGTCATCACTTTCAGGTAAAGACCGATCATGATAGCTTTAAATATTTTTTGGAACAATGCTTTTCATCTGAAGAACAATAAAAATGGGTGACTAAAATGTTAGGCTATGATTTTAAAATAGTGTATAAGAAAAGAAAAGAGAATGTGGTGGCAGATGCCCTCTCTCAGTGGGATAAATCAATTGAGGCATTGTTATGTGCCATGACCATGTGGCAGATAGATTGGCTAGAGGAAACTAGATTAGAATGGGAGAATGGCAGTGCTACCAAGGATTTGATTCACAATCTTCATCAAGGTTCTAATGAATTTCATGATGTCTATGATATAATTGTAATTTTAATTCACCTAAAAGTAGTATTTGAGTGCTAAAAGTGTTACTTGAGACAACCTATTCCTAGCTTAGCCCTTGACCTATCTTAGAACCTTTTATCACACTTTTATAGCCTTTACATAGACTATAGGCATCCTTAATCAACTAAAACATAGTCTCAGACCTTCATTTCTAGATCCTGGCCCTTTGTGCCTAGTAGCCTACCATCAGGACATTGGCGACACATTAAGGACACTAGAGCCATGTGGTACTAGTGTCCCTAAAATGGAATTAATTTCCTTTAACCTAGCTTTTCTGAATGGATATATTTTTAAAAGTAAAACCCTCCTCAGGTTGGCCTAAGAATCTTTTATTATCCACACAAGCTATAGAACACTATATGTACATGGCTTTTAGACCTCTATCTACTAGATATAAATTAGATGCAAAAGATCCATTTAAACATGAAATAAGTTGATCAAAATCAAGGTTATTAATCCATATTATGCCTTACTTTTACATACTACCATCTACAACTACCCTAAGCCCAATTTTTTTAGATTTCTAATCTCAAGCACACTCAAGGAATTCAAGACCACTATCATTCTAGCATCACTTGCACTTGCACCAACACTTAAGTGGGGAGAAATACATTGGGCTTGATCCCTCCTTTAATTATTGGTATGTAGGCAATTCTCTTCACAACATGGTATTGAGGATGTCCAACCTATTCTACTAACAAAACTCTTTTCATCTCATGCCTTACTTTCAAAGAGTATTAGGGTTTGCATCATAAATAAGCTATTATAGGCACAATACATACTTTCAAACTTCATGCACATAGGAATAAAACCCAAAAACATAGGCACAGGTGTACCCAAAATGTAAAAGCAGTCCTACACAGAGGATGCTAGCACCATTTTCAAGACACTAGAGCTGCATGGTGTTACTATCTAAGTGTGGCACTACTATCTAGGAGAGGATCTGACATGGGGATCTGATTAACAATACTTAGACCTATTTGTATCTCAAATTTTAGCACTTAGATATTCCACATCAAGTGTTTTCCTGATAAGTCTTTATTTGCACATATTTATTACTATTTTTAGAAAGCAAAGCAAGTCAAAATCTATAAAAACTTAGTGGTTATTTTATGCATATTATTTCACCTATTTAGACTACTCATCCCTTTAATCAAACATAGGATTTACATAGCTAAACCCTAAAAGGTTAAAACATTCAGTGAAACTGACTTACTTTGAATATTGCTTAAAAACCCTAGAGTTACATAGGGTTTACTTTCATCCAATTTTTGTGCACTAAATTATGGTTAAAAACTTATATTTTTTTATTTTTTTGGCATAACCTATCTCATTTGATTAATCCCACATTAGGGTTTCATTTTTTTTATTTAATTTAATTTTTTGCACAAATCCTAACCCTAAGGTTTACATTTTCAGAATTTAGATTTCATATCCATATATATTCTTATTTGTATTTCATATAATCATGATCATAATAATAGAGGAAATTAATCACTTTTTATTGTAAACTTTAATACTTTCATTTGCATGATTTTTCCCTTTAATTCAAAATGAACTCAAAATAGACATAAACACATGTATAAATGATGTTTTATATCAATTATAATAGATGTCACATTTCATAGCATGTTATCTTTCTCCTATGTGAAATTACATTAACAAGCAAACCCTTACACACATAGAGGATTTAACACATAACCTAAGAACTATGTTTTGAGTTTCAATCTCATTTCTTAAGCACATGAACAAATATCCTTTTCCTCATGAAGTCCATTATATCACTCCTCTATGAGATGAAGCAACCTATATGAATGCCACTAATCTCCATACTCAGCCTATTCACACCTCTTTCCTACAGGGTGTGTGCCTACATGTTCAATCATAAATATCTAGGGTTTGCACTTGTAAGACTCTATGTGATCGAATTATCAATATGAGCAAGATAATTGAAGGTTTACAAAATCATAATCAACTATTACATGAAAATATTATAACATTATAAAATTAATTTACAATACAAAGGCCTCTAAGGTACACTAGTGTAAATCATGTATATGCATCTAAATCTAGTCAAATTATGGCAAACAATGTTACATATCAAAACATGAAATCACAACAAAGTACATCTACAACTAGTGATTCAAAAAACATTCAAAGATCAAATAAGAGTACAAGTGAGGTACTAAGGAAAATGATTAAATCTAAGTTGATCAACCTACCTCCTCTACACCCAATGAGGATATCTAGATTTTTGTATGCATATCATAGAATGCATGGGCACCTCACAAATTTAGGTTTAGAATTGAAAAAGAAAATACAATAGATAATGGATATAGATGACTCAAACAGTGACACATTATCCACATAACATACAATGACACATCTACAAATTCAAAAAGGGTCAAATTTTGAAACAATACAAAAATGGTTACCAAAGCATAACTCATAACAATAAAAGGTTCACAAAGCATAATCAGATCAAGAAATAGTACAATCATAGGTAACATAAGAAAAATATGCAAATCTACCTCTCCAAAATGAGGCTCAACTTTCAAAGCAGTATGGGTTTGGTCAAAAGTATCTATAATAGTTTGATTATCATGGTCAAGGTTTGGGTAAGCAAGCCCAAGACATCACTTTTCCTATTCTGGTGGTTGATAATATTGGTCAACAAGGTTTGGGGTTTACTGAACATCCTAAGGCAAATTATTCATAGATATAGTTTATCAAGCTAAAACATCAAGTTACATAGGAAATGTTACATAAAAATCAAGATCTTAATTTACAAAGTCAAAATCATGATAAGCCAACAAACATTCTCAAACAAGGTTTCTCGCAAAAGAGCCTCCACAACACCATGTGTCTACAATAAGCATAGTTTCAAAGGTAAAAATCATAACTATATTCTAGAGCACAATTCAAAAAGGTCAACTCCACAGTATGAGGTAATTCCCTCTAACATTCTAGGTTACCATGATTATGATGTTGCACAATATTATAATTCCGAAAAAAAAAGATTCTTACTGCAAAAAAATTCAACTACAACATAACATTCACACTACACAAGAGATTACTATTCCTATTTTTGACACAGACCATAGTGATAGTGAGTCTCCCATGAGACTCATTGGTTAGTATGGTTTCTCTTCTCTTGTACGTACTTTATTTTCTCTTCCTCCTTGTACATAGTTTATTTTCATGTTGCTTGTACATAGCTTATATCCAAAAAATATAAAAATAATATAACATGCCAAAACACAAAAACATTCAAATATTGCTTAGAAACACAAAATTTATAGATTGTATGCATTGTTATGTTTACATTTCTTATATTTTCCAGGCACTACATATGTTAGTTATCTTAGTATAGTCAATTTTATCATACACACATGCTTCACTTATTCTTGTGGAGTGTTTGTAGATTATTTATAGGACTTAAGTCCACTACACTAATCCAGACTTGTTATCATCTACCCACTAGGGGCATATACACCAATTCAAGATTATTCATTTGATACATCCACACACTTAGGGGAATCTTATACACATTTTTTATTAGCAAGTTATATCCTTACATTGTATACATTCTAGTTTTAACATTGTTATTTCTTGAAGTTGATCATTTCTACTCATACTCAGATTTTTTACCAACTATCACTAGTTTAGACTTAGCATATGTACATTCTAGATCTTACATATATTTTTACTACATTCATGCATTCTTTCATTTATATCTTTCCTAGCTTAGACTTTATTGTATTATTTATTTTTCTTCTATTCAAGGGCATTTGAATATGCCATTGTTCTTTGGCTCTACACCACTTCTATTCATGTATGCCTTAGACAGTGCCCATGTCCCTTGTGTGTGCCTCCCTAATTATGTATATAAACATTTGAACATGTTCTTGTATGTGCATCTAATACAAATTATATATTGCTTGCATATGTGGACATTTAAACATGTCCTTGTATGCCTTCTCTCAAATTTAATGTAATGTGCCCATGTCCCTTGTATTATATCCCCTTGGCCTATTTTCCATGCCTCATGTGTTTTATATGTATGCTTTTTTGTATACATCATGGCCATGACATTTGTCTTTGTTTGTTACATACACCATTTTTCTATGCCATGAGGGACCTCATGCATCTACCCTTCCTACTTGGGTGTCATGATGGACATCATACCCCATCCCCCTAGGTAGTTACTCAGATTTACTATTACACACATTGATTAAATTTATCTTTACACCCTTGTGCAATGCTAGACATAACATACATATTACATTACATACTTATGCTCAAATTCTCTTACATTCAGATGTTATGTTTGCACATTGTATTGGATTATCATGCAGTTATCATAAATGCTTTGGCTAACAAATTTTACAAAGCTATTTCTTTTAAGGATAGTTCTTGCACATGTTCAACAACTACCCTCAAAAGAGGGAGAATTGATAGGGACTTATCACAAATATTAGGATCCTACATTGCATTCACAGATCATTTTTTAGTACATAGGCTCAGTTTCAAAAAATCAGACACAAGTAAAACATAGGAACAAATAGGGAATAAAAAATTAGTACAATGACTCAA
The DNA here is from genome assembly GCA_037957365.1 of Torreya grandis. Lineage (NCBI taxonomy): Eukaryota > Viridiplantae > Streptophyta > Pinopsida > Cupressales > Taxaceae > Torreya > Torreya grandis. The sequence continues at coordinate 2,677,351 of JARHVA010000590.1, forward strand.
ATTTCAAACTAGAGAGACATTAACACCCAGATAGAAACACTAGTGCCACATGGTGCTACTATCTAAGACATGGTACTAATATCTAGTAGCCCCAATTTTAGGGCATTTTATATTAGCCAAAATAATACACCAAGTACATTATAGGTTTACACAAATACAACTCTAGGATTGAAAATTATATTCATATTTTACTCATATTCACACTAGTTCAACTCAGATTCATATTAGTTGCTTAGATTGGGGGCATCATGTGTGGCATGATAATCCCCATATTCAATTTGGATACACAGATATAGTTATTATAACTTAATCCAAAATCAATATACTCTGATATACATGTCACATTGTTTCTATATGCTCAGAGCACATAGGTTGATCAGATGGAATGGCAAACTCCATGTCATTATCTACATTATATACACTTGACAACAATATTCTAGGTTATCACCAATTTTATGCCTTACTCTGTCTATAGTGTTTGGCATTCCCTAGTGGCCTAGAGTCACCTAATATACCCAAGTGGCCACAAAGCTGACATACATAATTAGATAAACCTAGTTAGATATTTCTATCACTTTACGTAGTTCAATTTTAGATACATCTACTACACATGGGTGGGCAATGATGGAGTCATATCCTACTTGAGTTCTTAATCCACCCACATGAGAGGGTTAGACACACTTTTAGTCTAATCGAAGTTATTCATAGGTCATGATCCACCAAGTAGGGGTAGGCAATGATGGAGTCAAAATTGGATTGAGTTCTTGAGACACCCACATATGAGGATTGAGCAAGCTATCAGCTCAGTCCAATCTATTCAATGATTTGATCACTATATACATGCACAAATATAGGTTATCACTAGGTTCATGCATTGGCTCAGGTACCTAATGAGGTGTATTTGTTCCTTTCCTCTTTACCATATCTTTACTCATTTTTACTCAATTACTTATTCATTTGGCATAGGCTCTTGATTTTTATATCTCATAAGGAGTGATTTATGTAAATTTGATTACAGGTCATGATTAAGATCATGCTTCACATACTTATACCAAACTTCACATACTTAGACTCAACTACATGGGCTTCACTTCCTAGGTAAGTCTAAGTACACTTCTTTTTCCTTTATACTAGTCATTTCACTTTTTCATATTTATAGCATAAAGGTGGGGCAAGTGTAATCACCTAAAAGTGGTATTTGAATGATAAGAGTACTACTTGAGATAAATTTTTCCTAGATTATCCCTAGACCTATCCTAGAGCCTTTTATCACACTTTTCTAACCTTTATGTAGACCACATGTGTCCATAATTAGCTAAAACATAGTCTCAGATCTTCATTTCTAGATCTTGGATGTTCATACCTATCATCTTACTAGCTAGACATTAGCACCACATTAAAGACAATAGATCCATATGGTGCTACTATCCCAAAAATGGTACTAATGTATTTTAACCTAAATTTATCAAACATATATATTTTCAAAAGTAAAACCATCATAAGGTCAATCAAAGCATATTTTATTATCCACACAAGCTAAAAAATACTATAAATACATTACTTTTAGACCTTTATCCATTAGATGATAAGTAGATGTAAAATACCCATTCAAACATGAAACAATTTGAGAAAAATAAAGGTTATTAATCCCTATTATGCCTTACTTTTGCATACTACCATCTACAACTACCCTAAGCCCATATTTTCTAGATTTCCAATCTCAAGTAGACTTAAGGCATTCAAGACCACTATCTTTCTAGCATCACTTGCACTTGTACCAGCACTTAGGTGGGGAAAAATACATTGAGCTTGATCCCTCCTTGAAGTATTAGTATGTAGGCAACTCTCTTCACAATGGGGTGTTGAGGATATCTAGCCTATCCTACTAACAAACACAATTTTCATCTCATGCCTTACTTGCAAGAGGATTAAGGTTTTCATCATAAATCAGGTATTATAATAACAACACATAGTTTCAAACTTCATACATGCAGGAATAAAACCCAAAAACACAGGCATAGTTGAACCCATAATTTAGGAGCAGTCCTGTATAAAGGACACTAGTGCTATTTTTAGGACACTAGAGCCACATGGCACTATTATCCAAGTGTGTCACTACTATCTAAGAGAGTATCTGACATAGGGATCCATTTGATGACATTCAAACCTATTTGTATCTTATCTTTCAGCACTCAGATCTTCAATATCATGTGTTTTCAAAATAAGTCTTTATTTGCACATATTTATTACTATTTTTAGAAAGTCAAATCAAGTCAAAATCTCTAACAAATCAATGGTTATTTATTGCATATTATTTCACTAATTTAGACTACGCAACCCTTTAATCAAACATAGAATTTACATAGCTAAACCCTAAAAGGTTAAAACACTTGGTTATTTTGGTTAGTGTTTTGTTAACCCCAATTGATTTGATTAGGAGCAAAAATTCATCCATTTGATCTATAGGTTCTATAGCCACTATCTATGCCCACTTCATCAATCCTAAGTATACTCTATATCATTCTTTGAGAGAGTGGTGTTGGTGATTTGGTGGAGGTTATAACTTGTTTACCATTAGGAGCAAAGAAGCTAGCTTTAAGACCACCTATGGGTCAATACACATTAGTATGTGGCATAGAGGCACCATTAGAAGTTGATTCATTCTTCTTATTGGTCACAATGGTCCATCCATCACCAACGAATTTGGTCATTTTATTATGTGGCACACCTTTTTCCTGTGGATCTTGTCGAGAAATATCCATTAAAGAGCATTCTTTAATCATATGGTCTGAGGAATGGTAACATAAATAAGTATTTGGAATATTGATGTAAAGCACACATCATATGTCAATGGTTTCCTTCAGATCCTTGTCTAGGATAATCTCAATACATACTTGCTTTTACGAGTGAGCTATGTAAAATTTGGGTTACTCATGGAAAATGAATCGACCCAAGGATTTGATGAGCTAATCAACAAAGCCAAAAAGGGGGATAGGGAGTCCTGGGAACTCAATCCAAACTATGATTTTGTGTTTAGCACATTTGGAGACTTAGAAATCCCTTGTCCAATGAGAAAATATGATAAGATGACTATGAATAAACTAGGGACCATGGTTGATAATGACCTTACAATGGTCAAAATTAGCAAAGTGAAATAAAAAAAACATTTTCTCATGTTTTTTTCACCCCCTAAAACTTAATGCCATGGGATTTTTAATGGTTGTGAACCCACTACTTGAGTGGTCTCTCAGGTGGTGCTTGACCAACAAAATAACCAACAAGCTTAAAAGATTCAAAATAGTTCCAAGATTTATCAAATTCAATCAAATCAAATAAAACATTAGGTAAAAGGGTTTTTGGATTAGAACCAATACCTTGTGGAAGACCTTTGTTACAAATTTCCTTTCCCTATTAAGTGCTAAGATTGTTCAAAGTTCTGTCAATGAAATTTGCATCAAATGATGCAAGTGTGGAGGAGACAGGCATTAATATATGGGGATGTTACAAATACTATCCAAGGGGTAAAATGACATTTTGACTCAATGCAATAAATGCATAGTAAACCATAAAAATATTACCTAGACCTATTGAAGCTTAATAGTATGACAATAGTGCCACATAGGTACAAGAGCCTAAAACATTCCTTTACGTATTTTAAAAACAAAAGTACTATTATTTTATATAGTAACTTTATTTTTATAAATATTAAATTTAAATAAAATAGTACATAAGAGCACACATCTAAGATTTAAGGTTCTTTGGATAACAACACTATAAAAATAACACTTACAAATCATTTTCAAAAAAATAAATTATATACTTATTTCATCATGGCACCACTTTTATACTAATGTTTTTACCTCATTGATGTATGAATATATATTATAAGTAAACTAGTACATCATATACTACTACCTCGAATATTAATATATATTAAATTTTGAAAATCCAATCCATCGAGATAGCTAGAGAGAATCATTAATCATGAATCCCATAAAAGGTTAACACATTAACAATAATATGTGATCCCATTAAACCTCCACACATATACAAATTTATAATTTAATGAGTAAAATTATAAAGGTGATAAACCCAAACCCAAATTAAACCTTTGTTGAATAGGGTCAACACTAGTGAACCCCATAGAAATGTTTACACATTAGCAACTATGAAGGAAAAACCTTTCCCACTAAGAAAAATGTTGTGAAACAAACTTATAAGTACATGAAATCCTTAAATCACTAACCAACCAAATATATGGAAATATTAACTACTACGTTAATATAGACTCAATAAAAGTAGGAAACATATGAAGAAGTGTTTGAACTTCCTATAATAGTACTGCTCTCATTTCCTTTGCCTTTTGTCTTCACATTAGAATGGAAACTATGTATTCCCATGAGATGGAATTTGGTTGTGACATTAAACCATGCCATCATCTACATTGGATCCTAATAATTACAAACCCTTAAACCTTCCCACACTTCATCAGTCAATCTAATGCCAAAAAAAATGATACTGATGAAATTACTAAAATTCAAAACTAAGTAGTAATGAATAGTTCAAGTTCAGAGTGAAAAAATATTTTTTAGGGTTAGAGAAAAGTGATCAAAAACATTTCCACCATACAAGAGATCCAATTCCAACATTATAAGTCTAGAATGCTTTCATACCTTAAAATCTAGGAAGGTCTATAAAAATCCACTAAACCAAGGACTAAATGCCCCTTGAATTCACCTAAGCATTACAAATAAAACTTATTTAGCATGTAGGGTATAAAAGAAAATAAAATGGGAAAATCAAATTTAGTGTTATTATATTTAATGGATAACATCATAAAATTGACATTACATACACTAAATCACCATGGTTCAAACAATCCATGAGGATCTCCAAACAATGGTTCTAGTGACACAACAAAGCCTATTCTCACAACTTGTAGTAATTGTGGTTATTTTCCAATGGTCTAAGGTACATTTGTACAACCTCCATAGGTTAGAGGTACATCCATGATCATAATTTATCTCTAATAGATGTTGCACACATTAAATAGAAATGTTGTGCAATTTTTGTAGATCAAATGTGGCACCACTTGAGCACCAAACCTTCTTTGGTATGTGTTGTCACTTTGAGTTACACGCTTGAAGATATTTGTTTCAGGACCTCTTCTCCCAATTGACATAACAGGAACTCTCTAAGGTTATGAGTGACCTAAGACTAGAGAGGAGCTCCAGAGAGGGTTGGCTCCCTTGATACAACACCTAAAACTAACACTAATCTACTCAAATTTCAATGAAAAGGGGTAGAGAGAAAACATGAAAGTAAAAGGGGTGATGAAACAAAATCTTAACCTCCACTTGCCAATGCACTTGTGAAGTGAAGCAAGATTTATTAAACCACACAACTTCAACTTGTGGTTCTCCTTGCATCAATATTTCAACATGGAGGTCTTGGGAGATGCATGAATTAAGAGGGATAACCAAGAGGTGAATTTAATCAACACTAATGGAAGATTTCCATATCTAATTCCCTATACAACCAGCTATAGCACTTCATGTGACCTAGAAAGAGTCAACCTAATTTTAATAAGGTAAGGGTGAGAGAACAAAAGAGAGGGAGTTATGATACTACCACTATCAATCATGCACAATCACAAGCATACAATGAAAACAAGATTGAATAAGGATAAAACTAGCATATTAGTCATCTCAAAAGGCAAGAACAAGTGTTAACTTGAGCAGGGCTTCACCATACTTAGATTGAGGATAATTATAATGCCAAATAAGGCAAAATTTATAAAAGAATTAAGATATATATATATATATATATATATATATATATATATATATATATATATATATATATATATATATAGAGAGAGAGAGAGAGAGGAGGATGAAGACATCACCACATGGTAGCCTTCTTCAAAAAACTACCATGGTTATAAGATGATAAATCTTTGTGCAGATGAAATGGAAGAAACTTGATGAAGTTAAAATCCCTAAGTATCCAAGTGAATAAGATAAACATGAAGCTACAGTTTCAAATGAAGTTCAGGAAATCCATTATGAATATGTTCAGGTAATAACATTTATACAGGTGCATTGGTACAACCCTCAAGGGGTCTCAAGTGTCCTAGAAGAGGTAAATGTTGGTCTTGAACTACTTTGTTTTATTGATAATAATGAACCCACTTCTTGTTGCAAATAATAACTTAATGAGATGGTAGTAGTGTTTTCACAAGATGACAATCCCAAACTTGAGTCAAGCAGAGACACAAATGAGGTTGCTATAATTTAAGTACAAAATAACATGGTAGCATTGGTTTAGGTGGCAGAAAAACATGAGAAAGATCTTGAAGAAGTAGTGGTTTTTAGTGGACCCCAAGAGGTTCAAGGTGGGGATCAAGGAGATCAAGATGACATGTGACAGTAATACCTTACTATTTTCAAAGAATTTGAGGTCATTAATAGGCCACCACTCCCTAAAGAGAAGTATGGATATGATACCAAAGTTGTTTCCCTCCTTGGTGAACAGAATGAAGAACCAAAAGGAACCATGCCACAAGCAATCATAATTAAATAAGAGCAACAATTGTATGGATCACTACTTACAGTTGTTCAGATCAATCAAGATATGATTAGTCCAAGGTATTACAAAGTTTTGATTTTAAATGATCTTTCCAAGTTTGAAGAAGACAACCTAGTCATCATGCAAGAGGACTACTAGGATCCAAAGTTGGGTGAACCATGTATTCATAAGCAGTGGCCAAATTTTAGTACGATGAGCTTTCATGAGTAGACTAAGAGTGAAGAAGGTTGTCAAGTTACCAAACTAGATGACTATGAAAAAAACACTATCTCAAGTGACAATTCTTTTGATCACATGATCACTCTTAGTTGAAACCTTTCATTTAGTCCTTCCAATCATATGATGACTTGCCATTATAGAGCAATGAGGATCTCAAAGGATTTTGCTTTGATCCAGAAAGGATGAAGTTATTCCAATCCTGTAGATAATAGGATAAGTTTTTCGCTTTCTCTAAGTGCTTCTTGCACATTGTTTATATGGTTGTTTGTTTTCTTGTCGTTCTTCTAAGTGCCTTATATCATAGTGGGTTATCATGTTGTCCTTATGTGTTTGTCCCTAGTTAGTTTGGTGTGTTGAAGGTATTTATTTTATATTTCATATTGGTTTCATAGGTTTTCAAGCATGTTCAAGGTTAGATTAGCCTCAGATTGCAGTATATAAGTGATTCCATACCCAATAGATGAGCAAGGCTATTGGTCGATGTACATAGTAGGCATGAAATCCCTGGAGGTCGCTAAGAATGTTGGCTATTTTTAGCCACCATTAACCAAGGTGATTTAAAAATTGAGTATTATAGTTTGTTAGCCTTGTATAAAGTCTTGTTTGGTCAAACAACCTCTTCAAATAGCCTTGAGTCATGTTTTATCATTATTTAAGGATTAGTTTGCATAAGTTAAGGTTGTTGTTGATCCATGAAGATGTGATGTTATCATGAATCTTATGAGGTTGCAAGAGGTGTCATTGGGGTCTTAAAAACTTGACTTAAAGGTCAAGATCCTTCATCAATGCTCACAAAGTCTTATAACATGTTTTTAAGAGTTTAAGGTAGTTTTGGAGAAATTAAGGTATTTGCAAAGGTTAAGGTTTAGATGTCTCATTGATTTGTGACTCTCCAAGTCAGTTTATTGTGTCATAATTAGTTCCAATGCTTGAAATATGCATATGTCAACATATTAACCTTGAAGGGAAGGCTTAGTCATGCAAATGAAGTCACCAAAGTTAGTTGCAATGTGCAAGTAGTGGTGGGGCCAACAAAAGACCAAGAAGATGAAACATAACATTGGAACACACTTGTCAAGGATCCTAAAGATAGTTTTCAATGTATAAAAGGGTATTTTTAAAACATGAGATGTGATATCTGCACCTTCTAATTTCTTTGAGCATAAAATCAGGTTTGGAAGCATTAACAGGTCCAAAAAAGGTAAAAATCCATTCATCTTCTCCATTGGTTTACTTGCACAGGAAGAAAAATCAGTTTGTAATGCTTGGTTCATGAAGGGGAAATAAATTTTGACAAAGTACTCCTAGGGGTATGAATTTCCCCTTATGTCCTTCAAATTTCATGCATGAGTTTAGGTTTTAAGGCACCTAGTTTTTGAACAATGTTAACAAGTTAAGAAGCTTAAAATCCTAGCTAAAACCCATAAGTTCGGTTTTTTATTTCTATTGAATTTTAGAGCTATATGGAGGAATAAAAATAATTGGATAAGGTAAAATAAGTATTTGAGGATCATATACAGATGATTTATAGGATTAGTGAAGGCAAACCTCCATGAATAGTCCCTTTGTCACTAAAAGGTAGTACACAATCCTATGGGCAAACATGTTTGGTGTTGGGTAATGGTACACATGAACTATGGTTTGAAAGCATTCAAGGGAGGTTTATATACTAATGATAAACTCACATCAAATATCCAAACCCCAAACTCTTTCATTATCATGCATGATCAAAATGGAAAAAGGGGAAATAACTATAATTATGTATGCATATGTGGATTGCGTTAAGATTGCAGTCTAAAATGATAAGCTATTGACAAGTCCTATAGGTTTATTCATTTGAGGAAGTTATAAAACAATCTCAAATGATTTAAAAATATCCCCAAGACCATTCAAGGATATGAAAGGCATTGAAGTCCCATTATATGACAGGTTTGCAAAGAGATTTGAACTCAGAATAGATACCTATAGGTTTGCCTACAAAAAGTTGAATAATATGCCTTTTTATGTTTAACATGAATCTCAATAAAGAGTCACGAGTATGAGGAGACACTCTCTATATTTTCACATGTGAATAAATGAGCATCAAGAGCAAGAAACTCAGAAAACATAGTCAAAGGGCCTAAAAGGCCTAAAATCCTCACTAACACCTATAGGCGGAAAGCTTAGTTCTAGGAAAGATGGATATTTGGATGAACCCTGAGAGAGACCTCAAAATTTATTAAATTTATAGTCATAATAAGTAACCATGCAATAAAAACCCTTTTCAAGCCCTTGCAAGATGATAGGACTAAAAGAGAACATACATGTCTGCACACAAAAGATGGAAAAGAATTGTAATTTTTGTGTTAATTATGAGGTTTGAAGAATCAAGAAGGTTGTAAAAGACATGGAAAAATCTTGAAGGAGTAATTAAATTCTGTGAATTAAGGAGAAACCATCGATTTAAGCTAAAACTGGTTGAAGAAGGTAGTAGGCCTGTATAGGCCTAGAATGGGCAACTTTGTTGTTGAGATTTCATCCTCAATAAACCAATAAGGGATTGGTTTATATTGTTTAGGTGATTAATTATACCTCAAGAGGGAATTATAAAAATTGGTAGACCCTACCTTAACCTCCTTCGGGATGGATTATAGGCAAATGATGTTCAAGTCAAGATCAATGTTAAAGGTCTGTGTACAAAAATATGAAAGAAAGTGTGATTTTGGTGATGAAAATGATGTTTGAAAGGTTATGAAAGATGAAGAATAATTTTTTAGAAGTTGTAGCAGTATTTGGACTCCTTGTAGAGATGTGAAATCACCAAAAGAGACTCTTAGGGTCAAGATTGTTCAACTAACTATAAACCCCAACTATGGATTAAAATAGGTTTTAAGATTTTTTCAAGGGTCAAGTCCTATTAAGAAGCATATGGAGACCTTATATAACATGTCATAACTCTAAATAAGGCTTTTCAAACCAAAAAATAAGCAATTTTAAGGGTTTTGATCAAAATAGTCAACTTGACCTTCTTAACAGGCCCGCAAGAGAAAGGTCAACTTTCACTTTGTGTGAACTTAGAGGAGGATTTGCATGGACATAAATGAATTTAGGTGAGGATGAATAGGTTAATCTAATCCAGTTTTGTGGCATTAAGTAGAAGATCAAGGATATATTCTTTATGAACAATCCTTAACAAACTTGACACCTCTAAATCCTGTTAAAACCCCAAGTAGAGCTCAATGACTGAGAATGGTGGATTGAATGGCTCTAATGAACTATAAATGCCTTGGAATAACCTTGTTGATGTATACACATATTTTAATCACATATTAGAGTGATAGGTTGGCATGTGTAGAGTAAGAACAAAGTTGAGTGGTCTAAAAAATGTCATTTTAGGCCTATTTTCATAGTTTTGGCTATGTAGAAGATTTTTGATTAGTTAGATAGATCTCACAAGCTGGGAAGAGGCTAATATATCTCAACAAAACCATTCTATAAACTTTCATGGTGTCAAGTTGAGTTTTCAAACAAGTAACAGGTCTAGGTGAAGACTTATCCTTATTTCCAAGCAAAGAATGAGATTATAGACCTTCTCAAGGTAAAAAATGACTCAAAGTACTTCAAATATATATGCAAACATATCATGACATCCTTGAATACCTCATATAGGTTGAGAAAAATTAATTTAAATGACTAAATCATGTTTGAAGCTCTAATACAGGCAAACTATGTAAACTTGCAAGCAAATTGTGTAAACTTGCAGGTAATGAATAGTAATAAGGCTAAGTGAATCATATGTTGTTTATAAGAGACCTAAATAATGAGATTGGAAGAATGTCTCCATCATGGAACTCCTATATAGGTCTTATGATACTTGAACATACTCTTGAAGACCTTGAGAGACCTAAAGTACCCACATTTCAATTCTTGTAGATGCTCTATAAGCTGAATAGAGAGGATATGCCCTTTTATAGGACATACATGGGGTGAGTAAGTTGTAGCAAATCCCAAACACATGACCAGTCTTGGATGGGCGATATACTTGTTACATTCCTCTCTTTGTCCAAATAGACTTAGGCATACAAGTTTTATGTTCTAATGGCAAAAATCAGTATGAAGATGCTTAGGCCTAAGTTTCATCCTCACCAAGATGGGAGAGGCATTGAAGAGCTAAAGAATGGCGTAGGAAGTTGTCATATAAGTTCAAGAAGACCATGTGTCAAGACAATAACTTGTAACTCTTCCTCGATCAAGAAAGAGCAGTTTCAAGTGAAGAAGGATGAGTTATAGAAGTTGAAGAGTCTTTTCTACCCCTCCTCATGAGGACATCATCACACTAAGTAACACGTGTTGAAGAGAAATGATATGATTGTCTTCTTCACCTTCTCTTGGCACTTGTAGATGATTTGATGATGGATGACATTTGCCATAGACTCTTCCCACATACACATTCTCTTTCTCTCTTCATTCTTTAATAAATTTGGCCTTATTTGGCATTGCAATGATCCTCAATCTCAGTATGGTGAAGCCCTGCTCAAGTCAATTCTTTTTCTTGCCTTTTGAGATAAATAATGTGTTGGTTTTAGCCTTATTCAAGCTTGCTTTCAGTGTATTCTTGTGATTTTGCATGATTAATAGTGGTAGTGTCCTAACTCCCTCTCTTTTGTCCTCTCGCTCTTACCTTCTTGCAAGTAGGTTGACTCTTCGTAGGTCACATGAAGTGTTGTAGCTAGTTATGTAGGGAATTAGATGTGGAAATCTATGCTAATGTTGATTCAGTTCGCCTCTTGGTTGTCCCTCCTAATCAATTAATCTCCCAAGATATTCATGTTGAATTACTTATGTAAGGAGAACCTCAGGTTGGAGTTGTGTGGTTTGATCAGTCTTGCTTCACTTCACAAGTGCATAGGCAAGTGGAGGTCAAGATTTTGGTGTATCACCCCTTTCACTTTCATGTTTTCTCTCTATCCATTTTCATTGAAAATTGAGTAGGTTAGTGTTAGTTTTAGGTGTTGTATCAAGGGAGCCAACCCTCTCTGGAGGTCCTCTCTAGTCTTAGGTCACGCACAACCTTAGAGAGTTCTCATTATGTCAATTGGGTGAATAGGCCCTAAAACAAGCCTCTTCAAGTGTGTAACTTGAAGTGCCAATAGTATGTACCATCAACATAAATTTATTTTTAAAGAACATAAATGGAATCTATATTTGATGCCAGGGGTACCTTTCATTTCATTGAGGAAGACTTTTTATTTTATTTTCTAATCCCTTGTTTAACCAATTTTTAGAGTAATTGTATTCTTATTCGTCTATAAATAGTCTTATGCCCAATTTTACATTTTATATACACCTTGAATGTTTATAAAGTATAAAATAGATATGTAATCATTGGATTTTGTGTTTTCACTCTCAAATGTTAGTACCTAAAATCATTAATATTATCCTTTGTGTTGTTTTCGTCAAAATTTTCTCATCTTCAACGTCATATGTTCAATAACATTAGAGCTGAAATGTTGAGAAAATCTTTGACATTGAGAGTAGTAAATTTACCTTGTTGTTTGGAGATAGATGAAAACAACAATGCCATTTATTTTTCTTTTGATTCCAACCCCTCCTCTAAACATTTGGGGTTTAACAGAGGGAAAATACAAAGATTTAACAACATTGTCCATTTGGAGGACCAACCAATATTGTTTTCATTGTACAAGATTACATATGTGGCAACTTCACCATTTTACGATTTGTTACAGAAATGGAATCTAAATTCTTAAAAATGGCAACTACAGCCACCACAGAGGAAGCTATAACAATGAGGGTGGCTCCTAATTTGAGATACATCAGACCACCATAACACTTGGAGATAGAATGCAAACACTAGTGGGGATTCTAAGTCTTGTAGACAACCTAAAATTGGCAATGCTTGTGGTCCTAATCGTAGTTTTGTCTTTCCTCCATTCATCGAATAAAGAGAAATGGTCAATATTTTTACAAATACAATGATTATTGTTAGTGTTATTGAGAATAAAAATGGAAAAAGCTTGGGAATATATGTATCCATATCTATTTGCATACGACATCTTGCATCGATTGCTTAGTTTTTATAATATGTGTCTTCCATTGAGAAAAACTTTCTTTTTTTTATATATTGGTTTTAGAGTTGTCTAATTCAATTTTATATAGTTAAAACAACCAAAATTTTAGTCTAATTAGTTTTATACTAGTCTAAATTTAAACGTAGTGCATTATTTACCTTTTTAGAAGAAGTCGTTGGATATTTGATACCTATTTTTATTTATATGACACTCTTTTTCAATTGTGTATTGGGTAACTGAAACAAATCGGTGGAAGCTACATATTGCATTGACAGATGTGACATATCACTGAACTTTGTATATGTATCTACTTGGGCTTCTTCAAGTCCATCATCTATTGTTGAGCTCGCCTTGAAATCTTTCACTGCTTTCATGCTCTATATATCCTTTTCCTTCCCCACCACTTCACCGCTACTCAAGCTTACTATGAAATAAAACGTCTCCTCCCCATATAGCTCATTACCACATTGTAAGAAGGAACATACCACCTTATTTTTCACAATCACCTCCACCAAAAATATTATACTATTATTGTTTATTACTTCATATACAAAAAGTGGAATTGGGTGAGTGATCATGGATTTCAAGTGAAGTTTAATTACTGATTTACATTCTTTCACATTATAAAACCCTGGTTTACAATCTTAATGAATTATATTTTACATTTTAGAAAAAATAAAATAAATTGTAATTTTTTAAAAAATAATTATATTTTTTTAACTCGGATCACCACTCCTATTCTTCATCGCGGAAAAATTAAAATAAATAAATCCTTCCAAACATATTTTACAGCTTAGGGGCAATTCTTGGTTTATATGTCTTGCGTATGGGATTTTGGATAAGAGGCTATTTTTACTTTCAAACAGTCCTATCCAGCTGTGCCACGTTCTAAGGTACCTGGGCGATGAACGTTTTGAAATTCAATACCTTAGAAAATTACTTGAATATATAATATTATAAAACAAGATTGTCGTAAACGACAGTTTGGCCGAGTGGTCTAAGGCGCCAGATTTAGGCTCTGGTCCGAAAGGGCGTGGGTTCAAATCCCACAGCTGTCAGTTGAACATGTTTTTGATGCAAACTAGTGAGAGTAGGGCGTCCGATCTGTTTGAAGTATGGTTGTCTGTAAATTTACTTCTGTTAACTTGAGCGTTCAATCCGGTTATAAATTCAGTTTTAAAATGCCCCACACCACATCGCATCGCATCGCATGGGAAATTAATTTCTTTATGACCCATGGCTGTTCTTCTACATGTGGTAAGAGGATTTAAAGCTTCAAAGGATGCACCATTTTAGTTGTTATTTAATCATAATAATTTACAAAACCTTTATTATTAATGTATACAAAATGACATGTCCCACCTATATTGAAGATTTCATTGGTCTATAAGGGAAGGGGACCAATTTTATGGGTATGTAGAATTATGTAGAGTTTTTGTTGGCACATAAAATTTATTTAATTATGTAATATGTGATTTAACGATATTACCATTTTTATTTGGTGTGTTTATTTAAAGAAAAATTAGTATTTTGAATTGATTTATTAAAAAAATGGAAGGTTCAATGATTATGAAAGGGGTTCAATTATTAGATATCTTATATAACATATTATAATTAGATATTATGGATACAAGTAATTGGAAAATGCTAAGTTTCTATAATAACTATTTGTCTCTTTTTATCTTATAATTAATTTTTTCATCCATAAATACAATCACAATTATTCAATCTTATTTAATAATTAATTCTCTTCCTTTAATGTTCATTATCTAAATATTTTTGTTTACCTTTTCAAACTCTAAGCCTCAATTTTAAAATTCTCCTAAAATTTTCCTCTTTAATAGTTTATATATAAAAAAAAACAATGGCAAGTATAAAATTCTTTTGAAAACCATGTTATATAAAAGCAAACGATTGACCATGCATGTCTAAACTAGAAATTAGTTTTATTTTTTAAACACATATAAGTGAGTGGAAATTTAAGATGAAAAAAATTGATGCTTTAAATGTTCAAAGATGTGTGGGGTAAAATTTTTAAGTTTTAGGTGGCAATTTCAAATCTATTTTTAGTAGCATCATCAAACTTACTTTTATAATTTATGGTAATGTTAAGTTCGATTTTTTAATCTACATAAATTTAAAATTATTATTTATAATTTGCGATATTCGAATTTAATATTCTACTTAATTAAATTTTATTTAATGTTTTACTAAAATATAATATTAATAATTTCAATAGTATAAATTTTTTTATAAAGATTAAACGTAATATTATATTGAAAACTTACCAAATCTTAGTCAATATATAACAAAGAATCTATATATAATTCAAACCACAAAATTTAAATTTTCATATGCAATACCATTGAGCATTGATAGTGGCTATGTTCTATTTTTATGTAACTCAACCATAACTAATAGAAAAAGAAGAGTCACTTGTGATAGAGCAATTGTTTAATCTTTAATAACATTTTTTTTTCAATCAAAAATATTGTATAATTATATGTACACATTTAGGTAGTGTGAAATAAATATAAAAGAAAAGATCGACGAAGATAAAGAAAAACAATCATATTTTCTCTTTTGAAAAAATTCCATTTACAAATTTTATGTACCATTTCTAATTGATATTTTTATGTTATTAAATGTTTATTTAAATTTTTATTTGTATGCAATCAATTTATATTTTATAAATTTAAAGTGTTGTCCCTTAAATATCTCTTAAGATCTATATCTACAGTATACAATTATGTACAAAATAACTCATTCACACATATTTTCATCTTCAATTTTCATTTCTATTTACATGAATAAATCCTCCAACTCTTTTATCCCATAATATTTTATTATATAACATGTTCAGACTTTGTAACAGATTGAATTTATAATCTTTTTTTCATATAATTTACAAGTCTAATCTCTTAAATAATCGCTATTGATTGTTGAAACTTTATAATAAATTGAATTCATAATCATTTTTCATATAAATTAAAAATTTGATCTATTAATTAATCACCATTGATGGAATAAGAAAATGCGTATTAGAATTGGCCATTTATTGTGGATTAATATAATCACATCACATTTATATATGTTTACATTCTTAACTTTTTGGTGAAATCGATTCCTTCCTTCCACATAACTTTTGTTGTCATTTCCCATCGTGATGATAAGAATAGTTTAGTTTATGGTCATGTATTTATTGCCACAAACTATTTTTAAATGCTCGTAATCATCATTTTTCCATGAAACAGACACTCATTTGCTTCCCAATGAGTGATGCATGGTGTGGACCTTCACTTTTGAAGCCAAAAGTATCTTTCCAATTGTGAATCTCCAAACTTCAATTTTGCAACTTAACCATAGCTCCACACCATGCAACTTAACTAAACTCAACAAGTAAGAAGATAACTATAGCTCCACACGTCTTGTATTTGACATTTGATTGATGTAAGGTCCACCTTACATGCATTCTTGATATTATCATACCTTGCATCCCTGGTGTTGGGTAAGGAATTTTATTACAATTAAATTATTTATTCAATTTGTGTAACCAAATCCTTTAGCAGATTTATTCATTTTGGATTTTATGGTGACACTCTTTATACAATTTGAGGTGACTTTTAATTTTGATATGTTTAATTTTAAATATATGTAGATCCTCACGACTCCTTAATATTAATAATACACCTCATATCCCTTTTATCTAGTGAATAATTTTCATCTAATCAAATTATTCATTTAATATCTGTAGCCGGAACCTTAACACATTGATTATAGTGTGCAAAGTGATTTTGATTTTTTGGTGTTATCCTCTGTATAATTTAAGGTGGTTTTGATTTTTAATATAATTATTATTATTTATATTTATATATATAGATTAACAAAATTTTATTTACTCTTGAGTTTGGTTATAAATATATAAGATTCAAATTTTTTATTTAATAAAAAATATTTGTATCACTAATTTTTAAATAAAAAGTAATTGCAACAAAGATGAGTTTTGAGGAATAAAAAAGAACACAATAAAAAATCTAAATACCCAAAATTAATGGGTCACATGGAATAAGATAACTTAAATTGAACACAGTGAAAACTAACATACCCTAAACTCAAGGTTTAATCCTCTATCCACCTACTACTATTAGCCAATAAGGTAGGTGGTGTAGATTATAAATCCAAGAGAGGTTAGTCAATCTATTGGTGAATGAAATCAAAATGAACTTGAATAACTAGCCTCTCAAGCCTAATCCCTAGGTTGAGTTATGTGGAACACAAGCAAGAAATGCATATTAGAAGACAAAAACAACGTTTATACCTTCTTAGAAGATTTTCTTGAGAACCGATTTTAAGAGGTTGAGCTCGGCTTGTAGGCTATTGAGTATTTTAAAATGCTTGATTCCACATGTGGGAAACACCTCTCCTTGTCTACACTTGAATTTTGGCTTGGCTTGGCTTTATCATAAGAATTGGTTAAATCTCCTTGTATAATTCGACATAGTAAGTTTGCATGAAGAAGAATTTTTTCTTGAGTGATGGCCTTGATATTTGGAAAAGCTTCGCTGCCTTATTTGGTCATGGTGAAAGAGTGTGTAGACCCTTTCATTTATTGGTTTGACAAATGATTGTGGATCATCCATCTTGAGATAAAGATCAAGGGCCCACGATTAGTCCTCCATTCTCATAAATGAGAAAGATGGAGTGTGGAAGAAAATGGATGGAGTATGCCATATAAATTTAAGAGATTCAAATCATGACCCATTTGTGTGCATAAGGTGTAAGAACTTGTCATAACCTTTGCTTGCTTGCACACTTTACCTTATGATGCCATCCATTTGTGAGGCAATATTCCAATTTGGAATTTAGAAAAATAAAATAATTTTAAATCCATGGATTTGCTTATTAGAGGAATGATTAGACTTGATTAAGTGAGATCAATAAAAAATTAGAAGAATGGTGACTTTTTGGAATATTTATTTGTCAATCAAGTATTCACTTAATTGTCCTATGAAAATACTTACAAAAGATTAGTTTAATTCAAGATGCACTAGATAAGACTAATAATGCAATACGATTCATTACCCCAATTAGGGAAGATTGTTGATACAATTTACATGTGATAAAGGAAAGTCACTCTTGATTGAAGTTTAAACATGAAAGTGTTTAAAATGAAGTGTATATATTTTGCCCCTGTTTGAGAAGGCATTGCAAGACATTAGGCACAATAATGTCTTTTCAAATAATGAAAAAATCATTAAGAAAAAATTTTATAATTTTTGAAGAATGATGTCTTCAATCTTCTCTTTTGAAAATTATGAGTCAATAAACTCATATTGATGCCCCAAAGGGTGCTTGATTAGCCTTGGATGCCCCCTCAAGGGAATGGTCGGGGAAGAATTGAAAATGGACCAACCCTTGAAAAAGAGAGGAAGAAGCAAGAATGGGTGAAATTAATTTGTGGCTAAAATTAACCCGCTTGAGCTAATGTTTTCACACTTATGTTTTCCAATGTTTGAGAAGAACATAAATAAATTGGCCCCAATGTGGGTGGAACTGGGAAGGATAGATCCCAAAACAAGTGACACCTTTGACTTACCCAAAACAGGGCAAATGATGATTACACAATTGATTGGTTGGAAAGCATAACTCAAGGATGTAACTTGTTGTACAGATTAAATATGAGTGGGCATAAATATAGGTGTCATGGTATAATGATTGTTTAAATAATGAATAAGACACAAAAAACTAGGCATATGATAATTCTCAATGGTAAAGAAAGATATAATGAAGAAGACAATAATGGTTTGAAGAATAATGAGTTAATGATGGCAGAGCTAACCTCAGAAACTGGTTGGTACTAAATATTTCCTACATAGTCTGTAGGTACCTCGGGGCAATGTAGTTCTCCTAGAAATTGGGAGAGAATGGAATGAAGAAAATTATTGTGACTCTTTCTATATGCTCAGATGTAGATGTATCATAAGTAGCATATAAATTATTCATGTGGTCTAGTTGATTACATTGGAATGGTAGACAAGGAGATTTTTGTTGTAATATTTTCAATTAGACCTTCAACACTTGATTTTTGATGTAGCACCTAATAACATATATCAAGATATAAAAGACCATGATGTCCAAGATGCAATGTGCATAAGGCCTGACATTTGATTCAATAGACAATTGGAAATAACCTACTAGTGATAAAAATTATGATGGGAATGTTGACATATGCCAATGGATGGACTCAAGTATGATCGTGTGATAGGAAGCACCATGATGATGACCCTACTATCATAGTGGACTGAATTGAGATGACAACAAAAAAATGAAACAAACAAGCAAATAACCAAACACACACACATAAACTTGAAAATAAAAGCACTAAAAATCATCATGTTGTTTAACCAAGTCAAAATCCACATGTGAATGTTCAATGAGACTAGTAATGGGAGGGTGCCCTCAAACAAGGATAAATGCAATTAAGTGCTTCTTTCCACCACATGCTCACTAGATGTGGCCAAGTAACTTTCAACTTTGTTAAGGTTATTTGTCACTCTATTGACCAAGGAGCCTTCCATCCATAATTTCTTGTAGGGTCTTGTGCATATGCTAAAAGCCAAGCATGAAAATTAATGGGTAACTCTACAAAAAATATTTCATATGGAGAATCATATAAGTGTTTCTCTATGCATATACACATAGAAACTATGCGTTTAATATATTAAAGCGTAAATGTATCCTCTACAGTAACAACCCAATGCTCAATGTTTTCCAAAGATAGTCGTTCAAGCATATTTAAACCATCATGCTAACAAATGCAATAGGTCGTAGCAATGAAACCAAAAATGTTGTCTTTTTCCTTAACTTTGCATAAATAAGTATTATTTATACATCTGATAGAAAGAAGATGCCAATGATCTTGCATACTAATATATCATGCAAGGAGTAACCTCATGTGCTCACTAGAGGCATGTAGCCTAGATTGGTCCCTGTTGATTCTTTCACATGATGGTGGTTAGAAAAATCTATCTTACTTAAGCACTTGAGTTACTCTGTTTAGTCATTTTTACTACCAACATTAGTCTAGAGTCAGTCATTTCTCCAATTCATACAATGCAAATAGCTATTATAATAAAAACAAAGTTAACACTATAGAGTTCAACACCTCATGATTTATGGTCAAAGGATTCTATTTATTTCATTTCATAAGATTACAAGATGTTTCCTTCATTATACTATCTCTTCAGTTCTATATTGATAACCACTTCACCATTACATCTAACAACATCAATAATAAATACAACAATAAATCTATCAAATCCAACTATGACAACAACACTTTATAAATCAAGCTAAGTGTTATTTATACAAATTAAAACCATCACCTTTAGTTACATAAATAATATAAAAGTGATGACTAACCAACAACCATTAAAAATAATGAGTCATGGAGAGCCATTACAATTAATTGCTATTGACTCGACCCGAACCACCCCTATATACCCTCTCTATGCTAGATATTTGTTTTCATGTTCCTCTTATTTCATGGCTTGGTGATAGATTTACACTCTCATTAATCTTCACTGCTTTTGTGAACTGATTTGTAACTGTCTCTACTCCTTGTGCTCTTGTCTTAGTCTTGCGCTTCTTTGAATCCTATCTCTTTTGCTCATTCTTTGCTTCTTTGTCTTTCATAACTTGCCCTTCTACGCTAAGGTATTCCACATTATTCTTCAATATTTCTCTTTTTCATGACATTATATTTTACATCATCCTTTCCCATGCCATGGTACTCCGTGTTGTTCTCATGTCCTTGCTCTTCCATGTCGTGTTACCAAAATACTTGAGTATTTTATTACACAATTTGGGGTACAACAGAACATCACATGCACTCACTTAATTACAATAGTGGTATATGAAATATTTATAACATAATCCAATGGATATAATTCTGAGCTCTGTATGATCAAGCTCTAGATCCATCTCCTATATAATAATGGAAAAAAAGTAACATCAAACTAGGAAATCTAAGATGGTATTTAGTAGAGAATTCACTCTAGTGTTCTCTAAATGAGGGATGTGGGAGATCTATAAGTCCTCAAAATATCAAGGCAAATCACATAATGCCTCAAAGAGGGTGAGCAAATCAATGCTAAAGATGTTTCAAACCTCGATGAGCCAAGACACAACTAAAAGTGATTAAAAAAAAAACTATAGATAATATGCACCTATAACACACGCATCAATCAAGGTTCTAATGATCATGTGAAACTCAGTAGTATTATTCATCTCATTGGTAAAGAAGAAACTAACTACAACAAGCTCATGGCCCCATTGGTCATCAATAGTCTATGCCATAGCTAGAGATCCTAGGATGCTTCAATTGCCACCATCAGTGTGAATCATTGCAAAATGATACACGATGATGGGGGTTAAGGACATAAGACACAACCACAAGGGTATTATTTGGACACAAAGAAAAATAATCAAGTTGCATGATGGGGATGAAAAACATGACAAAGTTACAATCATAGGAAGGATACCAATTCCATCTACAATGAGAGGCAAAGAGGGGTGGTAGGAGGCCCATGAAAGATGAAGACTAGAACAAGTCCTAAACAAGCATAGCTAGTAACCCACAACACTTGTAGAGACCATGATGAAAGAGAAAGAGGGAGTCAATAAGAAATAAGTGGCAAGAAATCAGTGACCCTATTGAATAAAATAAGTAAAAGACTCTAATTATACCCTAAGATGCATCTGAAGAGGAGTGCACAGGCCAAAATGACCAAGAAAACCCAAAATATCTAATAATAGATGTCATGAGAGTGATCATCCATTGAATGGTGGCCTAGGGAGGGTGTTATAGCAAGCTCTATGGCTTACCATACCACTATCAATCCATGTCATGGTTTGGCTCAAAATAAAGATACTACTTAGGTCTAATCTATCGCCTCCCTTAAAGGCAGGCTATAGCTTAGACTACTAAGTAGTGACCTATTCTCTAGAGGGCCAAAAAGGAGTTGGTTAAGCCCAAAAAGAGGCATAGTGGAAAATAATGGGGTAGGAAGAAAAATAAGTATCCACCTCTTCTGTTAAAATGGTCATGGCCCAAACTGTGGGAAAACCAGGGGTAAGGCCATTGATGATGAGAGAGATCTCTAGGCCTAGATGAATGAGAGGGTGATTATGTTTATGATACACCATCATGAGCTTCTTGTTTGTTTTCCTCTCCTTGAATGAGTTACATACCATAGCATGGATGAAATGACACTTTAGATTGGAATATACAACTCTAAAGGCCTCTACATAGGATACATTAAAATTTTGATACCATGGGGAAGTTGTGACAAGGAAAGAGGCTCAATAGTCATATAAATATCTTGAAAGAGGTCTCCAAAAAGTGAAGAGCCACTTTTTCACCCAAAATAAGGGGACAATGAAGAGCATGCAATGGGAATATTTTCACCAAATATTTCACCCTATAGATGGTTGTTCAAGCGTACTCTAAAAATTGGATTACCTCTAGGCCTATGGGTTGCCTATAGCAAAGGTAAACCTCTAGGTTTAAGGGATAGCTCCCTAGATTTCTCTTTGCTCTCTTATCACCTACATTACTTGTTTGCTTAGATGAAAAGGGATATAAGTGACATGGAAATAAACTAATCTAATGAAGTGATACATCAGAAATATCTCTACTAGACTACCATACAATTTCTCTAAGAAACATGACTTGCAACACTAGTCTTAAAATCTTGAATTGCTCTAACATTAGTATTTCAAACATGGAGGTGATATGCATTAAAATAGTCAAGGTGAGTGAACTAGAGGTCGAATTCTAGACACAAAGCTACTCCTTACACTAAAATATATACAAATGCACTTGACTACACTTCATGTGACTATTAGAGTGGAAATTACTTGCATCAAACATGTAAGCGTAGAGAGAAGGCAAGGATAGATACTTATCACTAGACACTTCACTATGCATCAATTCACACACTTAGACAAGATATCTTGCTAACTCAAAACCATATTTAAAATCTATATTTCAAAGGAAAAATATATTATCAAACTAGCAGGGCTTTGCCATACTAGGTGTGGATTCCATTACAAAAGCCAAAATGTCTTGCATTTATAGAGCATGTGAGAAGAGAGAGAAGAAGTGAATTTTAAGATTCATAATAAAAAGTGTCAAGCTATGAGGACCAATTAAATTACAAGAGAATGAAGTAAATAACCAACCATGGAGGTTTTCTTGTACAAGTTTCCATCTGAAGCATGACAAGATCTTCAAAACTGGCATAGAGACCTTCAACTATCTTTTTAAAACTACCTTCATGATGAAGCATCTCTTAACCGGTTGAAACTAAACAAAGAATATTTGGCACATATGCACTATATTAGGGAGGTTTAAAAAAATCTATAATATTCATCAGATGCTTCCCTAACTAATATCTTCATGACACTTTCATTCATTGCCTGCAGTCACTCACTAGTCTTCTAGGCCTAGGCCTTCACACTTGTAACCTAAGTGACCTAAAATTTCTTAAACAATCCATGGAATAGGCATCAGGACATTTTTTCAAGTTCCTTAGTATTCTACTCCATGAATTATACCTTAAAAAGATCCCAAATTAGACTTCTCATCTTCTCACTAGGCAGTCACTTTGTCTTTTCATTTCCTATAAGGAATGGTATAGTAGAGGGCCTTTCATGCACAACTAAGGTTGTAAATGAGCATAAGAAGTGGGAATAAGTATCTACATACCTAACCCAATGATTCTCATCCTTAAGTTCCCTTCTACACCTGTAGAACACTCAAAAACTTGCAAAAAACCCAATTTTGACCTTGTATGTACAAGTGACAGTATGAACCAAATGGATATCCAGGATACTGAGAGAGTTTTATACAAGTTCCAAACTCTTTCTAGGTCAAAATACCCCTCTTGAATGCATCTCCTTGCATATTTTATCCATCAGGTCAAAACAAGGGTTTTAGGATGGTTTTATAAGGTTTTGCTTCTTAGTGATAGATCATAAAATCTTGATGCTCAATATCTAAATAAATGACATTAAAACCAAGTTTAGGAATCTATGCAGCTACCCCTATCTCCTTGAGACACCATGTGATGTATCTGTATAGGTATGAGCACTTGAAGATGGCCTATCAAGCTTTAAAATGCATTCTAGTACCCCTGAGAGAGGTATAGGCCAAAAGTGACCACTATTTGTTATTCCTCTTTAAAACAATGGATATTATAGACTCTATACCTTCCCTTTAAGTATCTCAACTAAATTGGAAAGGCTATATGGTCATGTGAATGTATTTAGACCCTTGTAGGGCTTAGGTCTAGTTCTAGGCCTAGTAGGCTTGACTGTGCTTTTATGCATATGACCACCACTAAGTGGTTCCAAAGGCTATAGGTGCTCTTAAATATTTGTTTAAATCTAAATAAACTTCCCACATCACTTCAAAATGTCATAAGCCTCTTCATCACATCCCTTTCTTCATTCAAGTATTTTGTTTACAATTTTGTATTGACTGGGAGTACCCTTTGTCCGAGACAAAATAAAGGGATTATACCCTATTTGTCTTGAAAAATTAAGGATATAAGAGGTTGGATTAGGTCATAAATTCCCTATATGTAAAATTTCATATTCATACCACCACTGTATATCTCTTAACATCATAAGACCTTAAGACTAGCTTCTCAAACCAATTGATTGTGTAGGGTTAGAAACTTTAGACTGGGTAACAAGTTAGAACTTGTCCTTGCTCTATTTTCCTTCCTCTAAGAACACATGAAGTTTACCTTACCACTATGAAATTGGTCTCATCATGTTTTCCATCTTACATCTCTGCCACTCTTCCAAGCTCACACCTCTCATTTGATTAGGCCAATCTATAGACTATAGTTAGATTGTAGGTGGTACTTCTTAGGCAACTGTGATCCCTATAGCTGTATTTAAGGCCTAAGTAATACATTATATCATCTTGGTTATCTATAAGATAATTCCAAAATTAAATGGACTCAAATCTTTCCCTAGGGCTATGTTTATCATTTTTTACTACAACCAATGCACTGTGGATCTGTATACTGACTGTAGATGATAATTTAGGGAGTATGAGACTTGTAATTGATGGTGTATATCTAGATGTCTTTGCATATTTGTTTCTCTTCTAGTCATTGGAGATCACTTCTGTTGGGAAATACGGAAGCACACAATTGATTACCAAATACAAGCAACTTAAGATGTGGAATTAACCAGAAGTAACAAGTAACTAGAAACCAAAAACAACACAGAATATGAGAGACAATACACAATTGTATTAATACTCTTCCAGAAGGAAATACAACAAAAAAGATTGCCACAGTTCTTCTTCCTTACACACCTCTAGGGCTCCCACACCTCTAGGGCATAAACAATAAATCTTCCCTCAAAGCTCTCTCTCTTACGGTCCCAACACACAACTCAAACACAGAGTTGGTGTTCACCTCCGACCAGTCAGTATCCACTACTGCCAGTACTCCAGTGCTCCACGCACTCCACAAGTGCTCCACACACTCCAAGTAGATCTCCCCTGAACTGCAACAACCTGCAACCCAAATGATCTCACTTATGGAAGGATCTTCCTTGCCTTCCTCTTTGCTCTCTTTCTGAGTACACACTGTACTCTAAGTAGATCCTACCTAATCTTGCTCCCTATTGTGTTGTTGTCCTCCCTAATCTTGCACACCTGTAAATCAATCTGGTTCTGCACACCTGCAAACCTGGATCATGCACACACATACACCTGTAGATCAATGATCTTACTTACCATGTAGATCTCCTAACATAGCCATGCACACCTGCTGACCAAGATCCTACACAACTGAAGAACCCTTCTGATTCTCCAAAACCAGCACCCACACTTGGCACTGCTGTGGAACTAGGAGGAACACCCTTGATCACCTCACACACAGAAGGAGCTAACTTTGCTCAACTCAAACTAGAACACCTTACAATACAGCCTATGAGTCTCTTAAATAGATCTCATGCAAACAATAATTAGACATCCAATTACAATAATTAGATCTGCAGCTTTTAGTCTAAATTTGGCTCTTGACATGCAAACACTTGGTTCGTTAACTAACTACACGTAAAACTTGCAGTTCTAAACCACACAGGCGATCGACGTCGGTCCCTGTCTGCCTGGAGGTGACTGACGCCGACCGACTTCTGACCAATGTTGGTTGATCTTCCTATCTAATCCTATCGACATTAGTTGGCCTGACCAATGCTGGTGTCTGTGACACTCAACAACCTCTCTGTAACCTCCTCCTCTGTTTGCATCAGTGAAGCTTTTAGCTCCACAACCTAACAATCTCCCACTTGGAGATAAACAGCTACATTGTACCTATACCTGTACCCCATCTAATTTGTTTCCTGGCTTGTATCCCTCTTCAAGATCAATCCTGAAGACCAACCACCACAAACCCTGTGGTGCACCTCCTGTCATTCGAGTACCCTGCCACATCCAAACCTACAAACCCATGTAGTGAAGTCCTGACCCTGCATAGCATGTATACCTGTTGTTGGTCCCTCTCAAATACTTGAGAACCCACTTCCCCAAATTGGCTCCTAACTCTCTAACAACACCCACTGCTTGGGCAAACTCAGGTCTATACCAGACCTCATGTGATTTCAGACATTGAACTGTCCAGCCCTTGGTGTGCTCCATTTCTACATCCTGCATAATGAACCTCACCAACACCTGATTCACATCAGCTCCCACTGGAGATAAAATCAACCTGTGATCTTCCATGTCTCTCATGCCAAAGAATTTTGTTGCTCCAAATTCCTCATGACATGCCACTGAACTAACCTTACCCTTAGCTCAGCAAAACCCTATATGTCTGAACCTACACCAAGCTCATCTTCCACATACAGCAATAGGATAATGTTGCGACCATCATCCACTTGGTAAGACAAACACAATGGTTATACTGACATTGACTAAAGCCCTACTTTGTCATCCACCTGGTACCACCTGTCAACCCTGTACCACTGTCCTGCAGCTTCCTCAAGACCATATGACCTGGCCTTCCGTCTCACGTGTCCATTCACTCTATTCTTCAACTAAGGTATTCATTCATCTTTCAGTGCTTTCATACTGGCTGGCAACCCTACCAAATCTCCTGTTCAGTTCTGCATCATATTCCTGCCATGCTCCCACTGTTTCCTAGATCCTTCCTACTCTACAATAAGCAACGAGTATAAAGAAGAGGAATAACGAATTTGAGGCTTACATACCACTTTAGTCCTCCATATGGGCATTTGAGACTCCTTGATAGCTTGATGTCTGCCCAAAATCTGTTAAAGTGACTGACCTCAGTCACTACATAGTCTGCATCCGATCGACATCGGTTTCCATGCGCCTATCCTGACTACCAAATCTGCCGACATCGATGTCCCTATTGTCGATGTCGGTCCTCTTGACTGACATCGGTCTTACCTATTGCCGACATCGATCAGCCTGACTGATGTCGGTCTTACCCTGCCCGACATCATCGGCTTCAGTCTGCACATGATCAACATCAACACCTGTCTATTCGACGCTGGTTCCTCTTAATCGACGTTGGTACCTGTGTTTTCCTATGAGTGATGACTTTTTACCTGTGAGCTTTCTTTGAATCAAATCCCTATCCAAACTGCTATGCTCAGAGTTACTCAGCCTTCTCCACTGATCTCTGCCTGTCATCTCCTCCATAAACACCAAGGCTTTCTAGTTTTTAAGCCTGTCAAACACATCTAACTTCCTCTTAAGAACATGCATCTCCTTCTTGCTCATGTGACCAAGCCTACAAAGCCACATCTCTGCAACAGAAGAAGAATCAGTAATATAAGCAAGTAGATAAAGAGTAGCTACTTTCTTACCACCAGCTAATTCAAGTGTATCCGCTGTGAGAGTTCTTGTGCATCTCTCATCACCCAACTTCCCTGAAGAAATTAGCCTTATCTTCAAGACCGGGACCTACATGACCTCCTTCAACACCCATGTGTTGGCCGCCTGCAATTTTAGCTTCACTTCCCCTTTGCCAATTCTTTGGCAAGGCTCACCAGCTCCTCTACCTGGGGCTGCATGGAAAGAGGCAACAAAATCTATAAAACAAGATTCTACTTTGTCCAAGAAACATACCAGAGCATCCTATGCAACAACCCCTGCAACATCTGCTTCTTCAGTTCCTTCATGCTGATCTTCTACCAACCAACAATTTTCTTTTCCCTGCTCTTTCTTTCCATAGGACCATAATTAACCATTCGTGCTTTTCAATTCCTCCATTCTTATCTTACTTTCTTCTGCCATTGCTATACTCCTACTCAATCAAAAACCCCTGAGAGTGACCTGTAACCAAACACAAAACCTGCTCCCTGCAACCTTAGCTCTGATACCACTTGTTGGGAAATACGGAAGCACACAATTGATTACCAAATACAAGCAACTTAAGATGCAGAATTAACCAGAAATCACAAGTAACTAGAAACCAGAAACAACACAGAATATGAGAGACAATACACAACTTGTATTAATACTCTTCCAGAAGGAAATACAACAAAGAAGATTGCCACAGTTCTTCTTCCTTACACACCTCTAGGGCTTCCACACCTCTAGGGCATAAATAGTAAATCTTCCCTCAAAGCTCTCTCTCTTACGGTCCCAACACACAACTCAAACATAGAGTTGGTGTTCACCTCCAACCAGTCAGTATCCACTACTGCCAGTACTCCAGTGTTCCACGCACTCCACAAGTGTGCACTCCACAAGCAACTACTTCAAGTAGATCTCCCCTAAACTGCAACAACCTGAAACCCAAATGATCTCACTTATGGAAGGATCTCCCTTGCCTTCCTCTTTGCTCTCTTTTTGAGTACACACTGTACTCCAAGTAGATCCTGCCTGATCTTGCTACCTGTTGTGTTGCTGTCCTCCCTGATCTTGCACACCTGCAAATCAATCTGGTTTTGCACACCTGCAAACCTGGATCATGCACACACATACACCTACAGATCAATGATCTTACTTACCATGTAGATCTCCTAATGTAGCCATGCACACCTGCTGACCAAGATCCTACACAACTGAAGAACCCTTCTGATTCTCCAAAACCAGCACCCACACTTGGCACTATTGTGGAACTAGGAGGAACACCCTTGCTCACTTCACACACAGAAGGAGCTAACTTTGCTCAACTCAAACTAGAACACCTTTAAAATACAGCCCATGAGTCTCTTAAATAGATCTCATGCAAACAATAATTAGACATCTAATTACAATAATTAGATCACAGCTTCTAGTCTAAATTTGGCTCTTGACATGCAAACACTTGGTTTGTTAACTAACTACCCATAAAACTTGCAGTTCTAAACTGCACAGGCGACCGACATCGGTCCCTGACTGCCTGGAGGTGACCGATGCTGGCCGACTTTTGACGACGTCAGTTGCTCTTCCTGTCTATACTATGAGAAGATCAAGTATATGAGCTAAACTTGGTTTAGAGAAGATAAGGTAAGTTGTCCCAGTTGCAACTTTCCAAATTTGTGATCATGGACTCAAGTTTATCTGCCATCTTATGACTTCACCATTATCACAATGGCCTTTTCAATGCTCTTAGACCTCAATGAAGGTCTCAAATGAGTTCCAACATCTTCATTTCAACTCTCTTAGACCTTTGTGTATTAAACTCAAACTATTGTAGACTACCTGTAGGTGTCATCAGACGTAGGACTATATAGTAGGAATTGGTTCTCATAACCAATCTTAAACTTGTTAGGAAAATAGAACACAGAGCAATATTAATGAATTAAAGACAAAAATAAAATGTAGAAAAACATCACAATAGAGACAGATTTAATGTGGTTCACCCAATATGGGCTACATCCACATAAAAACTAGTCCTACTTATTATTAAGTCCAACAAATGAAGGGAAAAACTTATAATACAACCAATGTAATATCCTCTTCACTCACACATAATGTGTTGTCATGATTACAATGCCCTCATATCAATGGAGGGTTATATATTAGGGTAAAAATACACAAACATAATTTCTACCATTAAATCTGTGACCTAATAGTGAATGGTCCAAATTTACTACAAAATTACAATATTTTACAATGCATTTTTTACAAAAATTTTATTCAAGGGCACTACCCCTGAACCCCTACTAGGGGGGATTCCAAGTAGGTCACTACCCCACCTGGACAACCATGGTGACCATAGTGGGGGAGCCTTTCCCTCCCACACCCCACCTATTGGGAATCAAGCATTATAATAAGATTAGGCTCCACCATCCAACAATCTCCCACTTGGAGACTGACTGTTGCAACTCCACTGCTACAACTCTTCCTTAGACCTTTCTTTAAACTTTGACCCTAACATGTTTCTCATCTTTCTTGTTATCCCTAAAGACCTATTGAAGCTAAAAAACACTCCAACTTCTCCTTTGTAACCATTTTTGTTAGTAGATGTGTAGGATTCTAACTTGTATGGATCTTTTCCAACTTCAATTGACCATCCCCCAAAATTGAACAAATGAAGTGATACCTAAGTTGTATATGTTTGGTTATTGAGTGGAATGTTGAGTTCTTTGCTAAATGAATCATACTCTATCTATCACTATACAATTTGCAATCTCCCTGCTTATACCTCAACTTTCCATGAACCATTACATCCATATCATCTCCTTGCTAACTTTTGTGGCTATAACATACTCTACCTCTGTAGTTGACAAAGCAATTATCTTCTACAATTTTGAAATCCAACT
The DNA here is from genome assembly GCA_037957365.1 of Torreya grandis. Lineage (NCBI taxonomy): Eukaryota > Viridiplantae > Streptophyta > Pinopsida > Cupressales > Taxaceae > Torreya > Torreya grandis. The sequence continues at coordinate 2,708,040 of JARHVA010000590.1, forward strand.
AACTGTTGTATCACCAATAGTAAAAACATAACCTATGGTGCTCCTCTTGCCATCTAAATCTCCAACCATGTCTTCATCAACATATATTTGTAAGGTAACATCTGAACCTTCATAACACAATCATCTATCAATGGTCACTCTCAAGTACCTAAGAATATATTTGACTACATCCTAGTGCTCCTTTCTTGGATTATTCATAAACCTACTGATAACTCCCACTGCATGAGTAATATTTGGTCTTGTGCACACCACATCATACATTAAACTTCTAAATGCTGAAGCATATGGAAATTTAGACATGTAATTGATTTCTTCCTACATTTTAATACACTTTTCCTTGCTTAATTTAAAGTTCCCTCCCAAATCTATACTCACTAGTTTTGCATCTTGCATATTGAACCTGACTAATACCTTCTTGATGTATTCTTCTTGAGACAATGCTAATTTTATATTTTTCCTGACTCTTGTTATTCTCATACCAAGGATTTGCTTTGCAGCACCCAAATCCTTCATTGCAAATGAACTTGCTATTTTTATTTTGAGATCATTTATATCCTGCATGTTAGACCCTATAACAAGCATGTCATCTACATATAATAACAAGATAATATAGCTACCATTATCTAATCTCTTGAAAAAGACACAATGTTCAGTGACATCTACTATAACCTTGTTCTATCATAAACATGTCAAATTTTAAATACCACTACCTTGGAGCTTTCTTTAGTCCATACAAACTCTTTTTCAACCTGCACACCATTTTCTCCTTACCTTTTACTTCATATCCCTATGGCTATTCCATATAAATTTCCTCCTCCAAATCACCATGAAGGAAAGCAGTCTTCACATTTAACTTTTCAAGGTGAAAATATTCTACTACTACCAAACTTAAAACAGTTCTTATGGAAGTCATTTTTAAAACTAGAGAAAATATTTCATCAAAATCAATACCTTTCTTTTGTGCAAACCCCTTTACAACAAGTCTAGCCTTGTACCTCTTTTTGCCTCCATCTTATTCCTTCAACCTATAAACCCATTTATTTTGTAATATTGTTTTACCTGCAAGCAACTGAATCAAATCACATGTTTGATTATGTACCAAGGAGTTCATCTCTTCTTTCATGCCTTGTTCCCACTTCTTCTGGTTTTTACCTGCATTGCTTCTTCATAGTTGTCTGGCTCACCACCATTAAACAATAATAAATAATAAAGTGAAGGAGAGTATCGTTCAGGGAGTCTACTTACTCTGGTAGATCTTCTAACTACACTTTTAAGAGTTTAAGGTACTTGTTATTATTGTTGTAGTTATTACACATTCTAATTTTCTAGCACTTTTGGAATTTTATTTCCTGTGATTTCATCAAGTACTTCATATTCAATAGTTGGATTTTCTTGTTTCTTTCCTTGTAATTGATCTTTGTACATAAACTTCTCCTTAAAGATCACATCTCTACTCCTAATGATTTTGTGATGTTCAAAATCCCATAAACAATAACCAAAATCATCAACTCCATATCTAATAAAAGTACATTTCATGGATTTTGATTCAAGATTGGTTATATTTCCTTTATCAATATGGACAAATTCTTCACAACCAAAAGTCTTTAAAAATAAATAATCTACCTTTTTACTTATCCGTGCTTCTTCTAGAATATCACCATTTAAAGGACTTGAAGGCCCTCTATATATTAATTAAACAACAGTATCCATAACATCTGCCTAAAATTGTAAGGGTGACCCTACATGTAATCTCATGCTCCTTACATGCTCCATGATTATCCTATTCATCCTTTCTGACACACCATTTTGTTGTGGTGTTCTTAGAACCATCTTCTCTCTATGAATCCATGGGATGAATAGTAATTATCAAATTCTTTGTTGTAGTATTCACCTCCATTATCTGATCTAACACACTTCAACTTATTTCCTGTCTCATTCTCAACCAAAGCTTTCAATTTCTTAAAAGCATCATAAACATCATTTTTTTTTGTATGCAATAAACCCAAGTTTTTTTAGTTGCATCAACAATAAAAGTAATAGAATAATAAGAGCCATTAAGGGGTAATACCTGAGTCAGTCCTTATACATATGTATTCACAATCTCTAACTTTTCATCCTTTTTTGTCTTCCCAACTCTGAGAAATCTGACTCCCTTCTATTTTCTATACACATAATGCTCACAGAATTTCAAATACACCTTCTTCAAATTCTGTAACAAATTATTTGAGTGCAGAACTTACATCCCCTTCTCACTCATGTGCCCAAGTCTGTGGTGGCATAATTTTGTATCCACTTTTATAAAAACTAAATCAATAGAAGAATCAACATTACCATTAGATAAATATAATGTACCTACCTTATCTCCTTTTGCTATTACCAGTGATCCTTTAGTGACCTTCCATGAATTTTTTGAAAATTTAATTGTGCAGCCCTCACTTCCCAACTACCCTACTGAAATTATATTTCTTCTCAAATTAGAACATGCCTCACCTCTTTCAGCAGCCATTTGTTTCCATTCTATAATTTTATATGTAACTTACCCTTTCTTATAATTTTGTAGGGTCCACCACCACCCAAATAAACCTATCCAAAATCACCTTGAACATAGTCTTGAAAATATTTTTTATGGGGTGTAACATGAAATGAAGCCCTTGAATCTAACAACCAAGAATCATTAATATTATTTAAGGAAAGGATTAAAGCATCTTATAACACATCACCTGCTACATTTGCTTCCTAATTTCTTCTCAAATTAGAACATGCCTCACCTCTTTCAACAGCCATTTGTTTCCATTCTATACTTTTATATGTAACTTACCCTTTCTTATAATTTTATAGGGTCCACCACCACCCAAATAAACTTGTCCAAAATCACCTTGAACATAGTCTTGAAAATATTTTTTATGGGGTGTAACATGAAATGAAGCCCTTGAATCTAACAACCAAGAATCATTAATATTATTTAAGGAAAGGATTAAAGCATCTTATAACACATCACCTGCTACATTAAAGCATCTTATAACACATCACCTACTACATTTGCTTCATAATTTTTATCTTGTTGTCCATCTCCTTGCTTTCATTTTTGAAACCAACAATCTTTCTTCAAGTGTCCTTTCTTACCACAAATCTAGCACAACAACATTCCTCTAGATTTGGATCTACCCTTCTTAGAGTTACCACAATTACTTGGTCCCTTTCCTCTATCCTTTTGTCTTCCCCTATTCTCTATAGTCAAAGCATTACCTGATGTCTCACCTATGCTTTTCTATCGCATTTCCTCGCTAAGAATAACACCAATAACATCATCAAACTTTAAAGTGTTTGAACTAGAGACAAAATTATTCACAACCATGACCAAGCCATTCCATCTTTCTAGCAATAAGCATAGAATCAAAAGAGCCCTAACCTCATCATCAAAATTTACTCCTACAGAGCTTAATTGATTTGTGACCATGTTAAATTCATTTAAATGATTAGCAATAGACCCACCTTCTGACATTTTTAGATCAAATAAATGATTCATAAGAAATATCTTGTTTGAGGCTAAGGGTTTTTAATAAACTCTATCCAATGCCTTTATCACATCCATTATTGTCTTTTATTTTGAAATATTGAAGGCCACCGATACTGCCAAGCACAACCATATTGTTCCTAGTGCCTTTCTATCAAGAACCTCGCATTCTTCATCCTTCATAGTCACTGGCTTCTTTGCTATTCTACCCAATGGTAGGAAAAGATCCTTTTGATATGGATAGTCCTACATTTGCATCTTTCATAGATGGTAGTTTTGGCTGCTAAACTTCTTGACCTTAAACTTGCCTTCTTCCACCATTACTCCCACTCGAACCAAGAACACTCTTTTCCTACAAGTTTATCTACCAAATAAACCTTCAGATCTGATACTAGTTTTTAGGATAATAGAACATAGAACAATATTAATGAATTAAAGATACAAATAAAATGTAGAAAACACAACACAATAGAGACATATATTTAATGTGGTTCACCTAATATGGGCTACATCCACATAGAAATAACTAATCTTTCTTATTATTTAGTCCAATAAATGAAGAAAAAACTTGCAATACAACCACTGCAATAGCCTCTTCACTCATACACATAATTCCACCATGATTAAAATTCCCTCATATTAAATGAGGGTTACATATTAGGGTAAAAAAGCACAAACATAATTTCTACCACTAAATCTATGACCTAATAGTGAACGATCTAGATTTACTATGAAATTACAATATTTTACAATGCATATTTTAAAAAAAATTGATTTGGGGGTATTACCCCCAAACCCACACTAGGGGAGGATTCCAATTAGTTATCCACCCCCTGGACCCCATGAAGACCATAGTGTGGGGTCGTTTCCACCCCACACCCCCTATCAAGAACCAAACATTATAATAAGATTAGGCTCCACCATCCAACAATTTTTTTTGGATAGTTCAATCTCATTATTTTTTGCTTTGAGGATCCTCTAAAAACCTTGAAAGATTCTTATTTCGTTAATTTCATTGGTCAATGCTCAATCTCACTTGATTGTAGGTGACTGTTGTAAGACGATTTGACTATGTTATAAGTCTTCTCTTCCCAACATTGGGTCTCTCAATGGTTAAACCATGTTGCTGATGAAACATGAGATCATATATATGTTTAGAGGTTCCATACATCAGCCAAACCTCTATTTAAACACTCTCACATAGTCTTGTAGGTGGATGTTATAGGGCTTCTTGACTGTGCCATATTTATAGACCTCTTCACTCCATCAAGGGTTACTCCTTGAAAATCAACCTCCAAAAGAATAAATGATCACCATATAATGTGAGAGTGAAAACAACATGTATCCTTTGATCTGAGACCACTATAGGAGAGATAAACTTCTAAAACTAATGAAACAATATCTACAGACCTTAATGATGTCTTCAACTAGCAAAATGAGGTAGTTCTGCTAATTTCTTCATCCTCACACATGCAAAAAAGATTGAAAACATTGAAATAAATATGGTCATCCCTTATAGATTATGTACACCACTTGGTTTAATAAAACCAATCCAAATAAAGGATAAAACTGAAGGCCATGGGGATGTATAGGCAGAAAAGAGTCACTAGCACTCTTAACAATGGTTCATAGAACATGGTAGACCAAACCTGTCACTATTATGATGAAATTTTAGTGAAAAAAGAGTATTATCATCCACCAAAGTCATTTTTTCTAACTCACCTCCTCATGTCCATACCAAAGGAAGATCAGTTGACCTTCTTAGCTTGTCTAAGAGAGAAATAGGAAAGATATAATGATTTTGCTCATTTTTAGACCTATCAAAGTTGCTTGAGCATGGAAGTGAGTTAAGGGAACCTAAAGATACCCTTTTGGAGTAGTCAAATGTGCCCAACCTGCTACATAGGCCATATAACTACCTAACACCAAAAGAAACTTTTTGATCTTCTTGAAAGGACATTATACCTATAGTTTGTCAATCTCAAAATAGTTTTCCTGACATATTCTAACATTTAAGATGTTTAATATTACTTTGTAACACTTTTCCTCCTATGTAAATTGTACCATTTCATTTAATGACCCCAAAAGTGACCTTAGAAAGGCATAAGACCAACTAAGATAAATATGACAAGGATAAACATAATGTTAACCTCATTAAGACCATGAGACACATTTATAACCTAGGAGACCTATTATAGGCTCAATTTTCATCCTTAGAGAGGGTTATTTATGCTCTCTCTAATTGAGCTATAATATTGGGACAACCCTAGGCTGTGGGTCACCTATGTTGGGGTTGAACCTCCAGAGTAGGTCAGCTTCCTCTTTGATGCTCACCTAAGACTAAAGCTAAGCCTAATTATTCATAGGAAAAGCGTTAGAAAGAGAGTAAGGGATCTTAATAAATTTAACCAGGTAATGTACCAAACTTAAGAGGGAAACTCCCATGAGCTCAAATCCACACTAGATCTATAGTGGACAATACTAGCTTACATAACCTTAAAATCAAGCTAACTTGCATAAGTATTTAATTAAAGAGGTTAAAAATAAAACACTAATTTAGAACTACAAAAAACATTGAAACACTCCCTAAACAAAGTCATAAAGAAGTACCATGGATGAGGAAGATTCTCCTTTAGACAATGCCATAGTGCATTACTTGCCAAACACAGATTCAAGGCAAAAGATAGGCAAAGAAAGTCCTTATACATTAAGAGGTAGTTATCACAAATGCTTGACAGGGTTGAGCCTAATAAAAAAGAACATACTTTGTAGTATCTTGGGGAATGTTCCATCTCTTAAAAAGATAAAAAACAAGTCTAAAATATGATAACCCTTTACAAAGTAGAAAGAAAGGGATAATATATGAGAGGGGGAGAGGAGAGAGAGAAAGGATAACATGTTGTATAAGATAATTAATGAGCTTTCAGCTTCAAGAGATGTTTTACCAAGATTTTATTCTAATCAAAATAGGTTACTATGAGCAAGATATTCATAATTTACTCATATATCCTCTAAATCATTCCACTAGTTGAACAAGCTACACTAGAAGACAAGAGTTTGCCAAAAGTGGCAAGTCATGAACTTACTGGAAATGAATGCTCCAACTACTTTCCAATTCCCCAAGTTATGATACTTTAGATCTTCCACTATATTTCATCAAGAGGAAAAAATATTCATATCTTAAACTTCCAAGGACACATCATGTCTATTTTGAATGGTGGTTTGTTGAGGACATGATTTGGGATGATCTTTTCATTAATCATATAATTGCTCTGTGCTTTATATCTTGGACCAAGATAACTATGCATGAAAACCAATCTAATGATATAAGTTTTATCATAGTTTTACATATAGATGACACTTCATTCAATGTCAGGTCCTATTTGAGTCTACATTGAGCACCTTTTCTTTACTTTTTCCACTGACTCGGGTCAAGCCTGAGTCTAGGTCCTTTAGGTCTATTTGTTGAGTCATGTCCATTTTGATTAATAAAATTTCATAAAACATCCTAAATCATCCCCTTACTATTGGCTATAAAAAATGTCTTGGATAATTGACCCTTTTGACTTAATTTCACTCCATCATATTTTGAGATCCGATTAAATGTGGATCGTAGACCTTTAGGACCCACTGCCCCTAGCTTGATTTCTCATTGGTTCCTAGGATTCACTAACCATTTGACTTGCTTGAAGTCCTATGTATTTGAAATTTTTTATCCATGCAGTCCTCCTCAAGTTCCCACCAAGGATTTTGGATCCAAACGATCACTTTTTGGGTCTTAAAAATGATGTTCGCATGAACGTCTGCCATTTTTTGACCAACTTTGTAAATTTATAACTGGAAGTGTAAAGATCATGGGAACACCAAACTTGAAAAGAATGTACCTAATGCTAAAGGGAATAAACCCTTTTGATTTATTGGCCATTTGAACTTTCTACATACTTTTTTAAAATGTTGAAATTGATTGGTTTATGTGATCTTGCATGACATCTTGATGATGGTCTGGTCGAAAATGGCTAAGTATGGGAACATAGAAAGTCCTACATTAGGAGTGAACTTTGCCCACGTATATCTTCTTTTTAACTTTGTTTCATGAGTCTCAACTTATTGCATGTTAGCCTGGGACTAATTTGAAGAAACCCATGCGACCAACTCTCCTTGACTCATCCACAAGTGTGAGATCTAGCAACATCAAAATGATCACTCAACTTCTTATCACCAGAGCCAAAAGTCTAAATAGGCTCCAAATGGAATGAGTGGACCAAATGAATACCATGCGCTCCCCTTCCCAAGCAATTTTGACACTCCATAGAGGCTCTGTAGCTTTGGACCTACCCTTAAAAATTGGTGAATTACACCTCAAGTGAAATTAAAGTGTTTTAAGAGCTTTGTGATCTTCATGAATTTCATCTTCTCCACTCATTCCATTATGAGCTAGCCTAAGTTATTTTGATCATTTGATCTATCAAGAACTCTGCCTCTTTCTCTACATTAACAACTAGGCACATGCTTGGTATGTGGGCCAAATATGGTCAACATTTTTGGTGATTCATAGGGAATCATGCTTGCTATGCTTGAGAACCTTAGTTCATTTTGTCTTGTTTGATCCATTGGGCATGGAGTCACTTCTATTCAACTGAGATGATCATTCAGATTATGCGAGGCTGCCTCTTTCTAAAACTTTTTCTTGAAACAACAAGGACTAAAACAAAAAAACAAAGGCAAATTCATGTAGGGAAATGTAGGAAAGAAAGAACAACTATCCTACTAAACAAATGTGCATAAGGGAACTTTAAAAAAATCATAAAAACTAATCTAATATATACAAGACCTTTTCAAAACTAGTCCTCTTTAATCAAAAGGAAAACCTATAGTATCATCCATTTGTAACAAATTAGGATGGAAAATACCTTACATTAGAGGTAACAAAAATGGTGAACCAAGTAGTTTGATGACCAATCTTGTTGACATGCTCCCTAGTAGATGGAGTGGAATGAATATGTCTCCAATTTATACATACTAGTCCAAGCCTTCCAAACCTAGCTCATGTTGGACTGCATGAGCACTTGTTTATTGTTTCTCTCTAATCTTAAGGAAGCCTTACATGAAGGCTTTATTTAGGCTCTTGGGAGCAAATGCACTTGGTTTAATTGATGGTTCAAAAGGACCATGTTCTTCCATCTTGTCCTTGTGTAAACTAGGACTATTTATGCTTATAGCAACATGTTCATAATGTTTTGGAGGAAGTACATGTCTATTAGCCTCTTCAAAATCTTTGATTATGGCATTGAACCATTGCCATAGTTATTTAGGCTCTCACTAGTATGCTTCTCAAATTGTATCACTTGAGCACTTGAGATGTCCCCTTCATCAACCTCACTTAATATTTTATCTTGATATTCAACTATAAATGAAGGCTAATTTGACCATCCAAGGTCTAAGACATCACATTTGTCTTTATCAAGGTCAAATATTCTTTCCTCTAGCTTTAATATAGTAGGGTTGTCCTCAACTAACACCTCATCTTGAAGTGGACCAACCTCAGGTGCCTAGTTTTGATCTTCCTCTTCTTCATCCATACAAAATGGACCTTCAATAGTCCATTCAACTTCTACCCCATGTTCAACTTGTATATTTCCCTCTTCAAGCAAGTTTTTAGCACTAAACTACTCCATTTTACTTAAGAAACATGAGCACAAATGGTGCCATTGATCTTCTAGTTATTCACTATTTAAGCCGATCTTGACCTCCACACTAAGTTCATGAAGGTGGTCCTTTTAAATTTAGGAGAGAGAGAGTCTTGGAACTCTTTTACACCAAGATCATTGAGTTGAGATATGGTTGTTTGATCCCTTTTTGGCACAACTAAACCTTCCTCTACCTAGACTGACTCTTAGACTACTTCAATCGACACCTCCTCCTTCTTTATTATTCCTTTCTAGACTGATTTCCATGATGGAAATGAGTGTGGAATATACATTTTTGATTCATTTTGGATGGTTATAGGAGAGGGTGGCTTTACAAGCAAGGGAAAAACATAGCCAAGGTCAAAGGTTTTAGAGAAGATCCATGATGGGATAACTTCTCATTTTTTAGTGGGAAAAGGTGTAGGGAGAGGAGAGGGATAAGGGTTATGACAAGTTTATAGGCTATTTGAGGTCCACTTGGGGTAAACACAAACATTATCTACCTGATAAATGTAAAGCTGAGGTAGAGAATAAGCATATTGATCAAAAGATGACTAATTATACATACCAAATTATGATGACTAGGCACTTAGTTAGGATGTTTAACTAGTTGATAGATGTTCAGAGTCACCACTGATGTTTGCCATAATGCCTCCAAATGTTGATATGTAGAAAAGCAACACCAAAAATTCTTCCACTGCTTTGGACCTTAGTCCCACTGGGCATGCCAAAAATGGTTATAAGCTCAATTCACAGCCTTAAAGAGGCTTCTTCAGGCTCTCTCTTATTGAGATATAATATTGGGACAACCCCAAGATGTGGGTCATCTACGTTGGGGTTGAACCTCTAGAGTAAGCCGACTTCCTCTTTGATGCTCACATAAGACTAAAGCTAAGCCTAATGCTTTATGAGAAAATGGTTAGGAGAGTAAGGGATCCTAATAAAGTTAACCAAGTGATTCATCAAACTTAAGAGGGAAACTCCTATGAGATTGAACCCACACTAGATCAATAGCAAATAATACTAGCTTACACAACCTTAAGATCAAGATAACTTATATAAGTATTTCATAGAAGAGGTTTAGAATATGAAATTAATCTAGACCTATAAATAACATTGAAAAAACTTCCTAAATAAAGTCAGAAAGAAGGACCATGGATGAGGAAGATTCTCCTTCACACAATGTCATAGTGCACTACTTGCCAAACATAGATTCAAGGTAAAAGATAAGCAAAGAAAGTCCTTGTGCATTAAGAGGTAGTTCTTACAAATGCTTGTTAGGGTCAAGCCTGATCAAGCCAAACATACTTTACAGTATCTAAGGGAATGTCTCATCTCTCAAAAAGATTAAAAAGAACTCTAAAATATGATAACCCTTTACAAAGTGGAAAGAAAGGGATAATATAGGAGAAGGGGGAGAGGAGATAGAGATAAATGAGATCATGCCATCTAGGATAATTAATGAGTTGTCATCTTCAAGAGGTTTTTCACCAGTCTTTTGGTCTAATCAGAATAAGTTATTATGAGCAAGATATTTGTGATTTACCCAGATATCCTCTGAATCATTCCACTGGTTAAACAAGCTGCACTAGAAGATAAGAGTTTTCCAAAAGTGGCAAGTCATGAACTTACTAGAAATGAATGCTCTCACTACTTTCCAACTCTTGAAATTTTATTACTTTAGATATTCCACTAGATTTCATCATAAGGACAAAATATTCATATCTTCAAACTACCAAAGACACATCATGTCTATTTTGAATGGAGGTTTGTCGAGGACATAATTTGGGATGATCTTCTCATTAATCATACAATTTCTATGTGCCTTGTATCCTGGACCAAGATAACTATGGGTGAAAACCAATCTAAAGATATTGGTTTCCTCATAGTTTGACATATAGATGCCACTTTATTCAATGTTGAGTTCTATCTAAGTTTGCATCAAGCTCCTTTCTTTTACTTTTTCCACTGACTCAAGTCAAGCCTGAGTTTAGGTCTTTTGGTTTTGCTTATCGAGTTAGGTCTATTTTGCTTTATCAACTTTCATCAAACATCTTAGCTCATCCCATTGCTATTAGATATTGAAAACATCTAGGATCATTGACCCATTTGAATTTATTCTACTCCATTGGATTTTCAAATCTGATTAAATGTGGACCATAGATCTTTGGGACCCACTACCCTGATCTCAGTTTCTTATTGATTCTTGGGATTTGATCATTTGACTTGCTTGAGCTTCCATGTGCTTGACACTTGTCATTTGTGCTTTCCTTCTCAAGTTCCCACTAAGGATTTGGGATCTAAATGATCACTTTATGGGTCTTAAAAATGGTGTTTACATAGATGTCTACCATTTTTTGACCAACTTTATAAATTTATAATTGGAAGTGTAAATATCATGGGAATACCAAACTTGTAAGGAATGGACCTAATGCTAAAGGGAATAAACCCTTTTAATATCTTAGCCATTCAAGATTTCTACATGATTTTGTAAAATTTTGGAGTTGACTGGTTCATGTCCTACATGACTACTTGATGATGGTCTGGTCTAAAATGGCTACTTATGGGAACTTAGCAAATCTTGCATTAGGAGCCAACTTTTCCCTTGCATATATTATTTTACACTTTGTCACATGAGCCATAACTTGGTGCATGTTATCCTGGGACTAATGTGAAGAAATCTATGTGACTAAATTGCCTTGACTCATCTACACATGTGAGATCTAGTAGCATCAAAATGGTCACTCAACTTTTCATCACCAGAGCCAAAGTTTGGATAGGCTCTAGATGGAATGAATGGACTAGATGAATACCATGCATTCCCCTTCCTAAATATTTTTGACACTCCATAGAGCCTCTACAACTTTGTACCTTCACTTAGAAATTGATAAATTACACCTTAAGTGAAATTAAAGTGTTTTAATAGGTTTATGAGCTTCATGACTTTAATCTTTTCCACTCATTCCATCTAGAGCTAGTCTAAGCTATTTTGATCATTTGATCGATCAGAAAATCTACCTCTTTCTCTACATTATCAACTGGGCACATGCTTGGTATGTGGGCCAAATATGAGCAACAAGACCCCTATAACAAGTTTGACTATATAAGGGGTTAACCTAATTTGAATTGAGGTCAAATTAGTCAACATGGAATAGGAGTGAACATCAATCAAAAATCATAAGGATCAAACCTTTCATCCTTTAAAACATAAGATTGACTAATAGATGCCTTGAGCAAATTAGTAGGGCCCCATGAGGATATAGGTAAAGCCTCATCAGAGGAATTTGTCTTATCATATAACCATGCCCAATAATTTGGGTCAGTGTTCAAGGCATGAACCTCAACTTTATTCACAAATTGAACCACAAAAAATGTTTATGATGCAATGACCTACATGGTAGTCGTCTAGGGGTGACTAATTGTAACACACCAATGTGACCATGTTTTTATTGAAACCAATACACTTATGATGAGATTAATAAATCTTCCTAAGGCTAATACCTAGCTCATTAAACACCCATGAGGGCATGTTGTTCAATGTGGTACCTCACATCTCTAAATATGATAATCATCAATTGAGGTCTAAATGTAGAGTGGGAATTTAGTGCTCTTTGATAGAATGTAAGGGCATGGAAATGAGGTAGGGTAAAATCACAAGGTAGGGTGAGGAGGGTGGTTAGGGATATAGAGGGAGGGCATTCAAGGATGTTTGAGTTAAACAAAAGCTCAATGTCATCTCATAGTGTTACCTCACTGGAGAGACCAAGCTCATTTAATTTGAGACTCCTTTATAAAAAAGGTAATGAAGGTCCCAAATGGAGATCTCAATGGAGGCATTGTTTATCCTTTATGAAAAAGTAAGCACATTACCTAGCCTTGAGAGGGAAATTATGATAAAATTCAAACTTGACCTTAAGGTTCCTTGCCCTTGTGGGTAAGCTCATGAGACTTACTCCACTAGTATCTCTAATGGGGTCAATAACTTGACTTAAATGTGTGTTGACAAAACATTCATAACCTATAGGGGATATGTCAATGTCAACAACAAGTTTGATACACTCATACTTTATTTTCCCTTTTGGATCAACAAAGGAACAAGAACCAAATGAGGTAAAAGAGTGATAAGTAGAGTAATGGGCCTTGGACTTAGATTTTTTCCTTTTCTTATTATTCTTCTTTTCTTTATCATGGTTAGGAGGAAACTCCATGAACATGTACAAATTACGGTTGAGCTCAGAAAGTGGAGAGATTTTTGGAGTAGATGAGATCTTAGAAATAGATTATTGGGCAACACATTCCTTATCAGAATGCCTCTTCATCTTGTGAAAGTTATGGAACTTGATGTAGTTTAAGGGTATGACACTTGCTTCCCTTATGCACTTTTATCACGGGCCTTATTTTTAGTTAGCCTCTTACTCAAAGTGTTGACCTCATAGCCAATTTTTGTCCTTCTTCTATGGATAATCAATGAAACCATCTTTGATTGTAATCACGTGAGGAGTATGACTTTTGAGTCATCACATGCTTAATATCTGCATGCACCTCAAAGACTTTGATCTTAAAATACTAATTAATAGCTTCATCGTAATAGGTGGGTTCATGCTTCAAGACCTCAAGGTGAACCTATTGCCTTAATTCTAGTGTGATCATATTGTAAATATGATCATCTATGAACCTTTTATTTCACACGTGGATGGATTCATGCCATCAACACACAAATTCAAAGTTCGACTTAGCCTTGGCCTAGACCAAGGAAGTGATCATTTGGATTCCCATGTTAAAATTTATATAGATATTGAATTACTAGAGGAAATCATTTATCAAGTCCAACCAAACATACTAAGAATCTAAAGGCAAATTTTAGAACCACACCAAATCCTCAACTCATAGTGTGTGAATAAAGAGTTTTAACATCATGCCTTTTTCATGTTCCCAATCCATACATGCCATCATGAATGCCATGAAATGATTCATGGGACTAGTTTCCCAATTTCCATTAAACTTGGGAAGTTATGGAATTGGAGTGGCAAGGGGAATGGCATGAATGAATGGGGTTAGATGATTCCTATGGAGATCCTTATAGGCATGGTCTATGGTTGGTTGATGATTATATTACCTGAGGAGACTCATGGGGACTATGATGTTCATTATGTAGGTAGGGTTTGTCATGATCTAGGATATTTGGGAGATGATTTCAACGTAGCTCCTAATGTGTGGGATGCATATGAAAAGGATACTCCCAATCAAATAGTGGTGCATGGACATGGGAAGGGAATCATTCTGCATGTTGATGATAGGGAAATGTTGCATAACCACAGGGTCATGATAACTTAAATCCCCATGATGTTTTTTGAACATGGAAATACAAGGGCCCACCTAGGGGAATTGATGCCTATGATCTGTAACCCATGGATCCCTAGCCTGTAGATGGTGGTTTAAATCAACATGATCATCTAATAACCTAAATGAAGTATTATGAGGATAAGAAGGCTCTAGATGAAAGATTAAGTTTGCATGCCTATTTATCTCAACATGGAGGGTAGGGGACCATATTGTAAAGTCTCTCACTATGAAATAGATGGGGAGCTCAAATAGGGACTGGCTGAGGCATTTGAATGGGAATGGGTGTTAGTTCTATCTCTAGAGGAAGCATGCCACCTACTCTTATGGGAATAATTATGTTCATCATTCATGTGAAGTTGTCTATGATAAACATTGATGATCAAATACTCTTCAGGCCTCAAACATGTAATAGGGTCATCTTTATCCCATAGAGTGAATGTGGAGTGGTCTAAAGTCATGAGGAGTCATCCTCATATTGGTAAAGCTTGGACTACTAAAAAGGAGAGTGAGTCTCTTGATTATAGACCATATATAACATGAAAGTATCATAGTCACATGGTTGGGGCATGGCTACATCTTAGATCCTAGAGGCTCTATGTCATTCCATTTCAATCTTTACTTTCTCAAGAGTCATCTGAGGAGCTTCCCACTAAGGTGAAAATAATGGTGTCTAAGAGGTTGGAGATTGTCCATGGGTACATTAAACCAAGAACAACTAAGAAAGAAATAAAAGAGGTAATTTGTTAGAGAACTAGTAGGTAGGATGACACAAAAATAAAGCAAGTTCAAACAACTATAAAGGGAGCCAAAACACAATTGAAAGCAAAGGTTTATAACTAATAGTGGGAAATGGGTTGGGAGAGCTCTAAACATTATAGAACTAGAATGAAACATTATGAAAGTTCCTAATGGCCATGTAAAAATGTTTTTCCAAGAATTCACATGAGCCACTAGGGTTTGGCAGAGGGGTAAGAAGCAAACACATATTGGGAATGAAGGACACAAGAGGCCACTAAAGGTCTAAGGTAGCTATTTGGTTTACCAAATTGCATTAGACCAAAGATGGACTTATAGAGCTAGGTTAGGGTTAACATCATTAAGCTCAAAAGAATTAAGCATCTCTAACTAATCTAACCACAATAATGCAAGTAACTAAATTAAATAAAAAATGTGTTTTAAAAAGGAAAACAAAACTATATAAACAAGCAAGTAATTTAAGAAATAAATAACCCAGGAAATGAAAGATAAATTCAGTAATAAAGTAATTTCAAAAGGGAATGTGAGTGTGTTTCAAAACCTACATTAAATTCCTATTTAAAATGAAGCTAACCCTAACATGAAATATCTAACCCTAATAATAATAATACAATGAAACAAATGAATGATGTCACTTTACAAGCAAAGTGCCCTTAGATCATGCTCAACAAGAATGCAATAAACCACAAACCAAGAGTCCAAATTTGATCTAATCAAATGAAGGAGTTGTTAGATGATCTCTATCCAATTTGACACTGAACAATCCAAGAGAGAGAATGAGACAAGGACAAGCAAGAGATGTTTGAATGAATCAAAGTGCACAAATCAAGTGCAATGCTAATTAATACAAGGTATGAGCCAATGTAGAAAGATAAATAAAAACTGAGAATCAAGTGAATCAATCCAAGTTGAATAAATAATGAGTCTATGAATTTATAGGAAAAAATTTCAAGAGAGTTGAAGAATCAAGTAATGTGTGTAGAAGAACAACTAAAGAGAGATGAAGATCTATCAATCAGTCAAGAATAGATCAATGGAGATGAAGAGCTATAAAATTTTAAGAATAGTCAAGTTGAGAGGAAAGTTTTGACCTGATATAGGGTAAACCCAATTTTAATCTAATAAAAATTATTGTTTCTATCCATTTGACAACAAACAGGGGTGAAACGAGAAGTTTTGGGTAAGTGACAGACTAGGCCACCAAACTACTTGTTAACCAAATTTGACTTTTAGGTCAAATTGGGGCACCCCTAGGTTAAAAATTGAATTTTATATGTTTTACAGGTCTAATACATATGTCACAAGGTGTTTTATAGGTCAATTAATGTCATTTAATGTTATACTAGCCTTAGCCCTTAGTCATTTTAGTCCTTTTAGTCATTTTAGGTCAAAAAAGGGCATTTAATGAGTTGTAAAAACTTATTACGAAGTATGAAGGTTAAAAATATGATGTCACATCCCATGTGTCCCAATAGTCTTAATCAACTGACATAACTAAAATATGGTGGGTTCTTTAGAAGAAAGGGTAGTTTTTTTGAGAAAAAGGTGAGTTTGGCACTTGTAAATCCCATAGGGAAGTGTGCCACATGGGAACATATCATAAAATTCCTCTTAATCTTAATAAATCCTATTTCCACATTTTAAATTATCTGAAAGTGTCATTTTTGTTCCAAAACTTTTCTACTCCTTTTTCACCTTTTTTGGCAAGCAAAAACAGTCTTTAGGTTTATACTTGATACGAATAGCAGGGGAGGTTTAGGGTCAAATTATTTTGGTAGGTTTTATTACACTAATATACCTTAATTTTAATATAAATATTTTGAATAATGTTGACCCGTTCTTCATGAACAATCCTCATGACGTTGACTATACTTTTCTGCTAGTTGTTTCATGCACCCTATAGGTTTTGCTCCATTTTAGTCAAATCCATGCTAACCAATTATTTATTTTGACTCGAAAGGATTTTTAATTAATTATCCAATGATTCAAATAAAAATTTTCACATTTCAAGGTGTTTGGATGAGTCAAGTATCTCAAATTTGCAAGAGGATACACCTTTTTGAGTTACACGCAGTTTTTACCATTTCTAGGAACTTCATGCTTGTTCATCATTTTTGAGGGTTGTGATAAATCCTTATTCATGTTATAAATTTCCTATTTACTCCATAAAATTTCAATATTATCCTCCAAATCAACATTCTCCTTGAAGTTATAGTCACAACCACATATACAACTAGTCTACCTTATGACTGTCATACACAATCAGCCAGGTGCCATGAAAGAAGGGTCTAAACATTGAAATGAAGTATGAGAGATGGTTTTGGACTTTTAAAAATCTTGATATGTCCTTATAAAACCATTAAATGGTATTATTTTTATCAAAGCATATCCTTTAAGTATACTAACTATTTCATGCTTACTTTATATATGCAACTCCAAATGCACCTATAGGTGCTTTCATGGAAGGTTCTCAATGTTGAAAAGAAAGTATATGATTTTTATTTTTATTTTTAAGTGTGATTAGTTAATTATAAGGTATTGAGATAGAATTAGTATCCATTAGGATCAAATGTGATGCTCACTACCAATTTCCTACTTTGTTGCCTATGTATGAAGACAATCACCTATAGGTGATCTAAGCAGAGAGCTATGGAGTCTTTGTGTGGTGTTGAAACAAGTTATGAGATCCCATTTTAAAGTTATTACATGTTTAATGGATATTAACATATAGTTTTAAAGTGATAGATGGATAAACCAAGTTAAAAACCACCTCAAAGGATGAAGACTGAGATTTAGGGACTCTTTTCCCCAAAAGTGCAAAATAGAGGTCTGAGGTATTTTTTTGGTATTTGGAATAGATATTCAAAGGGATTTGAAGAATATATATAGGTGAGTTTTATATCCTATATAAAGGAAAAATACTATTAAAAATATGGAAGGTAGGATGTTAGTGGAGGATAGAAATTTGAGAGCCTAAAGTTGCCTACAAAAACACTAAACTTAGGCAATAAAATCTATAGGAAAGAGCTATAAGAAACCTCTTCATCCAAAAGTTGCAAAGATAACCTTGTCAACATATGAAAATGGTTTAAAATGGTGAAAGAAACATCTTTTCCCTAATATATCATCAAAATGACTCATAAGTTGTGTGTTACTTCCTATACCACCTTAAGTATGTACATGGGTTTGACGCTAACATACAACCAACTTAAAGTGCAGGTTTGAGAAAGTGATTCATTATTGTGGACCTAGAGCATGATGAGAACTTGTTTGATAATTATGACCAAAATATAGGTTAGTGTGAAATTTTGATTAGGTTAACACCTATAAATCCCCTTCTATTAAAATATATGCACCTATAGCCATTATAAATGATTGTGAAGGACAATGAGCTTAGAAAGGGTGATTCAAAGGATATTTAGGCTAAGATAAAGGTGGATAATGGGTCCCATAAATGTTATATGGTAATTTACGTTTTAGGATAGGTCATATCTACTATTTTAAATCTTATTTCATGAAATACAACCTATAGATGGCCCTTCTAGAAGCAAAACAAAGTCAGGCAAGGTAATACAATCTTGACTGAGGGTAAGCATAAGGGAGTATGTTTGGTGTTGTAAAGCATGAAGATGGAGTATATAAACATAAATAAATGATAATGATCCTAAGGAAAGAAATGAGGGTTTTAATAACCTGTTGTCATGCCCAAACAAGCAAATAACACCTACAGATCCCTTTCTAAAACATAAACACTATCAAATGATAAACTCAATTTTGAGAGTTGAATATATGAGGGGTGCATGGAGAAGTCAGAGTAGTGAATAAATATTAGAATATATAAATTATAATTATGGCACATTTATATATTTTTGACGTGAAAAACTTGTGTAGAGGAGGGGTCCTAATGATGCATACTCAGTCTGCTTGGTAAAGACCTGCACACACTCCATATTTTGAATCGTCTATATTAGTTTTCAAAGGTTTTGGGAGGTCAAATGGGATGATAAAAGGCTCATTTTTGGTATAGAACATCATTATGGTTTGGGAAAACCTATCCAACATTTTTTTTGTCTAGATAAATAGGGGAAGTGCCCTTTATTTTTTCTCAGATAGAGAACACTTCCCTTACTCATGAACCCTATAGTTTTTGAAGATAGAGATGGACAAGTAAGTTGGAACTATTTGGACCTTGAAATAATATTTGTAAAATTTAATTTCACCTATTAAAACATGAAAAATCTTTCACATAAGGAGGAATCTTAGCCAAGTGTTTTATAACTCTAAGGTTACAGTCAAGCCTAAAGGGTAGTGTTTTATCCTAATGTTCAAATGAGGAATTATTTACATTTATAGCTTTGGATATGTTTTCCAATCCATTTGGGAATGATTTTTAGATCATATAATATGTTTAGGATCTATTGGAATGTATGGAAGACATCAAAAAGGTCATTTTGGGCTTAAGTTTATAGATAGGCATACTAGGCATGAATATACCTAGTGTCCAAACGAAGATTCAGTCACACTTATAACATTAGATATGATTTTTAACCAATTGAAACATGCTAATAAGGTCAATAAATGTGTGTTTCATCATATAAATTATAGAGAAATCATTAAGAAGGCCTATTTTGATCTCAAAACCCATTCAGGGTTGTAAGAAAGGGAAGGAAGAGCTCGATAGGTTCAGGTTTGAACACTCATATCTCTCTTGATGATTTACATGGAGACAAATAGAGTTTAGGGAGGTTAATAGGGTCCTAAAAATCATATTTCTAGAATTTATGTGTAACTCTAACATCAGAACTTTATGAACAAACCTTAAGAATGAAAAAAGGAATAAACCCTCTTAAACCCTTGCTAGTGACCAATTTGGAGAAATAGAGATGGATAGCTGCTCTAATTGACTATTTTATTAGGATGATGATTTGACCTTACATAGGACTCCCTCAAACTACTCCCCATGATTTTTGGCTGTAAGGACAAGGTATAAAATAAGCTTTTCTTGACAGTTTTTTGCATTATGTAGGTTTTAGGAGGATTCTAAAGATGAAACCAACTTTGAGAGAAATATTAAGACTTGTAATATCTCCCCATGTTAATTTCATGCCTCAGAATAACTACTAATTACCTCAATAAGAGCTCTCATCTAATCCAATCAAAATTGGCATAGTGGATAAGCTAGTGAGAAGAGTGGAAAACTTTAAGTGGAGTGATTTTAAGGTGTGTCTAATTATTCTAAGGCCATGGAGGGTATTTAAACTTGTAATCCACTCCATCACATATATTTTAATGAGGGCAAGTGTGCAAGATGCATGAAAGAGGAGTTTTCTTGACAACAAATGATTATATCTCATTTTGGGATCATTTCAGAGGACCAAGACTACAACCAATGCATGGAGAGGTATGTATGAAATCCTTCCCATTCATTATAATCATTTTACCTAATCCTAGTTATTTATGAGGTGTTTAATAAGCTCAAATCATAAAGGAAATTTTTTTTAGCCAATTAGGAGGATTTTATGCCACTTTGTAAGAGTTTGATGACTTGGATGGACACTTGTATTTCTTGACCTTGCATGGTTCATCATATCCTCTTCTCATACACAATTAATTTATTCTTTTAGCTTTAAAAGTGTCCTTATGACCCTTGGACTTCTCTCTTCTCTTCTCTCTCTCATAGTTCTATAAAAACTAGCCAGTTTAGTCATTGTAACTTATGCTCCACCTGAGTATGGTGAAGCCCTACTCATTCGCATACCTTTTGATCAATAATAATACTAATTTTTACCTCTTTATTACTATTATTAGTGTGTTTTACTTGAATTTTGGATCTTTCTTAGTGAAGACTATGGATTCCTTAGCATGTTGTCTCATTCTTGCATCTTATTTGTAGTTGGAAAGATTCTTCTTACATGGCATGTGAAGTGTTCTAGGAAATGTCAAGGATTGAGCGAGTTAGCCTTTTAATTATATCCATTCAAGTCCTCTTATATACTCCTCCTAGCTTTGCACATTCATCCATAACCTCATAATGTAATATTGATGTGAGAAGATGCAGATTGGATAAGTGTATGTTGAGTTTGTCCCTTGATTTCATGTGTAACATGCAACTAGTTGGAAGTCATCATCTTATTTGGTGTATCACCTCCATTATAATAGTTTGATTTTGATTTTATGTCTCCCTTTTCACCTCCAAAATTTAGGTGTAGTAGCAATCCAAAGTGGTACATCAAGGAAGTTATCCCTATCTAAAGATTCACCTCATCCATAGGCTACCCACGAGCCTAGAGGTGTTTCCATTGTGCCACTTGGATTAGGAGGGATTAAGAATATCCTCAAAGGGTGAAAATATAAGTAAAAACACTACCTAAATGGTCATAATAGGAGTGAAAATAGGTTTTGTAGGGTGAAATAATGCCTAAAAGGGATTGATGTAGTGTGGGAAGGCTAAACTCTCTCCAAATGGTTGTTTTAGATCAAAATGATCTCTCAATAACTAGGTGGTAAACTTGATGATTAGATGTATAATCATAAGGAATATTAGGTTAAAACTATCACAATTAGATTTCCATGACCAAGAAATTATTTAGAATATCAACCAGCTACAAGACTTTGCCTGATGTTATGAGAACATAACACTTTGAGAATTATGTGAGATTATTACTAACAATACCACAAGAGACTCATAAATCCTCAAACCTATAGGACCATAAATATGTTTCACATCCAAAAGATAAAGATGAAGGAAATATTCATCAATTTATCCCTCTTCCACTCGAGATTATTCTAGATATTTTTCCATTAATGCTAGTGTTTATCATTTTGACCAAAATTCAAAATGGCCAACCCCCTATAGTAAAAAAATTATATAGGGGTCTAATATAATTTTATAGGTTGTATTTATTTTTATATTTTATGTTTTTAACCTTGATCATGGTCTAGTTAGTCTATATGCCATTTTGAGTCACCTAGGGGTCATTTTAGAGCATTAATGCAAGTGGCATAGTTTTAAAGGTGTAAAAGTGGCATATTTTTATTTCCAACATCCAATATGTCAGATTACCTATCAATAATGTTAGTCCCATCTGAAAGTTATAGGTTCTCTAACTAGAAATCAAGAAAATAACTAAAAAAGAAGGAATTTGGAACTTGTATGGCCTATAAAGGAGTGTGACACATGTGACAACCTTGTGGGATGAATATTCAACTTTAATTGACTCATATCAGTGTTTGGAATGATTTTTAAGTGCTAAAATGGGTCAAAAACTATTTTGCTCCTTCATCACCCTTTTAGACATACAAAACCAATCAATAGGTTTGTGCTTAGTGCGACCAGTTGGAGAATTTTTAGACCAAATTCATTTGAGGGGTGATATTAAATTTAGATAAATTCATTTTAATAAAAATAGTTCAATGATTGGTCACTTTTTATTTATGAACCATCCTTTACAAGTTGATAATGTTTTTCTTCTTGTTAAACCCCATACATTGTAGGTTTCCTTCTCATATGGATAGGTCCATATAATCCAACTATTTATATTGATTAAAAATGATGTTAACTACCTCTTATATGTCTCTCATGCTTTTTTTATGTTTTAAAGTGTTTTGATAGGCCAAACATCTCAAGTTTTCAAGTTGGTCTCATTTGGGATGACATTCAGGTTTCCACTATTTGCAAAATAGCCATGCCTTAGTATTGGTTTCAAAGGATTGTGTTAGGTTATTTTTCCTACTCCAAATGTTATCTTGGTCCCCTCTCCTTTCAATCTCATTCTCCAAAATAATCTTCCATGGATTTGCAGTTAAGAGTGTTCCTCATAGTCAACTTCCTGCAACTTTCAATCTACTCTCAAGTATTTTCAGGTTGAAATGGAATATGTAAAATTGTGCCAATACTTGAAAAAATTTAAACTCTCATTTTAAATTTTTAAGAGGTTTTGAGTCTAGTTTTAGTATCCTTCATGATGCATAGTGAACAACTACTATCCTCATTACCTGGTCTACAGTTTCATGCATGCATACAGGTGATTCACAAGTGCCAATCATAGTGAGAGGGAGTGTTTGAACTATATTGAGATCTCATGAGGTAAAAATATTAATTTAAAAAATTTATGAAGGTTTGGAATTGGTTAGATAAGCATGCATCATACACACAATTTGCATTATGCTCCCAATATCCTTGTTTGCTACTGCAAGTATATCTACAAGTGTCTCATAAGATATAATCGCATTGTAAAGAAGAATATTGGACTTATTTGAAGTTTAAATATGATTGATAGATCCATATGAGACCTTGAAAATGTCTGATATTGGTGGTAAGGTCATACTACATGCTCATAATCCATACTTCCTACCCAATGCTCTTGTCTGCTATTTCATTCACTTTTGGGTGCCCTACAGGAAGATGACCATGTCTAAAATATAGATTTGAGTGGTCTATATTTAATCAAGGTTTAAAACATACATTTTAAGAGGTTATAAGGGACTATAATTGATAAAATGACTATATATCATGCATTTTTGGAAATCTACCTTCACTGCCTATGTTATACCTACAAAAGTCCACTTATAGGTGGCTTAACAAAGACTGAGCAAGATTAGAATATAACTTATAAGTTTGATTAAACCTTACTCAAGGTCTATAGGGGTTGAATAATGTTATATTTTTCCATGGGGAAGATTTTTAGTTTAATAATGACTTGGTGATTCATGATTCACACATGAAAGAAAGCTCATAGACAAACAACCTTAATTCCTTCGAATAGAGACCCTGCAATACTTTTGATATTTCATTGGTAGATTGTCTTGAGGTCTTAGCTAGTCTAAATGCTTCCATTACAGATCCTAAACTTAGTTCAAATTATTAGAATTAAATTTTTGGTGATTGGATCATATGAAAAGGTGTCAATAGGTCTATATTGAGTGATATGTCCAATATAAAATGTCATTATTATCTACAGTGATTGAACTCAAATAGCCTTTTAATGTTGGCAGACTTAATGAAGGTAGAAATCTCCATATATATAACTATTTGTGAATAAAAATGAAACTATGATCCTAAAAAGGCATGAAAGGGGTTCTCATGTAACATTTGATATATAGACCACTTACATGTTTCCCTTTTATCACAAAAATGGATACCTACAAGTTGGTTTTAGGGTCATCATAAAGATTAGGCTAGATAGTCTTGATGATGGGCCTATTTCAAGGAATAGTGTGAATAAATTAAAATATTATATGGTTTATGTAACTTAAAGGATGATATCAAACATATACACAAGGCATAAACCATAGATACACCTACAGGAACCCCACACAATCAATTGTAGTTGACTGTGACATAATAGTAAGGTAAGAAAATGTGATTCTTTAATTTGACATAGATTGAACATGAAGAGAGTGACCTATATTAATTTTAAGTGGACTAAAATACCCAAATGAGGTCTTAAGACATAGATACAATGATAAACATGGAATTTCACCTACAGGTAGGTTCCTTTTCCAAAATGAAACATAGTCAAGCCTGAGTTGAGCAAGGTATGCATTAAAGGAGCCAATATGGATGATAGAAGGTTTTAAAAAATTATTAATTAATTTAATATGATAATGGGATCCTTGTGATAATTTTAAGATATTAAATATATCATAAGGAGGTTTCCAAACATAATCTACAGTCATATGGTAAAACCTTGCACACAGTCTGCTTTCTCGAGGGTCTATCTTGGGTCTTGGAGGAATTAAAGGGTATAATGATGTGACAAAAGGTTTAAATTTTGTATATAGTGTATAAATACACTATATATTCCTATAAAACATTAAACATTTTTGATAAAATAGCGGAATTACGCTCTATTTTGTCTCAAATAGAGGGCACTCCCTTTGTATGCAAATTGGCAGATCTTGAAGAAAGAGGGCGATAAGGTGAAATAAGAGATGATTAAACCTTGAAATAAAGTTTAGGTATATGTGAAAAACATTTAAAAACATGTAAAAACATTATTGGGGGTTTGAATTAGGATAATTGGTCCAAACCTACAAGGGTTACAGTCAAAGCCTTTAGGCCTAGTTTAAGCCTAAAGCCCAAGTGAGGGGTCAATATCACTTCTAGCATTAAAGGAATATTATAAACCATTTGAAAATGTTTTTGGGTTTTTATTAGGTGTTTTTGAGCTATTTTAATTCCAAAGGATCCATAGGAAATCCATATTTTAGCTCAAATCTAATTCAAGGTATGCAACATGAAGGTCAAGGTTTGAGTAAGCAAGTTTGAAAGTTCACACCTCCTTGGAGGTTGTGTATGAGAACCTAAGGAGTTGGGGGATGATGAAGGAGATATTTAAAATTGTTTTTGTATAATTTATTTCTAGATACAACATCAAACCTTTATGAATAATCACTAAAGGACAAGACTATTTAAAACCCTCTAAAACCCTGATTCATGACCTGATTGGGAAAATGAGGAAGGAGATGCATCCAAATGGACCATAATAGCTTGGGAAATGTTTTGAGATCATATATTACTATCTAGGTCACCTTCCTATCATATTAATTTGTATCCTACCTATATGGATAGGAGGGAAATTGAATTTATTTGACTATTTTGGGTGGTTTGCAGGTTTTAAGGACTTTCAAGAAGATCAACCAACTTTGGGAGAAATTTTAGGACTTAATATAACTCAATATTATAATTTAATGCTTCATAAAAATACGAAGTTTTTTTAGAAGTACATTCATCCCAGCCAATCAAAATTGGCAAAGTGAGAAAGATAGTGAGAAGGGTGAGAACTCCAAGTGGATGGAATTTTAAGGTCTACTTGAGAATTTTGAGGCCATAAAGGGTCTTTAAAAGTGTAATTTTCCCTATTTTATTTATTTTCATAAAAAACTGAATCCCAATTTGAGGCCAAGTGTGAGGGGTAAGTGAAAGAAGAGTTTTTTAGACTATAGATAGTGATGGCTCACTTATATAAGAATCCAAATGATTAGTAATGAAACCAATGCATGTTGGAGAATTTATAAAACCCCTCCATCTTATTACAATCATTATATCTATCCCTATTTAGTTGTGGGATGATCCAAAAGGGCTAAATGATGAAGGCACTTTTTTTAGCAAATAGGAGTCTTACACCACATTTCATGGAGTTTCATACTTTTAAGGCCATTTTTATTATTTTAACTTTCATGTTATAACTAAAACTCATTATAATACATGCATAACTCCTTATCCCATCATGACAAGTGTTCTAGTGACCTTTGGACTTCATTTTCTTCACTTCTCTCTCAAGTTCTATAAGTAGCAACCATTTTGGCCTATGTAACCTAATACCATACCATGTATGGTGAATCCATATTAGAATTAAATTATATATTTATTTTTAACATTAATTCAAGACTAGTTTTTATTTCATTAACAATTGTCTAAGTGTGCAAGTGATGTATGATGATGTAAAGTGATAATTCTCTATCCTTTCTTCTCTTATCCTTTCATGTTTATGCAAGAGTTCCTATTATAATAGGTCATATAGAGTGTATTCAAGGGATTTATTATCATTTAAAGTGTATGATTTTACTTTGAGTGTGCAATATTCCCTCTAGTTTATTTACCTTGTGTTGCTTCAGACATCTCTCCTCTATATTGAAACACTCATGTTAGAAACCTTCTAGGACTTAGAAGCTAGTTTGTATGCCTTGATTATTAGTGAATGAAGTATGATGGTCATGTGGAAAACATATTTGTGTATCACCCCCTTATATTATCTTCATTAATTCAAGTTACAACTATTTTCCCCATAAGCAAGCATTAGTTTAAGTGATAAGAATTTCAAGACACATTCAGGGAACTAACCCTTAAAACTAGAGGCTCACTTCCACTATAGGTACACCCACATAATTGGAAGTGTTCCCATGTTTATAAAATATATAAGAGTATTGAACACCCTCTTATAGGTTGTAAGATTTGGTGATAATAGTTTTGGTATGCCCAATGGGACCATTGTCTTCAAGACAAAATGTCAAGGTGAATGTTAGTCTTGACAAAACTAGCTATAAATTGGTGTGTTACTCAACATTTTATGACTCCATCAAGTTAAAATATGGTTCAAGGAAAAAAAATTGTTCTAAAATTGATCTCATAATTCATGGTTCTCATTTGGTCATCATCTATTAGAATGTTCAACCCCATTAGTCCACCTATTCAACCTGAACTTCCTCTTAAAGTTCAATATCCTCATCCTAATCTGCCCTTTGAGGACCAAATGGATTTTTCCATCCAAGGAAGCCAAAAGAGTTAAGAGGTTTATGAAATTAAAGATATTGAATAAGACATGGCTATACCTCATGCCTTCCCTACCTTCAATATTAAAAATCTAATTCACCTTCAAGCATATGATGTCATTCCTCCTAATGCCACAAAAGGTGTGCCCATATTCAATGGTGGGAGTCATGTTACACCTAGTTAACACATTAGGGATGTTTAAAAAATTTATATCTTCCACAATGTCACTCAAGAGAACATGGCTATTAGACTCCTTGCCATGTCCCTTAGAGGTAAATATCTTGATTGGTATAGGACTCTAGAAGATGGATGCATCACATCATGGGATGATTTTGGAGTGTTTTTGACCTCAAGGTTTGGAAATTAAAGTGACCATGCCTCTCTCAAAATCAACTAAATGTGATCAAAAAAGGATCCAAAGAAACAATTCATGACTTTAATGAGAGGTTTCAAAAGACTTGGTATATATTGCCTCCTCCCATGAGGCTACCTCCTATTTTTGTGTTCCCTACCTATTTGAGAGCCATTGGTACTAAAATTACTATCATGCTTCAATCCAAGGGGGTTTCCACTCTTAGTGAAGCATATGAACTTGATATCAAAGCTGATAATGGTGTCATCTAAGCTTGAAGGTTGTCTCCTAAGGTGTTTATGCCTCATTTATCTCATTCTTTTGCTAATACTCTAGATGTGGCCCAAATTCTTAATGCCAAAACCAAGTCTAAGGTTGCTCCTAAGAAGGAAAAAAATGTCATGGATCCACATGCAAAAATTTAAATTCTAAGAGCTCAGCTTAGGCAAGGTGCCTATCAAAATCCTTATCTTTATCAATAATAATTTGGCCAACAATACGGAAGAGGAAGAGGTCAATGGTAACCTAAATCCAATAGGCCTACCAGTGTGTACAATCCCAACTCCACCACCAATGAAAGAGAGAGGAAGAGGAAGAGGATAGGCATATCAAAATTCTTATCCTTATCAACAAAAATTTGGCCAACAATATGTAAGAGGAAGAGGTCAATGGCAACGTAACTTCAATAGGCCTACCAAAGTGTACAATCCCAACTCCACCACCAATGTAAGAGAGATGGTACCAGTTCATAACAACTTAGTGAAAGGGGAAGATTTGAAAAAAGGAAAATTAATGGATGCTAATGAAGGTGGAGAGAAATCTCTTGTTTCTCAAGGATAAGTTACTCCTCTCCTATCAGCTAAAGATGAGGTCATGATGCAAGAAAATGAGGATTGGTAGACTCATGCATAAAGCTTCACCAACTTTTTGGTGGAAGACACTTATGTACTCAATCAAAGAGCCTCTATTGAATACAACACAAGGGATAAGAGGAAGGATATAGGAAGTCATAATAGTATGCCAATAATCTCATCCAATCATCCTCCAAGGCAAAAAAGCATAGTTTAAATTGTGATAGTTCTAAAAGCTCCTACACCTCCTTCAAGTTAAAATATGATAAGATGTGCTCAAGGTGTCTCCATTTCTCAAGTTTCAAGCAATCCTTTACCTCCAAGGACTCATTAAAAGATGAGTACTAATAATCTAAACATAGTGGATTCCTTGAAAGGTTCCAAAGCATCAATTTCTTTGTGGGATGCCCTTCATATGCCTAGCCAAAAAGAGTTGTTATAAAATCAATTTTCCACTATTCCTACTAGACCTTCATCTTTAATTCAAAGTCACAGTCATGTTGTCTTTGAAAATTTCCCTAATACCATTGTTGAATAATCTAATAAGTCTAAGAAACCTCCAATATTCTCACTCTCATAGTGGGTGACAAATTGGTCCATAGTTACATATTTGATAGTGGAGCCTATACAAAAGTCATGTCCAAAGTTATAGTTGATAAGTTGGGCCTAAAATATGAAACTCATATAAAAGGATTTTTCCAACTAGATGGTACACCTAATAAGATAATGGCACTGATAAAAAATTTAAAGGTCTTCTTGCATGATTATCCTAGCTTTCCTATCCTCCAAGACATAGTTGTTATTGACCTCCCAACTCACTTTGCAATATGCCTTTCAAGAGAATTTATAGGCAATATTGGTAGATATATCTCAGTCTATTTGTTGTTATTGGCCTTTGGTATAAGGTATGGGACCAATGTGACAATTAGGACATAGCCTCTTGCAAGATTCACATTGAGCCTTACATTTAAATAAGCTCCAACCTGAATTTTGTGATTAATGAAAAGGAGGAGCCTAATGTGGATGATGGAGATTATAAACTTGAAGGAATTTATGATTTGTTCTTGGATTAGTATGTGTAGACACATATGAACATGATCCTTATGTATACTTACAAAAAAATAACCTTGAGACTTATATCATGCGTGAAGACCCATTTCAAGGAGCTAAGGAAAGTGTCAAACATTCTCATGTTACCGAAGGTAACTATATGATTCATGAGTATGATGATCATAGGTTAATGAATATTATTGAGCACCATATTGGCAAAAATGATGTCTTTATCCCTACCATTGATGAAGATTCTTTGGATGATAACACTTATGAGGTGGATGAGAATGACTTGTGGCAAAGGTTTGATGTCATATGTCATGAGTTTGATCAGCTTGGTAATATTACTCCTACTCTCAAGAAGTCTACTTCTGATTTGGTTAATGCCTCTAACAAACATGATGTTGATTACCTCACCAAGTATGGAGAAAACGTTCATGTTATGAATAGAGAGAAACTATGGTAAAAGCTCATTGCCATATGCAAAGAGTTTGACAAGTTGGGTAAGTCTCCATTTTCTCCAATATATTATATATCTAATGTCAAGGTTGCTAATGAGACTAGTGATCATGTTGACAAGTATTCCATTAAGCATAAAGATAAAGGTCATTATGTTGATCAAGAGCTTGCTATCATGAAGCAATTTGATGATGCTAGTGTCCAAGAAGTTGTAGACATGGATAATGAGGTTAAAGTAGAAATTGTTGTGCCTCAAGGATAGTCAGGAAATAAACCCAATGTTAAAATATATCCAATGGCATTGAATCATGAATAAGAGGAGCTTGATGTTTTCAAAAATCAAGCACTTCATATCCTAGAAGACAAGGTTAAGAGGACTATCATACGCTTCAATTTGCATTTTTTTGGGAAACATCCAATGGATATGATTAAAATCATAATAGTTTTATCCTAAATCAAGGTTCTTAGAGAATAAGAAAGGTTATTCATGAAGGTCCCAAATAGTTCGCTTGCATACCTAAGAAGATTCAAAGGTGGTGGGTTTCTTGACCACACACACATGCAAGTGATTGGTGATGAGTATGCTCCTCATGCTAGGTTTCCTTCATGGAGTGAAAAATATGAAAGGGGCATCATATTTAATCCTAGTTGAGCTATGATTAGATGTTTCATCTAAATATTGAGGTTTTGTAAATAGTAGAATAGGCGTGTGTGTTTTCTTTCTGTTGTCTTGTGTTCCATAAGTGTTCTAGTGAACACGTGTGTTTCTTTTGTAGTTGGTTTGTTTTGTGTGTCTTTATTTATGTGTCAAAACTAGTGTACATGTGACTCCATGGCCCAATGGATAGGATTAGGCAACTGGGCTTGGCATAACAAGTATACCACCCTTAGAAAATTGCCAAGAATGTTGATCATTTTGACCACAAGTCAAAATGGGTCACCCCCATATAAAACTTATTTAAGGGTATATATATAATTTTATAGGGTGTATTTAATATTATATCTTATGTTTTTATCCTTGCTCATGGTCTAGTTAGTCCATATGTTATTTTGAGTCGCCTAAGGGTCATTTTAGAGCATTAAATGTAAGTGGAATGGTTTTCAAGGTGTCAAAGTGTTCTAATTTTATTTCCAATGTCCAGGATGTAAATTTACCTATTAGTAATATTATTCCCATCTCAAACTTGCAAGTTTTCTAACAGAAAATGAAGAAAATAATTGAAAAAGGAGTTTGGCACTTGTACAATCTATAGCGGAATGTGACATGTGTGACAACATTTTAAATGTAAGTGGAATGGTTTTCAAGGTGTAAAAGTGTTATAATTTTCTTTCTAATGTATAGGATGTTATATTACCTATCGTGAATGTTAGTCCCATCTTAAACTTGCAAGTTTTCTAACTGAAAATCAAGAAAACAAGTGAAAAGGAAGGAGTTTGGCACTTGTATAGTCTATAGGGGAGTGTGACATGTGTGAAAACATTATGGGATGACTATTAAACTTCATTAGACTCATCTCAACTCTTTAAATTCTTTTTAAGTTCTAAAAGTGGTCAAAAACTATTATTTTCCTTCATCACCCTTTTAGACATATACAACTAGTCAACAAATTTGTGCTTAGTATGGCCAGTTGGAGAAGTTTCAGACCAAATTACTTTGTGGGGTGATAGTAAAATTACATCAATTTATTTTCATAAAAATATTTCAAGTATTGTTCACTTTTGCTTTATGAACCATCCTTTACAGGTTGACTATGTTTTTTTGCTTGTTAAACCCCGTACCTACATGTTTCCTTCTCATATGCATAGGTCCATAAATCCAAATACTAATATTGATTATAGAGTATTTTAAATAAATCCTATAATGTTTCCCATGCTTGGTTTCATGTTTTAAAGTGTTTTGATAAGCCAAACATCTCAAGTTTGTAAGTTGGTCTCATTTGGGATGACAGGTAGGTTTCCACTATCTATAGAATATTCACACCTTATTATTGGTTTTAAAGGATAGTCGTAGGTTATTTTACATACTCAAAATTTTATCTTGGTACCCTTACCTTTCAATCTCATTCTCCAAAACATTCTTTCATGGAGTTGCAGTCAAGAGTACTCCTCACAGTCAACTTCCTGCAACTTTCAATCTGCTCTCAAGGATTTTCACATTGAAATGGAATATGTAAACTTGTGCCAAGCCTTGAAACATTGTAAAATACTATTTGAAAATTTTGAGAGTGTTTGAGTCTAGTTTTATTATCATTTATGATGCATAGTGAACAACTACTATCCTCATTGCCTAATCTACAATCTCATGCATGTATATAGGTGATTCCCAAACACCAATCACAATGAGAGGGAGTGTTTGAAATAGTTTGAGGTCTCATGAGGTAAAAATAATAATTTTAAAACATTATGAAGGTTTGGATCTGGTTATAGAAACATATATCATACACACAATCTGCATTATGCTCCTAATACCTTTGTTTTCTATTGCAAGTGTATCTATAGGTGTCTCATAAGATGTACTCACATTGGAAAGAAGACTATTGGACTTTTTTGAAGTTTCCATAAGATTGAGAGATCCATATGAGACCTTGAAAAGGTCAGAGATTGGTGGTAAGGTCATACTTCATGCTCATAATCTATACTTCCTTCCCAATGCTCTTGCCTGTTATTGCATTCACTTTTGGGTGCCCTACAAGAAGATGACCATGTTGAAAAAGACACATTTGAGTGGTCTCTATCTCCTCAAGGTTTAAAATCTACATTGGAAGAGGTTATAAAAAAATAGAATTTATCAAATGACTATACATCATTCATTGTTGGAAATATACCTTCATTTCCAGTGTTATACCTATAAATTTCCATTTACAAATGGCTTAACAGAGACTAAGCAAGGTTATAATATCACTTTGAAGTTTTATTGAACCTTCCTCAAGTTATGTATGGGTTTAAGAATGTTATAGTTTTCCATGGGGAAGCTTTTGAGTTGAATAAGGGCTTGGTGATTCATGATTCACTCATGAAGGAAAGCTCAGAGACAAAAAACCTTAATTACTCTAGATAGAGACCCTGTAGTACTTTTGACATTTCTTTGGTGGAGTATCTTGAGTTCTTAACCAGTCCAAATGCTTCCATGATGGAGCCTCAACTTAGGTTCAATGATTGAAATGAAAGGTTTGGTGATTGTATCATATGCAAAGGTGTCAATAGGTCTCTATATTGAGTGATATGTCTACTATAGAGTGTCATTATTCTTTGAAATGATTGAAATCAAATAGCCTTTTAATGTTGGGAGACCTAATGAAGGCAAAATTATCCATATAGATAACTCTTTGTGAATATAAATGGCACTATGATCCTTAAAATGAATTAAATGGGTTCTCATGAAACATATGATATATAGACCACCTATAGGTTTCCCCTTTATCACAAAAATGGATACCTACAGGTTGGTTGTAGGGTCATCATAAAGATTAGGGCAGACAGTCTTGATGATGGGCCTCACTCAAGGAATAGGGTGAAAAAATTCAACTATGATTTGGTTTAGGGAACTTAAAATATTATATAAAACATATACACAAGGCCTAAACCATTTAAATACACCTATAAGAACCCCACATAGTCAACTATAGCTGACCGTTACATAACAACGAGGTAAGAAAATGTGATTCTCTAAGGTGACATAGCTCGAACATGAGGAGAGTGACCTATATTAATGTGAAGTGGACTCAAATAAAACAAAATTAGGTCTTAATAAATATATAAAATACTAAACACGAAATTTCACCTACATGTAGGTTCCTTTTCCAAAATGAAACACAATCAAGTCTGAGTTGAGCAATGTATACATTGAAGGAGCCAATATGGATGATAGAAGGTTTGGAAACGTTATGAATGAATTAAATATGAGAAAGGGATCATTTTTATAATTTAAATATATTCCACATAGCATAATGAGGTTTACAAACACAATCTATAGTCATATTGTAAAACCTTGCACACAGTCTCCCAAGGGTCTATCTTTGGCACCCCCTTTGTATGCAAACTGGCAGATCTTAAAGAAAGAGGGTGATAAGGCAGACTAAGAGATGATTAAACCTTAAAATAAAGTTTGGGGAGATGTGAAAAACATGTACCAACATGTAAAAATATGCTTGGGGCTTTGAAGTAGGACAAGTTGTCCAAAACTACAAGGGTTACAGTCAAAGCCTTTAGGCCTAGTTTAAGCGTAAATCCCAAGTGAGGGGTCAATATCACTTATAGCATCAAAGGAATATTATAATACATTTTAACATGTTTTTTGGGATGTATAAAGTGTGTTTTAGCTGTTGGAATACCAAAATATTCATAGTAAAGCCATATTTAGGCTCAAAGCTAATTAGGGTATGTAGAATGAAGGTTAAGGTTCTAGTAAGCAAGTTTGAAAGCTTACACCTCCTTGGAGGTTATGCATGAGAACCTGAGGAGTTGGGGTATGATGAAGGAGGTCTTGAACATTATTTTTGTATAATTTTTTTTAGCTCCAACGTTAGACATTTATGAACAATCACTAAAGGTCAAGACTATTCAAAACCCTCTAAAACCCTGATTCATGACCCGATTGGGAAAAAAAGGAAGGGGATACATAAAAATGGACCATAATGGCTTAAAATATATATATATATATATATTAGAGAGGAATATCTAGGGAACTTTCCTATCATATTAATTTCTACCCTACCTAAATAGATAAGAGGGAAATTGACTTTCTTTGACTATTTTAAGTGTTTGTAGGTTTTAAGGACTTTCAAGAAGAGAACCAAATTTGGGAAAAAATTTAGGACTTAATAAAACTCACTATTATCATTAAATTCTTCATAAAAACTCTTAAGTTTTACTATAATTAGCTTCATCTCAACCAGTCAAAATTGGCAAGGTGAGCAAGATAGTGAGAAGGGTGAGAACTCCAAGTGTATGACATTTTAAGGTATATATGAGAAATTTGAGGCTATAAAGGGTATTTCCAAGTGTAATTAACCCTATTTTATTGATTTTAATATAAAATTTAATCCAAATTTGAGGCCAAGTGTGAGGGGTAAGTGAAATAGGAGTTTCTTATACTATAGGTAGTGATGGCTCACTTTTAGAATAATCTAGATGATTAGGAATACAAAAAATTCATGGTGTAGCATGTCTAAAACCCCTCCCTCTTAGTAAAATCATGAAATATATCCCTAGTCAGTTTTGGGATGTTTTAAAAGGGCTAAATGATGAAGGCAATTTTTTGAGCAAGCAGAAGGAGTCTTACACCACATTTTATGGAGTTTCATGCTTTTGAGGGCCATTTGTCTTATTAGACCTTGCATGGTATACCTCACACTCATTATCCTTCATTTTTAACTCCTTATTTCATCATGGCAAGTGTTTTAGTGACCTTTAGACTTCATCCTCTTCACTTCTCTCTCAAGTTTTATAAGTACCAGCCATTTTGGCCTTTATAATCTAATACCATACTATGTATGGCAAAGCCCTATTGAAATGACATTGTATTTTGCCTCTGAACATTAATGAAAGTTTTTTTTTGAGTTTAAGAACAATTTTATAAGTGTACAAGTAATGTATTGTGATGCAAAGTGATAATTCTCTATTATTTCTTCCCTTGTCCTTTCATGTTTGTGCAAGAGTTCATATTCTAACAGGTCATATAGAGTATAGTCAAGTGTGTTAGGATACTTTTAAGTGTATTATTATCCTTGGAGTGTGAAATATTTCCTTTGGTTCATTTTTATTGTTTTTCTTCATACATCTCACCTCTATTTGAAACATTCATGCTAGAAACCTTTTAGGACTTAGAAGCTAGTTTGTATGCCTTGATTCTTAGTAAATGAAGTATGATGGTCATGTGGAAAACATATTAGTGTATCACCCCATTATATTAGGTTCATTAATTTAAAATCTAACTCTTTTACTCATAATAAAGCATTAGTTTAAGTGATAAGCATTTCAAGACATTTTTAGGGAGCTAGGCCTTAAATCTAGAGGCTCACTTCCACTACAGGTATACCCACATACCTAGAAGTGTTCCCATGTTTCAAAAATATATAAGAGGCTTAAACACCCTATTAAATGGTGAAATATTTTGTGACAATAGGTATAAGAGGATATAGGTGTTTGTATCAAAGTGAATTACCCTACCAGCCAATCACTTTTCATCTTTACACAAGCATATATTACTCAAACCATTCCATGGGGCATCAATTGACAAGTGGCCACATATCTCAAATCCACTCAAGAATAATCCACTTTATTTTCCTAAGATATGACATTCATTATATAAATTAATCTTAAAATATGCCCAAAACATCACCTTGATAACTAATAGGATGCCTCAAGGAGAATGTGTTGTACTATGAAATCAAGGGGATGGAGGAAGAAGAGCTTCTACAATGACACTTGTCATAATATCTCACTTTTGATTTGATAACCAATCATAGGTATCCTAGGAGAATGTATGGATTACTCAAAATTTTAATGTGGGATGATTCATGACACATAGAAGCCTCCAAAAGTCTATGTGTATATAAATCCATTATTAACTTAATTGATTGCTCCATTCTATCTATATTATTTTACATTAGAGGTCGAAATATTGAGAACTTATATTGTGAATAGGTCTCTAGATATACATTTATTATTCCCAAACATGAGATCACCTTGTTTCCTTTGAAAATACCTTTTTAAAGAGACCAATTTTACTTAAAATGATATATAACTCAAGATATGATCGAGAAACCATTCTCTTGTAATTCTATATTCAAGTTCTCATTATGAAAAATGCCAAGAATTTGACATGGAGATGACAATACAATCTAGGCCCATGTGATTATTTAATCTTAAGCACCCATATTATATCATCTCATAGCCTTAGCTCCATGGATTTCACTACCAAACTTTTCCCTTTATCCTATCTTACCCAATCATGTAGCGATATGTAGTTTCCCTATAATGGTCATGAGACATGTGGTTCATAGAAATGTTTAAGATATTTGAAATCCTTTTGTGATCTCATATATGTGTGAGATTATTTTATTTGCCTATGCATTTCCATGGGTCTACATACCTTCCTTTCCAATTTTCACTACAACAATGTGGCATAATTGACCCTCATGAATTTTACACACTTTCACTCTTGTTTCTTCCTTGAGACCCTTTTAAAACCTTATCTAGGTGACTTGTGGCGTCATGTTAACAAGTTATGATAGATCTTGATTAGGACACATGGTATCCATTGGTTAGTTATGAATCATTGATTCCACAAAGTCAACTCTTTCACTTTACACCCACAACCTTTGCCTTGTCAACTCTTAGTGATCCCATTCCATGTGGTATATGGTGACCCCTCTACATGGTGACTATTTATTAATTCATGTGGAATATTCTAAATTGTCCACACATGAATCATGTGGAAATTTTTTATTGGTCATAGGGCATAAACCTCATATACCTACCTTTTCACTTAATAACCTTGATAGATGCACATATGTATGGGATTTATTAAGTTTAATTTATTTTTTACTTTTTTCCATTTAACTTGCTTAGTGACCCCTCCACTTCATAGTTTACATGGCCACATAGAAAAAAATCATATGTTTTAAATAATCATATGGGCCCTATCTCTTCATCATTAACTTTGTCCATGTGGTAGTTTCATATTGGCCATGCACCATGGATTCCAATAAATCACCTTAGTTTTAATATTTACCTACCACCTTAAATACTAGGATAAGATGTGGAGAATATTGATTAACCACATGGTCATACATTTCATGGATTCCATTTTACTTTGTGCAAACTCATTAGGTTCTTAAATCTACTCTATATCTACTTTGCATATGTGCTTAAATAGTTTTTGGCTAGAATTTTTTATAAGTCATGAACTTCATCTATGCTCTAGTTTGAACCAAGAACCTCATGTTTAGAAGACCAACACATTGACTAACTATGTCATAATACATTATTGAGCCATATTTTTTCCATAAGTAATTTACTTGAGGCTCAAGGGAGATTTTTAAGCTTTGCAACTTATGGGTGTACCAAACTATTGAAGTGGTCACGTGAATTAACTGTTAATAACGTATATGAACTTAGCCATATAGTGGGCTTACACAAGTAACATTTACAAAGTGACCCTTGACATTGTATATATAAAAGCATCCATGATAAAAACTAATACAGTGAATCAAACATTGATCTAGGTGTGTGCACGTGGCCACATTAAAAATTCTATTTAAAAAATTAAGCCTATGTAGGCTATGACACCATATGCATTAAACCACGAATACACTATGACCATGGGAATGAATTAGAAGGGGGAAATTTAATCATGGATAAGGGGTTAATATGACCAATGTGGTAGGGTTAT
Source organism: Torreya grandis (assembly GCA_037957365.1). NCBI lineage: Eukaryota > Viridiplantae > Streptophyta > Pinopsida > Cupressales > Taxaceae > Torreya > Torreya grandis. The sequence goes on from JARHVA010000590.1 coordinate 2,746,721, forward strand.
ACTAGACCATATCAGGGTGACTATAAATGAATGATAAAAACTATTATAAACCTTATGATGGTGATTAAAACACATCCCATCCCTTGGAATTTATGCACATTATGATCATAGGGGTCCCAAAATGTCATGGGACGTTTTGGGATCCTACATTTTTTAAGTCTCAAGTCAAATTTTAAGACTCTTTTCTTCATAAAATCTATGATCCAATGGGATATTTTGGGCTTCAACATTGGCTCTTGGTGGATGCAAACTTGCATTTTATCCATTGGACTAAAAAACTCTCATAAATCCTTTGACCTAAAACCTTGTTGATATGAACTAAGTTATCTATGAAAAAGGCACACATTTTCATTCTATAAATCACTTATTTAAATATAACAAAAACAAAGAAAAGGAAAGAAAAAAAAATAAGAAAAGAACAAATCACATGTATATACATTGTACATAGAATTCAAATGCAACCTTTAACTAAGAAAGTGTTTTAGGACCATTGATAAGTAACTTTTTCATGTAACCATCTAGATCTTTGAGGAAATATGTATTCTCTCCAATTATAGTGTTTATTACATAGGGCCCAATTCACATGAATACAATTTCCTATGCTTCCCTTTTTCATTATTTCTATTGTCCTAGAGCAATACAAGTCACCCAACTATAACTCTTGGTTGTTTCCCTTTTATCAATAAACATTTTCATATTTTAATTGAACTTTTGACATCTCTCATTTGAATTTCTCCCAATCTCATAGACTTCAATGATTTGATTGATCCTTTATCCATACAGATCATTTTCTTCTTCATTCACATCTATAAAATTTTGGAAAGTGGGAAATTCTAAATTGGCAAGCAATGTAGCATTCATGCCATGTACAAATTCAAAAAGGATTTTACCTATGGATTTATTATGATTTATTCTTTCATTTAGATTGCAAACCTCAAATTTTCTTCTCACTTTCAATTGTTCATCTCCAATGTCCTCTTCATAATTATAATCAAGTTTTTATTGTTAGATTTAGCTTATTTATTTCCATGAGAATAGTAATTTGAGGAATATGTTAGTTTAATGTAAAAAAATAACACATCTCCAGTAGAGGCTTCACTCTAAAACACATGCCATTATCAAAAAAAAAAATTAGGCACCCAAAAACTTGTAATTATATTATTTTTTAATAAATACATCACCATTTTATGAGTGGCATTCTTAATTGGGACAACTTCCACCCATTTTTTGAATTAATTAGTGGCAACCAAAATCCATATGTGATCAACACTAGATGTGTAATTGATTTCACTAACGAAATTCATTTCCTATTTCTAGAATAAATCTTCCATGATCTAAGGCATAAAGGGGAGATCCCAATATTCCTTCATTCACCACGCAAACCTTTATATATGCTCATATTTTATCACCATTTTAGCAACATATTTGAGTAATGAAGGCCACCAATAACTAGCTTTAGTGATTTTTTTCGCTTTAAATTTTGTTGCATAATGACCTCTATGGAGCCCATTGTGAAACTATTTGATCAATTTGATAACTTTATCTTCATTGATTCATCTCATGAGAATACCTTATGATTCGTCCATGGTAATCCAATCTCAATCAACACATATTTCTAAGCAACCAACTTGAGAGATCTTCACTGTGAGTTGTTTAAATTAGGAGGACAAATTTGAAGTTTTAAATAATAAATTATGTCTCTATACCAAACTGATTTTATTAATTCATTTACATCCACAATGATTTGTCCTTATAATGCATTCACTTCAATGGCCTCAATATTCAATTTATCCATTACCATAACTAATAATTTACACCTTACAAGCTTGGTACTATACACCTCAATATATAACTCATGAGATTTTTTTACCCATTTGCACCTTTTCCATAGGTATCAAGTTGGATCAAAATATATTTAACCATGGTGTGGGGAACAAATGCTTCCACCTTGGAATTTAGAATATAAGACCTAAAATATTTCATAGCACTGACCAAAATGAATGTCATCTTCTTCATGATGGTATGTTTCAACTCAGTATGTTGTAATGCCTTGTTATAGAATGTCATGGTTTATTCATGCCTTTATGAATTATTATACAATAGGATAACTGACATTCTATGTGGGGAAGCAAATGAGAATATCTAAAAAAAATGTTAGAATTAGGACAAGCAAGCAGAATGGATTGTTTAAAAGCTTTTAATATTTGTGAATGATTAATCAACTTTAATAGTCTATTCAATTGTTTAATATTTATTTAGAATATTTGAGATCAAGATTGTAATATCTTCAAAATTGGAAACAAAACATATAAAAAAGTTAATCTAACTAAAAAATTATTGTATACCCTTTTTAGAGTGTGGAATAGGGATTCCATCAATTGATTTTAATTATTTAGGATCGACCATCACTCCTTTTAAGATAATATAGCCCAATGGTTTCCCTCTTTCCAACCAATTATATATTTCTTGGGATCAAGAGATATCCCATATTCTCTATATTTATGAAAGACTCTTTCAAGGTGTTGCAACTTGTTTGATCACCTTTTTAAATAAATAGTAATATCATCTTGATAGACTGCCATAATATCTGATTAGGCCATCAAATGCATAATCCATTGATCTTTGGAATGTTACCATAGAATTCATAAGACCAAAGGGCATCCTCACATACACATAGGTCCCCCATGGTGTTTTAAATGTTGTCTTATGTTTATATAACTATTTAATAGTAACCTAGGTATGGCCATAAAATCCAGCTAAAATTGACATCAATTTTGACATATTCACCTTTTGTAATATGTGATCTATGTTAGGTAGGGAATAGTTGTCTTTTAAAGACATTTTAATCAAAATTCTATATAAAAAACATAGCCTGGCATCACCTTTTTAATCTCTAATTATGACAAGGTTGTAACCAATGAAAAATACCTTATAGATTGAATGATTCTACCTTCTTTTAATTTATTTTGTTCATTCTCCATATTTGTTGTTAAATAGGGATTAACAAGCCTCTATTTTTTCCTAAAAGGTTTTGTATTAGGTTTCAAAGGGACTCCATGCTATAACATAACTTATTTATATGTTTTTAACCCATCATATGACCATAAAAGGTAATCTATATATTTTCTCAACATTTTAATGAATGTCTTACCTTCATCTTCCTTGAATATTATGCTAATAAACACATGCATGGGCACGATGGTCATTACTGAATTTTCATCTATAACATATTGCAAGGTTAGGATTGTTTATTCTTTAATTATATATGCATTATCGAAAGCTCTTTCAAGAGTCACTAAGCCACTTGGGATTGTGTTTGTTTTCAATTTAATGACTTTCTATCCCAATAAAAAAAATTGTATTCATGGTATTTCATAGAAGGCTCCAAATCAATTACATCAGCTTAAAATTTAGCCACATTGTTCATGAATTTAGATATTTGATTGTCATCTTGAAAAACTTACAAATGATTAATATTATCAAACACTAATGGTCTTGTAAGAAATTCCACATCATACATGCATAATGGTGTATCCACATTATTTTAGTAGAGGAATGCATGCACAACCAGCAAATACATCAAATAATCAAGTGGTCTTTCAATTAAACAATATTAAATGAGTCAAAAAATTACAATGAATCCCAAAAATATTTCTATATTTCTTAAGTCTTTTCATTTTTTGTTGCATATATTTTTATCACCAGTTACACCACCAATTTTGAATTTCCATTTACAATGAGAATCTTAATTTTAAGTTTTAAGGCCGTATTGAGGCCTAAAATCTAATTTATATGAAAATTTAAAATATTATCCATATAAAGAACACAATATCACACTTGCCCCTTCCCCTTCTCTTGAAGAAACTCCAAAAAATAACACACTTTAAATATCATATAAACCTAAATTTGAATCATCAACTTTCAGGTAAAAAAAAAGATTAATTTGATTTTTAATAAAATCAATGTTCCCATAAAAATTTATACATCCACATCAATATATACCTCTTCATTTAATGCCATTTGAGGATTTTCAATTAAATTAAATATTCTTTGTTCTCTAACAAGCTTTACTTTTTCACCCTCAAATGAAATAGTGGAATATGACAGGTCTATCTAAATATTACCTCCAACTAAAGTAATTAATTTTTGTGACAATAAAATCCACCACCTAAGAGGACAATACACCACTACAACATCCATGGTAAGGAACTTCCCAAGATAAGCAACAAGATAAACTACCAATCCTCTCACATGTCCCACCATTGACACTTCACATGAATCCATGACATGATATTTTCCATATGATGTAAAAAATATCACACTAAGTTTATTCATCACAACCAAAGCCATGATATTACATGAGGCCCTATAATCAAATATACAAATATGTAGCCAATGAGATATACAAGGGTTGGTAAAGTGGGTTAGTTGTGCCCAACCCCACCCAAGTTTGAATCTCAGAGGGAGTTTATAAGTTGGATGTGGCCATTTGAGTTTACCTATTGGTTTCAAGTGATCGAGTGGTAGCTATTTATATTAGTTTAATAGTTATTAGGGATTGGGCCCCTATTTTATGCCCCAGAACTGATTTGTAGATCCAGTCAAAAGTAAATACCGATCAATACATACACACACACACACACACACACACACACACACACACACACACACATACAAATATGTAACAACCACCCATTGACACGTAATGTGATATAAAAAGGTTCCACATCAATCAAGATTTCCACTAGTGATGTGCCCAAATATATATCAATCAATTCTTCTTCTACTTCAATAACTTCCTTGAATTCAATAAGGGTAGAAACATGTTTTTAGACACAAATGAAATTAAATGCCATGTCCCTATGCTCAATTATTCATTTCAATTAAATTATGGACAATAATTTTTAATTGAATCAACACTAAATCCATATCACACATATTTTACTTAGGTGTGAAGGTATTAGGGGGCAAAGAAATAAGATTCACATCAAGGATACATGAGGCCAAAGCTTGGGCTAGTGATTGTTCTATATCAGAGGGCTAAGATGAGACATTTTTATTTTATGATAAGAGGTTCATCAACTCTTTGGCTCTTAATTAAATTGGATTTTTAGAAGGAAAATTATCTTTAACAACACTAATAAGAAGTGGAATTTGTTTTACTATGGTAAAAGTGAGGGTTTTTATAGGACTCCACAACCTTTTAAAAAGACACAAAATATATTTCAATAGAGATCAACTAAAACACACATCAAACCAACCTAAAAATAAAGTAGAGTAACATACAACATAAGAAAGCAATAACTAACCAAACAACATAAAACCGACCACCACATATAAAATCAATAGAATCATCCAAACCTCTCCAAGATACCAATAACCCATGACTTTTTTCACTCTTAAAAAACATAGTAGTGATAACTACCTCAATATTTGGATTTGGGTCTAACATTTTCCTTCAATTTTGAAATCCTAGTGACTTTGTCACTTGGTTAAACTAGTCTCTTGAATTTTGTTTTTCTATTATACACTAAATTATATCCATCCTCATTTTCTCCACCCTTAGGGGAGGTTTCTATCTTGAATATCACTACCTCATTTCTAGCATATTCATTATACATAGATCCTTCTCAAAAGGCATGAACTCTTAGGCTCCCTACATCAAACTCAGTAGTTAGAGCATGGGTTTTAATTTATTTCTTTAAAATAGGTATATTATACTTTACCACACCTTCCTAAATTTGATTTTGATCATGTCCTTCTAGGCTTCCAATTTCTCCATCCTCTAGGCATGTAGCTTCTTTGACTTTCTTCATCATTGATGTCTCTTAGATACTTTCATTTTCCTCTTGGTTAACTAAATCTTGGTCATCAAAGACATCAAATTTTCCTTCCTCAAGACCTGTCAAGTATTTCTCCTCCTCCATCATTGTAACCTCAATGAAACATTTATTTCCCTAATTTTACCTTAGGTTTAGAGTGTTCACATCCTAGGGCTCACCTTTACCTATGCTTTGAATTTATTCTTCCCTATAATCAATTCAAAAATATGACTTCAATTCTTTTTCTTATTTAATTATAAGTCATTATGACATGGTAGACTACCAGATCCATCCACAACATAAACCTATCTAACAATCTGAAGGTCATCCACACCATCATCTCACAGGTCATCAACACTAATAATATATAAATTATCAGCAACAACAGTTCATAATTTGTTAGCATCAATAGTCATATTTATAGATTTAATATACTACCTTGGTTTTTTGGTTGGTTCCTCCTTGTTTATATGATCTTGATTTCTCTCAACCCCATCATTGTGAAATGCAATGGGGGTATAAAGGTCCTCCTTTATCCTCCACTCATATTGTTCATCCTTTTGAGATGGTAGGTAGTGGATTTATGACCCACTTTATGGCATGTTAGACAAATAGAATGCCATATTTCATAATTAATCATCTAAATCCTTTCTCCAAATTTTGACCTTAACTTGATAAAGGTTGGGAGTTACTATCAAAATCTAGTTTGTGACACAAAATCTAACTCAAAAATAAGTCTATAAAAATGTTGACACAAAATCTATCAAAAATAAGTCTTCTTCTTGATTTTGTGACTCAATCCAAGGAGAGAAACTAATTGAAATATTTATCTATGCCCGTTGAAACCTCTTCTTCCAAAAATTCCAACAAAAGACCTGAAAGTTTCACCCATATTAGAATTTGGTTAAAAGTTTCCTTATCTAGATCTACTCCTAGATTCCAATTTTTGAGGGATAAATAGGGTTTCCCCAAAAACCAAGGCCCTCCTGATAGAATTTTAGAGAAATACTTTTAATTAGAAAGGGAGATAAGAAAAAGGTACTTAACTAAGGCTAAAATATTAACATGTCCTTTAGGCTTCTACTTCATGTTAGCCCATTCTCTAAAATAATCAATATTAGAATCTTTCCCTTCAAACTTTACAAAAAATATCTGATCATATAAGTTTATCTTGATCAAAAGTTGTGTTGTGGATCTATAGACATAAAACCCCTTCCTTTTCTATGGCCTTCAATCTTTGAGTCTCACTATCTACTAATGTTTATTTATTCCTAGCCATAATGTATACCCAAGAATAGGAAATAAGTTTAGTGGGGATTACCTAATTACTTGGGTTTGGAGGATCTAGTCTTGGTCTACTACAACTCTCATTTTTAGAATAAAATTGGTCTAAATGAGTCGATATATCCACAAATAAATTTTTTCCAATAATCTATAGGTTGTCAACACCAATAATATGTAGGTTGTCAACATCAATAGTCCTCTAATCATTAGCAAACAATTTATAGGTCATTACCATTAACATTCTTATTTATAGATATGAGATTTCACCTTGGTTCCCATAAATTATTGGTCTATGCTAAACATGTTCCTTCCATCTCCCATCCTCTAATCCAACTCTCTAGGGTTGTAAAAATATCACTAAGGTTTTCCCACCCATTCCCAATTTTCCAACCTTGTCCAAATAATCTATGTTCAATCTACCATTTTTATACATTTCTACATATATTTTTATTATCTTCCTACCTTAAAATTGTTGCTCAAGGTTTGTAGACCTGACACTTTGGTTATCTCTCTCAAATAAAAATTCAAATTTACCTTCCTTTCCCAAGATTTCTTGCTCTTGGCCCATATTCATTGAATGAGAAGTGGAATTTTACTTTTAGGCCTTTGAATTTTTTTCTAATACCTGGTCAATTATAGTGGAGTAACATTAGTATACTTAATATAAAATTAGGCTCTTGATTGGTGTTGTCATTTTTTACAATAGGGAAACCTTTAGTAGATTACATATTTTCCTTTTCTTCACACTTTTCTTGATTATTTCTCATGTTTTAGTTACTTCTCACTTGATATTTTACAACTTATGCAAGAAATTGAATGCCTTCATCAGATGGACTTTTTCCATCATATTTATTAATCATTTGAGGCCATATATACTCAAAATCATGAGTTGGCATTTCATGAGTCTTCACCAAGTTTTTTAATCTTTATTAAAATCAAACATGTGAAAAAATTTGTCATTCTCTGAGTCATTACCAGGATCATCATCAACATAGTCCATAATTGTAAAAATACATGCAAGATGTGGCATGAAACATTCCTCACACCATTTTTATTCACCCATCTCATCAGTCTCATTGGCATTAACAATGAGTGAATCAAGCATTACTTTATCAACTCTCTTGTGATCAAGCCTTATTTCTTAGTTGAATGGCCTTTTTCCCTTTTTATTTGACTTTCCACATGCTCATCCCTCATATTGATTGTGTGGCCTCTTCTAAATATATTGATTTTTTTACATTGGAGGAAATACTCTCTCACTATGGGGCACTCTATAAGATAATTACTTAAAATCTTCCATGAGTTTATCCAAATTTTCATCAACAACCAATGATTTACTTGCTAGTTGTTTATAAGGTGCCAATAATTTTAGTCCACCCCTTTTCATAAGATTTCATGTGGCTCTTATGTTTTTCTCAATTTGAATTTCCATGGCATAGGCCTGTCTTAGATTAACTATCCATTTATCTTTGAGATAGAAACAAGCTTTGATGTCAAATGTTTCACAATATTTAATTAGGCATGCGACTTCATTGGGCCTCACTTTTTTAGGAACTATGAGCATGGTCTTGTTGAATATAATATTAGAATCCTATACACATTAACATTTTTATTTATATTTTAAAATTCATTGATATAAATCTTACTTCAGTTCCATCTCCATAATGGAGCTTGAATACCCGCCTCATCTCAAACCATTAATCAAATTTATTATTGTGCAGCGAATTAAACTAATCCCTAACATCTTCTTCTAAAGTGTGAATGAATATCTTAATCATGACATCTTCATACATATTTTCATAATCATTATCAATACCAAAACAATTTATCAAGTGTTGTTTAACTTAGATAACATTATTCCCTTGAAATTTAATCAATCTCTTTTTTAATCAGTGGGAACCTCATTTGGGCACCCTTGTATCTTAGAGAAATAAAATTTTATATATTAATTATCCCTAATAAAATTATAAGGAGGATTTATATTTTTATTGGTATTAGTTATGTTATTACCTAATGCATTGAAAGATCTTGGTTGGTTAAACATTGTGACAAGATTGGGCTAGTCACTGGGAAAATTCTAATTTAATGTTGTAGAAGCTTGACCAGTTGTTGGATTATTGGGATTAAGGGCTTGCTTCTCAAAATTTGGTTAACAAATAAAGTACATGTCTATGAAAACCTTTATCTCTCAAATAAGGAAGAATACAAAAGGCTAAAATCTTGTTCATGGACTTTGAATTTAGAACCACTACCGAGTGTGAATGGAAATTGACTTCTAAGACTCACTATGTTATTAGATGTCCTAGAATAATAAAAGGAATATGAGTAGATCTCCTTAAATGTCAAATTGATATCTCCTTATCACCACTTAAAGTGGAATTAATAATATTATTCACAATAACAAGATAATCATAATGATGGTGTGAAGACTTATTAGGACATTCACATGCCTCTGTACTTATTTTCCTCTTAGTGTAGGCTTTATGAAAGGTAATTTGAGTGAAAATTCACAGTGGGATTTTCCTTATAATTTTAATGCAAGCCCTCCATATACACAAATTTAAATACACAAGAGAACAATATGCAATAGTTGATCAAAATTCAATCAAAATTTATAATTTCATGACTTGGTTTCTAACTGATTTTACCCTATTTTTAATTTAACAATAGAAATGTTTGGTTAATAGGTGTAAAACCAATTATTAACAAATTTGATTTTATAACATTATAAATATGGGAAAAAAATACTAAGAATAATGTACTTATCATAAGTCTAGATCTTTGTTGATTATTTCTAATTGACAGTGTGAACTGACAAAAAATAAGATTGTGATTGTGTCTGATCAACCACAAAATCTAAAACTACCCCTGGACAACATCGTGCTCCCTAGATAGCAATGCAGGTTGGTCATGTTTTTTAACTATATGCTTGTTCCATTTAACTATGACTGATGACTAATAATGCAAGGTTAGGAAAATAAACTAAGAACATTCTTGGACAAGACTGCATCCCTAGGACAATAACGCAGGTTGGCCACATCCTTTCACTATGGAATTTTCTATATTGATTGTGAATAAATTATACATGTTATGCCTTTCACACTTGTGTCTATTGATCAAGATAAGATAATTAGATTCATATTATTCCACATGAATATTATTGTTTTCTCATCTTTGCTTTGAATGTCCTAGGGTTCTTCATGAGATCTAGAACCCTAAAAAATTGAGTGTAAGGGACTGAGTTGAGTCCAAACACCCCCTTGATGAACCACTACCTACATAAAAAGATACTTAAAAGAGGGAATCAATCCATACATATTTCTCCCACCTAGAGGGGTTGTGTTATTATGCTCCTTAAATATATGTACACAAATAGAAATATGGCTTTGATACTTAAAAATAATAGATCTTGACTTCCTTTATGATGATTTAAACTTGGCTTATGACTAATCCTTATCAATGATCTTGAATTTGAGAAGAACAAGATATATTTTCACAATGTTTAATAATGTGAATGTGTTTAATAGATAAATCCAAGTTAGAAACCAGTTGTCTTTGAAATGATGTCTTGATTTACTTATATGGTGAAACCTTTTGACTATTTCCTTTATCTAACCTTATGAAACATGTGGGAAGACCCAAAATAATCATTCAAATTTTAGAAACTAGTGGTTATTTGGAAGTGAGAAGCAGCCATTGTAGGTGGCCATAGACCTATCTCAAAGAATCATGTATAGCTACCCTTGGAATGATAAGGATTATACTAAGAAATATTAGTATTATCTTAGAAATTTATATGTAGTGGTGATGGTAAAAAAAGGGTCAATCCCACATATAGATAAGTGGCTTAGATGAATTAAAAATAAGAGACATGTAATTAGGTATAACTCATGTGGTTTAGGATGTGTCAAGAATTAACATTATCAATTACCGATGACCATATTTAGGTATCTAAATTTTCCACTCCTTTATTCTAGTAATAAAATTTTTAGAGGAAAGGAAAAAGGATTAAATTTGAGTGTGTACAACACACTTTATCTTTGATAGGATAATCTAATTGTGTAGGAAGCTCTAGTTTAGCAAACCCTACAACAACACATTAAGTAATCATTTGTCCATATTTAAAATTTGAAAAATTTAAAAAATTTAAATTGAAAAAATTTAAAAGAGATCAAGAAAGGAGTACACATATTTGGAGATGAAACCAAATTTCCCTATAACCTATAAAATATGGTGAAGCACTAGAGATATATGCCCCTTTGTTAAATCACTTCAAGTGATGGTTCCTCATATTGAACCAATGGTGAATCGAGAGTGATCAAGTCCCAATTTTGAATAAATAATCAAGCCCTTGAGTTGGAAAGATTCATATTCAAACTCTCATAAATGAGAATAAGTACCTATTTTACTAATCCCAAAGAAGGTATAACAATAATGGGTTCATTAAAAGTGATGCCAAGGTCATTGAGTGTTACTAGGCTCAAATGTACATCACCCATAACAAAATATAGAACCACACAATGGGTTTTCTAGAAGTAACGCCAATGTCATTTAGTGTCACTAGACTCGAATGTACATTACCCATAACATATTGAATCACACCACTACAGACAGATCTAGATTTTATTTTCATGATTGAAAGAGAATGAAGAATATTCATGCCCCCTCATGAACTTATTGCCAATATATTTGAATTTAAATTAGCATTTTTCCTTTGAGATTGTAAATTTTGAACTTTTGAAAATTTATGTGTGAGCATGAACAAGTGTCATTCCATTTTGTACTTTGAAAATGTGCATGTGAGCATGACCAAGTACCATGCCCTTTTTAACTTTGAAAATGTGCATGAACATGTATCATGCCCCCTGAATCCATGCTAAATGATATAGAATGACATGTATCTACATGCTCAATTTTAATTGTATTGAAAACCTATAAATTTGTTTATGTAACTATTTTGCATAATGTATATGAACTCAAGTGTGTATGATTTTATACTTGTGTCTTTGAAAAGTGAGTGCAAATGCATGTCATATGCACCCATAATTTGTAATAGTGTGCTAATATATTTGATGTTTTTATTTTTGAATTTATTTGAATCTTTGAACCCTATATTCTAACATAGAATTTGATCTTTGATTTAATTTGAATTTTTGAAAACCTATTTTTGAATTTTTGAAATCTTTGAAAACCTGTAGTTTGAATCTTTAAAACCTATACTCCATCCCAAATCTTATTTTTATCTATTAATGGAGGCTTGGATATCTAATATAAGCCCATTATGATGGCCCCTTTTGAGATGATAGATGTAGCCTACAAGTCACTCATCTTATAAGAAGATTTAATTATATCATGTGATAAATATATAATCATGTAGTATTATGTCATCATATGGAGAGTATGTCATCATAATGTTAGGTTGTGGAGCTAAAAGCTTCACTGATGCAAACATGGAGGAGGTTGTTGAGAGGTTGTTGAGTTGCAGATAAATTGACGTCGGTCATATACAGTGAGAAAAGCAACTGACATCGGTCAGGGATCGGCTGATGTTGGTCATCTCCAGGCAGACAGGGACCGATGTTGGTCACCTGTGTGGTTTTGAACTGTGAGTTTCATGGATAGTTGTTAACAAACCATTGTTTGCATGTTAAAAGGCTAATTTTAGTCTTGAGCTACAGATCTAATTATTGTAATTGGATGTCTAATTATTGTTTACATGAGATCTATTTAAGAGACTCATGGGCTGTATTGTAAAGTGTGAGGGATCAAAGCAGGGATTCCCTAGGTGCTAGATAGAGAGAGCAAGTTTGGCTCCTCATAGTGCCATAGTGCCAAGTGTGTATGATCAGGTAGATTTGTGGGATAGCAAGATCTAGTAGAGATCCACAGGGGTGCTGGTATGGAGAATCATAAGGACTTGGTGAGGCAAGGACAAGGGTTCTTCTGAGTAAGTAAGGTTGGTTGATCTACAGGTGTGTGTGTGCGAGGTCAAAGGAGATTTGTGGGGTAGTAAGATCAAAGGTGATAGTAACACATCAAGGAGCAAGATCAAGTGAGATCTACTTGGAGTACATTGTGTACTTGGAGTATAGTGTGTAATCGGTGGTGGAGTATGTGGAGTACTTGTTTATACTGGCAGTAGTGATACTGACTGGTGGTAGTGGTAGTAGTGATACTGACTGGTTGGAGGTGAATAACAACTCTACGTTTGTGTTGTGTGTTGGGACCATAATTGAGAGAGTGAGCTCTTGAAGAGATTTACTATTTATGCCCTAGAGGTGTGTAAGGAAGAAGACTGTGGCATCTTATTTATTGTATTTCCTTCTGAAAGAGTATTAATACAATTGGGTATTGTCTCTCATATTCTATGTTGTTTATGATTTCTAGTTACTTGTTACTTTTGGTTAAATTTCGTGTTTAGTTGCTTGTACATGGTAATCAATTGTGCTTCCTAGATCCTATCAAGTGGTATGAGAACTATTTTTGGTTCTAGAATCTTGACAAGTGGTATTAGAGCTAAGGTTGCAGGGAGCAGGTTTGTGTTTGATTACAGGTCACTCTTAGGGGTTTCTAATTGAGTGGGAGTATAGCAATGGCAAAAGAAAGTAAGCTAAGAATGGAGGAATTCAAAGGCACGAATGGTCAATTATGGTGTTATGGAAAGAAAGAGCAAGAAAAGAAAAATTGTTGGTTGGTAGCAGATCAGCATGAAGGAAATAAAGAAGTAGGTATCATTGCATGGATTGTTTCACTGGTTGCTCTTATATGTTCCTTGGATAAAGTAGAATCTTGGTTTATAGAGATTATGTTGCCTCTTTCCATGCAGCCCCAAATAGAGTATTTTTCCATGTTAAGGTCCATGGAGACTTTGGAAATATTTATTTAGGGGTTGGTGAGCCTTGTCAAAGTATTGGCAAAGGGGAAGTGTGGCTGAAATTACAGACGGTCAACACATGGGTGTTGAAGGATGTTGTGCAGGTCCCAATTCTGAAGATGCAGCTAATTTTTTCAGGAAAGTTGGGTGATGAGAGATGTACAGGAACTCTCACAGCGGATGCACTTGAATTAGCTTATGGTAAGAAAGTAGGTACTCTTTATCTACTTGCTTGTATTACTGATTCTTCTTCTGTTGCAAAGACGTGGCTTTGTAGGCTTGGTCACATGAGCAAGAAGGAGATGCATGTTCTTAAGAGGAAGTTAGATGTCTTTGACAAACTTAAGAACTAGAAAGCCTTGGTGTTCTTGGAGGAGATGATGGATAGAGATCAGTGGATGGGACTAGATATCTTTGAGCAGGGCAATTTAGACAGGGTTTTGATCCAAAGAGAGCTCGCAAGTAAAAAGTCATCACTCACAGAAAAACACAATTACCAGCGTCGGTCAAGAGGAGCTGACGTCGATCAAATAGGTACCGATGTTGATCATGTGTAGATAGGCAAAGTTGGTAATGTCGGGCAGGTGGACACTGACATCAATCAGGTAGACACCGATGTCGATCAAATAATCGACGTCGGTAATCAGGTCAGTCGTAGGGAACTGATGTCGGTCGGGTGCAGACTGGGAGGTGACCGACATCGGTCATTGATGATATAGATTTTGGGCAGATAGCAAGCTGTCAAGGAGTCTCAAATGCCCATGTGGAGGACTGAAAGTGTAAGTAAGACTCAAATTCATTATTTCCCTTCTTTATACTTGTTGCTCACTGTAAAATAGGTAGGATCTAGGAAACAATGGGAGCATGGCATGAATTCTTCAGAAGAGAACCAAATGAGAGATTTGGTAGAGTTGTTAGCCAGTATGAAAGCACTGAGAGATGAATGGATTCCTTGGTTAAAGAAGAGAGAGAATGGACACATGAGATGGAAGGCCAGGTCATATGGTCTTAAGCAAGCTGCAGGACAGTGGTACAGGTTTGATAGGTGGATGACAAAGCATGGCTTTAGTCAATGTCATTGTAACCATTGTGGTTTCTTTACCAGGTTGGATGATGGTCATGACATTATCCTATTACTGTATGTGGATGATGTGCTTGTTTCAGGTGCATACATACAGGGTTTTGCTAAACTAAAGGTAAATTTAGTTCAGTGGTATGTCATGAAGAATTTGGGAGCAGTGAAATTCTTTGGCATGAGTATTCCTAGAGACAGAGAAGATCATAGGTTGATGTTGTCTCAGGATGATTATGTGAAGGTAGTTCAGGATGCAGTATGGCAAGCACACCTATGGATGGATAGTTCACAGAATAGGGTCCCCAATCACATGATGAGGTTGAGTACATGTGTACTCCCTGATATTTCCCTAGTAGTGGGAGTTGTCAGTAGGTTTGTGGCCAATCTAGGGAGGAAGCACTGGAAAGCAGTTCAGTGGATTCTCAGGTATCTGAGAGGGACCAGTAGTAGGTCGACATGCTATGCAGGGTCAAGTTCTTTTCTACATGGGATTGCAGATGCAGATATGGCAGGTTACTTGGATGACAGGAGGTGCACCACAGGATGTGTGGTGGTTGGTCTTCAAGATTGAGCTTGAAGAGGGATACAAGCTAGGAAACAAATTAGATGATGTACAGGTATAGGTATAGTGCAGCTATTTATCTCCAAGTGGGAGATTGTTAGGTTGTGGAACTAAAAGCTTCACTGATGCAAACATGGAGGAGGTTGTTGAGAGGTTGTTGAGTTGTAGATAAATCGATGTCAGTCTGATCAACTGATGTTGATCATATACAGTGAGAAGAGAAACTGACATCGGTCAGGGATCGGCTGATGTCAGTCATCTCTAGGCAGACAGGGACCAATGTTGATCGTCTGTGTGGTTTTGAACTATGAGTTTCATGGATAGTTGTTAACGAACTAGTTGTTTGCATGTTAAAAGGCTAATTTTAGTCTTGAGCTGCAGATCTAATTATTGTAATTGGATGTCTAATTATTGTTTGCATGAGATCTATTTAAGAGACTCATGGGCTATATTGTAAAGTGTGAGGGATCAAAGTAGGGATTCCTCAGGTGCTAGATAGAGAGAGCAAGTTTGGCTCCTCATAGTGCCATAGTGCCAAGTGTGTATAATCAGGTAGATCTGCGAGACAACAAGATCTAGTAAAGATCCATAGGGGTGCTGGTATGGAGAATCATAAGGACTTGGTGAGGCAAGGACAAGGGTTCTTTTGAGTAAGTAAGGTCAGTTGATCTGTAGGTATGTGTGTGTGTGAGGTCAAAGGAGATCTATGGGGTAGCAAGATCAAAGGTGATAGCAACACATCAAGGGGCAAGATCAAGTGAGATCTACTTGGAGTATGTTGTGTACTTGGAGTACAGTGTGTACTCGGTCATGGAGTACGTGGAGTTCTTGTTTGTACTGGCAGTAGTGATACTAACTGGTGGTACTGGCAGTAGTGATACTGACTGGTTGGAGGTGAACAACAACTCTGTGTTTGAGTTATGTGTTGGGACCATAATTGAGAGAGTGAGCTCTTGAAGAGATTTACTGTTTATGCCCTAGAGGTGTGGGAGCCCTAGAGGTGTGTAAGGAAGAAGACTGTGGCATCTTCTTTGTCGTATTTCCTTCTAGAAGAGTATTAATACAATTGGGTATTGTCTCTCATATTCTGTGTTGTTTTTGATTTCTAGTTACTTGTTACTTCTAGTTAAATTTTGCGTTTAGTTACTTGTACATGGTAATCAATTGTGCTTCCTAGATCCTATCAAGTGGTATTAGAACTGTTTGTGGTTCTAGATTCCTAACACATAATAATATATTTATCATTAAAGCATGTATGTAATATATTGAATGCAAGGAATATAAGTGTTATGTCTAGATAGATATATATAAATGATTCAAACAGTAAAGGGATCATATTTTAATTTAGATTATATAATTAAAGTGCATGATTTGTCTCATGGAACCACTAATCAAGCTCAACAAGCACAACACATAATATCATGCAATTTTAGACAATAAATTCAAGGATCACATACAAGGGACATATTCAAATGACATACCAAAAAACATAGCACACATAAGGCCAAGGGCCATAAGTAATTGGACATGTTTAAATGTTTCATATACCAATAAAATATATCACACATAGGGCCAAGGGACACAAGCAACAAACACATTCAAATGTCACACATACCAAGCAATTATAACATGCATAGGATTAAGGTTCACACATAATAAACAAGAAATTTCTATCCTATCATGAAAAAAGGTAAAAAACATCAAAGGAGCATAGAATAAGTGAAAAATATTCTACACAATCCATATGTTTTGATATCACATCATAGAAAAGTAAAAATCTATGTATCATAACATAAAATTGGAGTAATTAGCAAAATACTTGTAAGATATGTAGCTCAAAATGGTAGAGATGACATAGATAGATTTAACATGTTGTAATGTAACCTTTATAATAAGATGATATGATCATAATCATGGCCATTAGGTAAAAATTAAATCCAACATCTAAGAAATCCATGTATAATATGTATGTCTTGCATCACACTCATATACATCATGAAATGCATGTTTTTTTAAAATAAATGTGGTATCTACCAATATAACATATGTAAATATGTAAACTAGCAACTCTTATCATGCTCAGGTCCTATTTTTTATTTTTTGATAATATTTTGAATGTTTTTGTATTTTTTGATATATTTGAATGTTTTTTAATTTTTCTATTTTTGAAATAAAACACCTATGATGACATCAATGGGAGGACCATAGTGCATGCATGTATCATAGATTTTGAAAGTGACTTTCCTTGAATGAAAAGTGATACATGTATATTAATCTAAATTGTAAAAGGCATCAGGGGTTATATCTTAACCATCTTGATCACTTCTCATAGTATATTTTATAGGATGTGTAACTTGAAAGGGTAGTGGAGTCTGTTGTATAGTATAATAAGTTCTCATTATCTATGTTTTTTTGTGGAACAAATTTAAATATCTAAGGTACTACCTGAGGATCCATTGTATTAGATGTATATCTCTTTGAACTTTGAGTAACTCTTTTATATGTAACTTGATGCGTAATAGGGTGTACCACTATCCTTTGAAATAATTATATAGAGATATTTTGTATATATTCCACAACTAACTTTTAATTATGTTCTTCAATAGGTATAATAACTATATATTTACATTACTCTTGAATAGGTGCCATAATAAACTATGGTGGTGGAGGGAGAGGAGGATGCATTACCATTGACTACAGAGGGTACTCATATCGAATCCATGGAACTTTTATCACTAGATAATAATGTATATATTCAAAATGTTGATGTATTATTTATGGTATTACATGAATTTTATGTATCCAAGGGTATCCTAATAACATATTAAAGATTGATGTGCTTGTTAATACTATAAATGGAATAGCCACTATTTCTAAACCAACTTTGAGAGGTAACATTGTATTCTCAAGAGTATTGTGTATGCCCATCGAATGATTTGATTATTATTGATTTAGATTGTAAATCTTGATTTGTGTATCCAAGAGTGTGAAGAAGTGTCATTGTACATGGTTTTTCACTTGATCCACTACTGATCATGACACTATGTATAGTTTGTTTTTAAATATAAGATAGAATAAATAGTGTGTGTTTGTTTTCATCATCATCAAGAATTTCATTATCATTAAATGTGATCATAGGATGTGAAATTGATGTGATTTTATATGTACCAATAATACCATATATTAGATGGCCATATATGAAAAGTGGAGGGATGTGCACTTTATACATGATGTATCTCTAAATTATCTATATTTTTATTGTGCCATGGTTTTTAAATGTGTTAATAAGGATTTATAGCTTTGTATTATATATTTTTGTGATATAACTTGTTATGAGGGTGTGCTTAGCTCAATAGTATTATCATTGATAATATCTTGTATATTATGCCTTAGCTTGAAACACTTATTTGTAGAATACCTAATACATATGTGGTAGTCACAATATGTGTTACCATTAAATACCTTGTGTTGAGGCTTGGTCATATCAACCTTTAATGGTGGATGTAGATATATGAGATTGCAATCAAGTAATTTATATAAAAAAATATGCAGAGGTTATGGTATCCTTGCAAACTGCCTCCATGGTGGAGATATCAATTGGATGTTATTTATTAGTTGTGATACTACATTAATTTTTAATTTTGATTCATTATTTATTTCATTAGATTTGGCCTTGTAGATTGGTTTGCTTTGAAAATTGATATATATGGAGCATTGTGGGTATACTTATGTAGACATTTAATTCCTATCACTATCATGTTAATATTGCAAGTTTGAACAATTTTTTAAAATAGTGCATGGACTAGACCAAAATAACCAAAACACTATAATTTGTTCCCACATGTCATGTACATGTGCCAATTCGTATCCATGTATCCTTGATTGGAGAAATGCATTTTATTAAATTTTTATCTTCTCCTAATTCACCTGGAATCAAATTGCAACCAAGAAAAATGATGTTATAGACCACTAAAATCCTCTAATTCATCTGCACACACCAAGTGCAAGTGTTGATTCATGTCTATAATTCCCTAATTGGGGTATTACCCTATATGTATTGACCCCTTCCTCTAATTCAACTACATTCAAGTTAAGATAAGGTAAATTGGATTTTTTGACCAACTTGATTAAATAAGTGACTAATTTCCAAGAATTTTAAAAATTAAGTAAAATAATTTAAACAAAGCAAATTATATTAAGAGTTTAAGTGAGAAATCCATGGAAAGTTATTGAATATATATTATTGGAAATTCATAATTCAAAATATATGGACCATGATGTCACCCATGACATCATCATAGGGGTGTCACCCATAAATGGAGATAAATATCACGATTAAGGCTATTCATGCCTTATTAATGCTCCATTATTCCAAATATTGATGACCATATTTATTTCTTGTCCCTCCAAAATTGACTAGATTTGTGACCCTCCATATTAATCTTGAGATGGAGGGCCACAAATCAGTTTCTTCATTTTGAAAAATCTATAAATACTTAAGCCCTGGCCATAACCTTTAAGTTATTTTTAGTGAAGAAAAACTATGTAAAAATATCTCTAGAGAGATTCACTCATCCTTTCAAAATTGATCAAATCAAGATCCAAATCCATTGGTGCAAGGAGAGATGTATAGAGACACTCATTTTACCACACTAGCAGAGACTTAAAGCACCAAATTCAGGTGCAAACATGTTTAATGGACTGATCTTAGAGGAGGGACACTTAGGAAATGCATTATCCATGTTTTCTAGTCTAAGTATCTTGACTCCATTGATCATGCCCCTCGAGGAAGTATGCCTAACATGTTAGTTATTTATGCTTTGTCATTTATTTTACATCTTAAATGCATAAACTTACTCTGTAATCTTATTCTACATTTTGGCATGGCAAGTGGGACTACAACCCACAAAAGTATTCTAGTTACTTCTTATCATCTTATTTTTTTTAATTTTTATTGCTAATTTTATTAAAATTGGCTAAAATTTGAAGATTTTTCATTTTAAGTACATTTCCTATGGAATTGTTAATTCATCTACTATATATCTATGAATTTGGAGCCAAAAACAATGAAGTTGTGCTATAAAACTATGAAATTGACCCATAAAAGTGTTAATTCATCCTTATTTTGTAATTTTGCTACATATCTATGAATTTGAATCTTTTATGTGTGAAATCAACAATGGTAGCTGTGAATTCATTCTATAGATTTTAGGGTTTTTCTATGTTTCTGTAAAACTATGAATTTGAAAATATTAGCTATGAAATCACTATCTATATTTGTAAAATCATTTTGTTCTAATATATATTTTATTTTTAAAGTTTTTTAGAAATCCTAAAATTGAAAGACATATTTAAAAAATTAAACAAATTCGTAAATGTGAAATCATTAGACAACTACAAAATCATACCATAAAAGCATGAAATTATTTTGCTTTGTTTTTGTGTTGTTTATAGGTTTTCTATAAATTTAAAAATCAAATCACATAAGTTCAAAATTTATACAAATTATTAATTAAAAAATATTTAACAAACCATGAAATCATCCTACTAGGTAGTGAAATTGATGAGGTGAGTTGTGAAATCATCTAGGTAACTATCAAATCAGTCCTACAAGTTTTTATACTTTCTATTGTTCTGTGTTTTTTATTAACTTACAATTTCATAGTTTATCCTTGACTGTGTAACTGCGAAATCATTCTAGAGGGCAGATTTTCATAGTTTTGATCTAATTTTTAGGTATCCTTCTTTATCAACAATAAATCAATCCTCTAATGCTTCTTGTAGGGAATTAAGCAAAAGAGGAGTTTAACACATTAACAAAACCATTTCACATTGCCTTTTAGTGATTTAAAAACTTATGCAAATATCTTTATTTTTTTTGGCATTTTAAATTACTAAACAAAGCCCAAATTTCAATCACATTTCTAGAAGTGTTTAAAAAGAACAATCACATTTAGACTTAGAGCTCTTAAGAGCACTTTGCTTTCTATTCTTCATTTTTTGCAGAGCACTTAGTTTCATTTTAGTAAAGTCTTGCATGTATGCTCTCCCCTTGTCCCATTTAGGGAACTTGGGTGACAAAAAATTCATTATTTTTCTAATTTTTTTATTCAAACCTAAATAAATGTCGTGTATGCTCTTTCCATGTTCTTAGGGACTTAGATGACTCAGAAATGACCTAGTTTTCTTTTTGGGTTATGAGCAAGATTTCATCACCTCCTCACAAGTCCTTTAGGTGGAATTTGACCTGGTGTTTAATCTCCAAACATTATTTTAATCCCACTTATTTAGTAGGGTATATAAATTAAACGTACTAAACATATGGGACAGTGGCTAAGTAGTTAGCCTAACTAGATAGAAGAGGACTTACATCAAGCAATAGTCTAGACATCAGACTTAACTAAGTAATACATGGCTAAATTTTTTGTGTAAGTGAAATTACCCTTGTATAACAAGCTAGGTGGTTTTAATCCATTGGCAAATATTTATTGTGACCAAGTGTTTCTAGGCACTTGTGAACTATCTAAATAATCCAAGTCAAAAATCTATATTAATTGACCCCAGTTACCATAAGATTATCCTACCAAATGTTGAGTTGTTTCGGAACTCTTATTTTCATGTATTATTTCTTGAGAGATAGAGGGGGGATTAAAAAACTTTACCTACATGTGTTCTTTATTTTTGGATTAAAAATTAATTCTTTTTAAAACTAGTATATCAATGGAAGATTTAGCAGATAATATGCACACCTTGTTAAAGTTTAGAATAGGAGTATGAACTTAGGTGATTCTTCCTCTTTAATTGAATTGAGTCTAAAATAACCATGTTGCACAAATTAAATAGGTCTTAAATCTTCTATACTAATTTCAAAATCCAATTTTCAAGTATTCAATCTAAAAATAACTAGTTTGCACTTGAGTCTTGCTTATCAATTGGGCTTAAGTGTTTTACTCTTTGTGTTTAGATCACCCTACTTGGATTGGATTTTAATTTGATTTTATATCCTTACATAATTGTGAGTCTTGTCCTATATTTTACACATTGACATCTATTTACACATTGAGGTGTTACACTATCACATTACCATTTGACACTTGGCCATTATTTGTAATGTTATGTCTATCATTTGAAACAATAGCCTTTGTCTAATTTGGTACTGTTATGCTACTCATTTTATTCTCAATTTAAAACTTAGGTTTTCTTTCATTAACATATGCCCTAAGTTCCTGGACCATTCAACTTTATTTTATATTGTGTGTAGTTATGCTACCCATTTTCTTCTAAAGTTTGAATTTATCTAATCTTATTTTGATTTGATAAGTGATACCAACCATGATATCATTATTGACTTATATGGTACTGACACATTTTAGACTTAGGTTTCCTTGTGTTATCCTACACTCTAAGTTCTAAGATTATTCTACCTTCTTCTAGTTTTCTTATTTTGACCTACCAACATCAAGCTTTTCAAAGATTTTATTTATTTCATTCTGTGTCGTTACATTATTCAAGTTAATTCTAAAGTTTCCAAGGACCATTTTATAGTTAGTCAAAATTTAAATTAAACCAAAACTAATTTTTAAGCTCTCTTAAGATTGATATAATCAAGAGCTAGACTCCCTTTATATTTTCCAAAAGAACAATGCATACCCTCATTTGAATAGAAGAAGAATGGTATGAACCAATTATTGAACAAAAATAACCTCACACTCAAGTGCCTAAACCAACCATTTCTTCTATAAAATGGAAGGTTTCATTAATGGATTCCTCCTAAATGGGTCATATTATTACATCTATGATATAAAAAATTAGTCAATGTTATGTAGATCAGCTTGTTGTTGGCTTAACAGCTTATTTATCTACAACCTCATTTAATAAATCCCTATATTTAGAATAAAATAAGTTAGATAAAACATTGAAATAACACCAAGATAACCCTACCCATGAGGTTGATCCTTTAACTCCTCTCAAACAAGTTATGCCAATGAACGCTTTGCACCAAGTTCTACTTGATACACAACACACATTTTTCAACCATCATGAAACCATTTCCAATACATGATGTGTACCTAATACTTTTTTAGTAAGTGTTAGATCACTCCCAATAACAATATATTAATAATCCACCACCCCAACAAGTGGTGGATAATTTATAGAGCACAATATCAACTTATTCCTAGTTCTTAACAATAAAAAATTTCACTTGCAAACTAACAATGATAATATATTCTTCTAAATAAGCTTCAGTGTCCTTAAAATAAATAGATTATATATATATATTATAATAATAGATTCCTTAGATTCAAAATTAGATACCTATGGATCAACAATAAAACCCTATAAATCAACAACATCATACCTATTCTTATGTGCCTCATAACTAACAACAAACATTGAACCAAGGGTAGAAATTAGGACATAGTGTGCACATTCCTAGAAGGACCATGGAGAGAGGATCCATTCCCACCATGCCAACCCTAACCAAACCTATCAGTCTATGAAAAATTAGTATAACTATCTCCTTTAGTCACAAACTATTCCAAATATCCAAGAGTGGAACATAATGAAGGAGGTAGTCTCAAGGCTTCAAATAGGTAACCAAACCAAAAAGTACAAGTTTGATGTGATATGCCCTTATCCGTTTAATGTAAGGATCCTTCAAGTAGCCTTCCTACCTCATTTTAAGGTACCCAATTTCAATAAATATAAATGGAAGGGTGATCGTAGAGAGCATATCCAAGCCTTGTTTATTTCATGCCAAGAGGTAGCCTACAATAGTGTGTATTTGATGCACTTATTTCAATGTAGCTTGGGTGGACAAGCCTTAGAGTGACTTCTCAAATTGCCTAAAAAATAGGTAACAACTTTCAAAAATTTATCAAAAAACAATGTTAACCACTTCTCTTACAACATCGAGTATGAGCTAACAGTGGTTGATGTATGTAAATCCAAATACAGGGATGGATAAATCTTTATGGCTTATATATAATCGTGGAGATCACTAGTTATTAGCTTCTAACATAATCTCCCAAATAGATAGATAGCTGATATATTCACATAGAACCTACACCCTAAGGTCATTTATAATCTAACACTCACTTGTGCTAACACATTCAAAGAAATAATTTATAAGGGTGTACATATTGAGAAGGCACTTATTGCTAAAGGCTTAGTCAAAATCTATTCTTGAGCTCAAACATCACATCAAGCCCAAGCACCTATTCAAACCAACATTACTAAGAAGCCTAAGAACTTTAACAAGAATAAGAACATTTTAGGTAATGGGGTTATCGAATCATGATATGTGCAAATAGTATAATCACCACTTATTTAAAATACACCACTGAGTCCATTGTTCACACTATAAATAGGTTCACCACATAGAAGATTTCTTAGATGTAGGCCATTCAATGACCTAGGGGAACCCGTTGAGTCAATGTTCAAGAAAATAGTTGTTGCCAACATGATTATTTGGCCTATGTTGAAACCATTTCCTGAGGATCAACCTAAACCTTACTAGTATAATGAAGATTAATTTTGTGATTCTCATCATGTTATTGGCCATGCAGTTTATAGGGGAATGAAATTAAGACACATTTTTAAAAAGTTGCTAGAGAATGGAGAAAATAATCTAGAACATATACCTCCTACTAATACAATTCAAAACATAGGTATCTACTAAGATCCCTTTCCTAAAAATAACAATCAACAATAGAGGAGGAATCATAACCAAGGCTAAGAGCACAATCAATATTAGAATCAAGGTTAAAATCAAAATTGAAATCCAAATAATAACCATAATCAATATCATGACACTCAAACTAATTAAATTAAGAATTATGTTGTGCCATATGATTACAATAACATCATAGGATGTATTACTAGTAATTATGTTTCTATCATTAAGATCAAGCCCCGTGTACCATCCAATATTGCTCAAAATGTTGGTCCCTCTATTTTAGGATCACCATCCTCTATTTCAAGTAATTTCACACCACGTTCAGGCACTTCATTTGCACCTTAGTTTTTATGGGCTACCATTATTAGACCTCCTGATTCCTCTAATTACAATAACTCCCTCTTGAATCTAAATTGTGTAGTCACAACTAGATAGATGAAAGTTATCCTCCATGGCCCTTTTCCTTCTTCCAACACTGATTCTAATCTAAATATTATTCCAATTACGACCAATCCTTAGCCAAAAATTTTACCAATTAAGACCAATCCTAAACCAAACATTATGCCAACTAGGACCAAACCTACTCATCCCATTTTTAAGAAGCCATACAATATTAGTGAACAACTAAGCAAAACATCTATGTAGATCTCTATTTTGGATCTCTTGTATACATTTGAAGTTCATATGACCATACTAAATAATTTCCTTCAATAATCCACTATGCTTGATGACATTAATCCTGACCAATTCAAAGTTCTTGTGGGACATTTGTCTCTAGATGATAGATTAAATTTGGCCAACAAGATATGTCATCCCTGGTCCCCTACATAACAATCCCCTGTACATTGAAGTTATTTTTTCTCACCATAAAATAAAATGGGTTCTTATATATAATAGCTTTGGATTGAACATAGCATCATTGAAACTAGTCTAAACATTGGGGTATATGATGGCAAATATACAAGAGATATTATCACCATCAAGGCTTCTAACAACACAAATAGAGAATCTACAAGAACTATTTATTTACCAATCATTATTGGGTATGTCACCTATGATACCCTATTCCATGTCACTGATATATAATTGCCTTATAATTTTATTCTTGGTTGTCTTTGAATCCATGAATTATGGACATTCCCTTCCACCCTATATTAATGCATCAAATTCCCCCATTCTAGTCTATAGGTCATTGTTTATGGCAATTTACAGCCATACCAATATTGCAAACATCTAGAAGTTGAGTATGATAACTACAACTATTGTCCTTGCACTAAATTGGTAGGCAAAAAAGGTAAGGCGTGGTTTTTAAACCTCCGAAGTCCAATAATATTGACCCTAGAAACCTCTCTTCCACTTCTATTGATCTATTTCCCTTTACCATGTTCACCCATTTCAATGTTCAGGACAATGGTATTGCCACATATAGCATTCAAAATGCATTACACATCCGTAAATTTCCTAAGTCTCTTAAGTCTTATGGCCATCCTAAATCTTCTAAAAATACTAGTAGGCCAAACATGATTTTTCAAAAGAAATCTAAATCCACTTCATAGGAGCCACCCATATTTATACCTAATACATCACCAAATCAAGATCAGGCCATTAGTGTCAAGGGAGGTTGGTTATATGGTGATAATTGCATTAATTTCTTCTATAGTGCCAAGTACCCTATACCAAATAGAATCATGGATTTCTTGGAATATATAAGAATAGGATTTGGATCAAAGGCGTAATGAATTATTAAACCTATTTTAGTTGTTTAACCTATGGGGAATCAAGGTCTTGGATTTATACCACTTAAGGGTGACCCCATGAATTTTAAGAGTGATTCCTCTTAATCAATCAATAAAAAAACTCTTAACAGTGATGTATCACCCCATTATAGTGCATATGATGAGATGGTAGATACTAATTTATTTGATTCCAATGCCATCATGACCATTACATCCCATTAGCCACTTACTCTTAATCATCTCGACCTAGTTGATTGGGATCAGTAAGACTCTATTATACCATTAGATGAATTTTAAAATGAAGAATTTATTATTGATTTCATGGGTATTCAAGATGGATTTTTTGTTGGTGATCACAAACAAGGCTTCAATTTCCATTTGGACCCTATTACCTATTTTGGAAAATAGGCTAACTTCTTTGGTCATGATAAAAGTAAAAAATCAAGATCCTCAAGTGAAAATTTATTCAAGGACCCTTGGGTTAGGGAAAGAGTAAAAATAAAGATGATTCCTTGAGAAAAAACCTATTTCAGATGATCTTGGATGAGGAAATTCACCTCTCTCTTTAGGAAGCATAGTGTCCACCTAGTCTAAGCATTACCATTGGTTCTCACATCAGTTCTAAATAAAACCATGTTTTCAAGTGCCTTAAGATCTTAATAAAGTATTTTCCAATTGGTCATTTCCTAGCATGGCTAAATTATATTCCTCCAATATGGGCAAATATTATGATCAATAGGTAACTAAAGAAGATCTATTCTCTTCCTTGCCTACTATTCTTGATGATGGCTCAACCTTACCGGTTGAATATACTATGAAAGTCAACATTGGCACATATGATGCTCCCAAGATGGTTTATCTAGGTGTATCCCTCAATAATCAGGAGTATGAATTCATTGTTACCATTCTGAAAGACTTCAATGATATATTTCTAGGGTATTACTCTTAGTGGTATATCACCTGGTTGTCCATCCAGATGCTAAAATAGTTAAACAAAATTGTATAAAATACATTCACATATAGCAATCTTGGTCAAAAAGGAGTTATAAAAGTTATTATATGCAGGTTTTATATGACCTCTCGACTATTTTGAGTGGATCTCTAACATCATCCTAGTCGATAAAAAGCCACAAGGCATTCACTTATGTATCAATTTTAGAGACATTAACAAGGCATGCCCTAAATATGATTTCCCACTACCTAACATCAATATAATAGTAGATTCAATGGTAGGCTATGAAATGTTGTCCCTCGTGGATGGATTTTTAGGGTATAATTAAATTAATATTGCAATAGAGGACCAGTATAAGACCATGTTCACCACTCCATGGGGAACATTTTGTTATCAAGTCATGCTCTTTGGCTTGAAGAATGCAGGTGCAACCTATTAGCATTACATTATTGTCATCTTCCATGACAAAATACATGACATCATTTAAGACTACATTGATGATATCTTAGCTAAATCAAGAACACATTCAAGCCACCCCAACATTCTATGGAGAATATTTGAGAGGCTTCGTAAATACAAGGTGCATCTCAATCCTAAGAAGTGCATCTTTAACATTAATTCATGTAAATTGTGAGGGTTCATTATGTCACAAAGAGGTATTGAGGTAGATCCATCTAAGGTCAAGGCTATTGTTAAAATGCATCCTCTATCTAATTTTAAATAGCTTTATAGACTACAAGGAAGAATTTAGTCTATATGTCATTTCATATCATAGTTGGCTAATAAATGTCATTTGTTTACACACCTTTTTAAGAAAGGTGTCACATTTCAATGGGATACAGATTGTGAACAAGAATTTATCAAATTAAAGACCTACTTGGTGAATCTACCAGTACTAACTCTGCATACATCATAAAAATCATTGCTCTTATACATATCAATAATAGAACATGCACTGGGGGTACTTTGGCCTAGCATGATGAACAAGGCAAATAACATGCAATATAATATCTCAGCTGGAGATTAATAACTTATGAGAATAACTATAGACCTATGGAAAAGGCTCATCTTATAATGGGGTTTACTTCCCAAAAATTATAGTACTATATGTTGAATAACAAAACCATTATGATAGCCAAGATTGATTTGCTTAAGTACTTATTGTCAAAGACCACTCTCACAAGTTGCATGGCCAAATGGGTTATTTTGCTGAGTGAATTTGATGTGAAATAATAGAATCAAAAACCCATTAAGGGGTAACACATAGCAGATTAGGTTTTTGAATCTCCTTTAATCAACAACAAGCCTCTTTCATTTGATTTTTCAAATGAATTAATCATCATCCTGGATGAGGTAACTATTGAGTCCAAATGATAGACACTATACTTTGATAGTTCATTCACCTCCTATGGATCTAGAGCCAGTATTTAATTGGTCACACCACAAGGGGATCTTATTCCTAAGACATTTCACATTAGTTTCCATTGTACCAATAACATGACTAAATTGAAGCCTTGGTTGTTGGATTTCATCTTGCAATATAGTGGGATATCAAATAATTAATGGTATATGGCAAATCCAAACTAATCATTAATCAAGCCATACACTAGTACAAAATAAGAGATGAGAAGTTTATACCTTACAAGTATATGGTGGAAAATCTTAAACAAAACTTTCAATTTCTTCAGTTCGAATAAATACCATGGGATAATAACCAAGTAGCAGATGTCATGGCTACCATTGGGTCCATGATACAAGTTGTCAATAATGTTAGAGAGTATCAGTTCCTCATCGATAATATTCTATAGCCAACTCATGTACTTATATATTTAGAGAGAGTATGTAATATTTATATTCCCAATTCCCCTTGGTACCAAGACTTGTATATTTATTTCCAAGATCAAACCCTTTCACTACACCTTTCAAATAACCAAACAAAACTATTCCTTCGTCAAACATCTGTTATACCATCCTTATAAACATGCTCTATCATAGAGGCTATGATGGAATTTTGATTCATTATTTATCTTTAGGATAACCTATGTTGGTGTTTAAAGAGGTCCATGAAGGAATTTATGGGGCCCACACTAATGGTATGGTCTTGGCTAAGAAATTCCTCTGCATAGGATATTACTAGCCCAAGATGGAGATAGATGACTATAACTACGTCAAGAAGTGTATTATTTATTAGAAGCA
Organism: Torreya grandis; assembly: GCA_037957365.1. Taxonomy (NCBI): domain Eukaryota; kingdom Viridiplantae; phylum Streptophyta; class Pinopsida; order Cupressales; family Taxaceae; genus Torreya; species Torreya grandis. The sequence continues at coordinate 2,776,901 of JARHVA010000590.1, forward strand.
TAATAATTTGATACATGCACCATCATTATCACTCTAGTTGATTACAACACCATGGCCATTTTCAAATTGGGGACTCGATCTTATCAATAAAATAAACCCTACTTCCTCTTATGACCATAAGCACATCCTTACTGCTACGGAGTATTTCACTACGTGGATAGAGGTCATACCCCTCACTTATATAATGAGAAAGTAGATATCCAATTTCATTTACTTTCATATTATATGACACTACTACATCCCCTCCAAAATCATCTCTGATAATGGTAGTTCTTTCAAGAACAAGGATATCAAAACCCTCTGTACCCAATTCAAGATCAAATGTAAACATTCCACACCATATAACCCACAATGCAATGGTCAAGTCAAGGCATGTAACAAAACATTATTACAATCTTTAAGAATATTTTCAATGATGTCAGCTATGATTGACACTTGCAGTTGTTTCTTACCCTCTATGCTTATCAAACTAGTCATTGAAACCCTATAGGAGCTACATTGTGTTCCTTAGTCTTTGGTTTAGAGGCCATTATTCCTATTGAAATTGAGTTGCCTTAATTATGTGTCTTACTAAATGACATTATTAATGTTGAAGAATATAAATTTTCTAGATTTTAAGAGTTAGAGCTTTTGGATTAAAAGTGTTGGGATACCTTAGCCATTTGCAAGATTATCAAAATAGACTATGTCATATCTATAAAAAATGCATTCTCCCTAGAGAATTTGAATTTGGTGATTTGGTCCTGAAATAAAATAAAAAACACCAACATTAAGCATAAAAAGAAAGGAAAAATTAAACCCAATTGGTTGGGTCCATTTATGGTCACTACAAATTATGGTTCTGGAGCATATAGGTTGGCTATTCAATATGGACAAGAGATCAAGGAACCCATGAACATATTACAATTCAAGTGTTTCCATGCTTGACTTTTATTACGTTCCATTTTTTATGAGATCCCTTGATTTGGGGGAACCTTTTGAATATCGTTAGATGGACTATTTGTACCTTATTACCTAAACCAATATATTTCTACCTAAACCATTATTATATTATTACTTGGACCATTTATACTCATCTACCTAGACTATTGTATTATTACCTGGACCATTATATTGTTACTTAGACCATTATATTCTTACCTAGACCATTATCATTTTATCATAACAATAATTTTATTTTCCCTATACCATTCATACTTTTTATTACCTACTCTTATGGGTTGTTTTAATCTTATTACTAGTCATGATCTTGATTATGAACCAATAATTATGCATAAATTTTCAAGGAATATTTTAGAGGTAGTTCTGAGTGATTAGCATAAACATCAACATCGATAACTTATTTTATGGGCCAACATCTTAGGGCATGTCGACATATGGTTTCACCTATTTGATAGTTCCTTGATACTTATTCTAGTTACTCTTACTCTTATTTTTTATCCATTGTGTGTTGTTTCATTCCTATTTGTTGGTGCTTAGTATTCTCCTAGGCCTCAGATTCTACTGTTGGTTTATAGAAGCACTGTTATAACTAGTTTAGCTATTGTTTGAACCTCTACATAAGGACTAGGGTCCTTTGATATACAGTCCATTATACCTTTAAACATATTACATTACTTTATTTATTCTAAAAAACACAAAAAAAAAAAAAAAAAAAAAAAACCAAACAAAATACCAAAGGCATTTTTAGTTAGAGAAGGTGGGCTTAAAATATCCATGAAAGTTATAGTCATGTCATCTTCTAGGTGGATTTCCACTTTCTTCTGTTCATCATTTTGTTCTTTCATTACACACCCCTTTCTGAGAGAACTAAATCATCCTGAGGTTCACATAGACTATGTAGGCAATGCTTGGATGCATGGGGCATATTGGGTCATCTCAGCCACTCTTGTTTTCATGTTACTATAGCTTGTGCCTTTATACGTTCATCATTTTGTGAGTAATTTTGGACCTATACACTCTCTCTACTTTACGAGCCCATTCCCATTTGTCCTCTATTAATAATTTCTTCTCTACTTATCATCACCTTTATTCGATCTTGATTTCAAGGATAACTACATCGGCATGAAGTCCCTTTAGAATATGTAGGCAGTGCTCATTTATTAGGAAAACTTGGAGGCAACTCAACCACCCCTTTCTTATTCTTTCATTCCCCCTAATTTAGGTATTTTGTTCATGCTCCAAACATAGCACCTTATTCATTACACATGCACAATTATTGATTGCTTACATCAAGTCTCTTTATCTTCATTGCATTGTGTTCTGTGTGATTTATTTATTTATTTGTGCTCTTGTTTATTTTGAGTGGCATATCTAAATACATTTTGAAAACTGGTTGAGTCTTACCTTATCTCGGGCTTAAGTTGTTTACTTTTGTATTTAGATTATTTTATTACTTGTGTATGTTTTGTATATTCTTAATTCCACTTAAGTCTTGATAATTTAGTTATGTTGTGGAGCTAAAAGCTTCACAGGTATGCAAATGGAGGAGGTTGCTGAGTGTCACAGTAACTGACATCGATCAGGCTAATCGAAGTTGGTCAGGAGTAGACTAGAAGCTATCGACATCGGTCAGGAATCGGTCGACGTCGGTCATCTCTAGAAAGATAGAGACCGATGTCAGTCATCTGTGCGTTCCAGAACTCGTCTAATTTTAGATGGATAATAAATTTACACGTAAAGACTAATTTTAGTCTTGAGTCTGCATTTCTAATTATTGTAATTAGGAAGTCTAATTATTGTTTGGTTTGGGATCTATTTAATAGATCCATGGGGTTGTATTGTAATCAAGGATCAAAAGGAATTGTCAAGGACAAGGACAAGGGTTCTTCCAAGTGTAAGATCAGTTGATCTACAGGTAGCAAGATCAAGGAGATCTACATGGTAAGCAAGGTCAGTTGATCTACAAGGTGTGCAAGATCAAGGAGATCTACGGGTGTGTGTGTGTGTGCAAGGTCAGTTAGATCTACGAGGTAGCAAGATCAAGGAGATCTACAACATACGATGGTACATTAGGTACTGGTATTGTAGGCAAAGCAACCGGTTGAGTTGATTGTCACAAGTGGACTAGCAGTAGGCAACAACAACCATTGGGTTGATTATCACTGACTGGTGGAGGGAACAACTCTGTGTTTGAGTTGGTTTGTAATTGATTGAGAGAGAGAACTCTTGAGGGAAAATTACTGTATGCCCAAGAGGTGTGGGAAGAGTGTGATTTCTTCATTGTATTTCCTTTTAGAAGAGTGTTAATACAAGATTGTATTGTCTCTCATATTCTTTGTTGTTTCTAAATTCTAGTTACATATTACTTCTGGTTAAATTCCATGTTTAGTTGATTATACAAAGGTAATCAATTGTGCTCTTAAGGAGTAGGATCCTAACAACTGGTATCAGAGCTGTGTGTTCTAGATTCTGACAAGTGGTATCAGAGCCTGGTTCAGAGCAGGTTAGTGTTTGTTGATTACAGGTCACTCTCAGGGGTTTCTGATTGAGTGGGAGTAAAGCAATGGCAAAAGAAAGTAAGATAAGAATGGAGAAATTCAATGGCAAGAATTATCAATTATGGAATTGTGGAAAGAAAGAGCATGTAAAGAAAGATTGTTGGTTAGTAGAAGATCAGCATGAAGGAAATAAAGAAGCAAATGATGCAGGTATTGTTGCATGGGATGCTCTTATATGTTCCTTGGATAAAGTAGAATCTTGGGTTTTAGATTTTATTGCCTCTTTCTATGCAACCCCAAATAGAGTATTTTTCCATGATTATGTCCATGGAGACTTTGGAAAGATTTATTTAGGGGTTGGTGAGCCTTGTCAAATTGTTGGCAAAGGGGAAGTGCAACTGAAATTGCAGATGGGCAACACATGGGTGTTGAAGGATGTCATGCATGTTCCCATCCTGAAGAGGAGTCTAATTTTTGCAAGAAAGTTGGGTGATGAAGGTTGCACAGTAACTCTCACAGCAGAATCTTGAAAAGTTTCTAAGGGTGCAATTGTATTAGCATGTGGTAAGAAAGTAGGTACTCTTTATCTATCTACTTGTATTACTGATTTTCCTTCTGTTTTATCTACTTCAAATGTAGATGCAAAGATGTGGCTCTGTAAGCTTGGTCACATGAGTGAGAAGGGAATGGATGTTCTTAAGTCAAATGGTAAGAGTTTAGATTTGAAAAGCATAGATTGAGATTTCTGTAAGCAACAAAAGAAAGTGAGGTTTCTTGAAACTGATGCTACAAGAAAGGATTGGGTTTATTACATGAAGAGGAAATCTAATGTTTTTAATAAAGTTAAGAACTAAAAATCCTTGGTTTTCCAAGAGGAGATGATGGACAGAGATCAGCTCAAGAGGCTAAATAATTTTGAGCAGGGCAGTGTTGATTTGGACAAGGTTATGATCCAAAATGAGCTCGTGGGTAAAAATCATCACTCACAAGAAAACACAATTACCGACGTCAGTCAGGTGAGAACCGATGTCGAACAGGCAGGAACCGATGTCGGTCATGTGTAGACCAAATTCGATGATGTCGAGCAGGTGGACACTGACATTGGTCAGGAAATTGACGTCAGTGATCAAGAGGAATTGACATCGGTCAGGTGCAGACCGAGGTCGGCCAGAGGTGACTGAGATTAGTCACTATTAAAATGGATTTTGGAAGGACAGCAAGTTGTCAAGGAGTCTCAAATGCCCATGTGGAGGACTGAAAGGGTAAGTAAGCCTCAAATTCATTATTCCCCTTCTTTATACTACTTGATGTTCACTAATGGTCAAGAACCAAGAAATTTTGAAGAGGCAATGCAGGTAGAATCCAAGAAATAGTGGGAGCATGGCATGAATGAGGAAATTGATTCCTTGAAAGAGAACCAAATGGGAGATTTGGTAGAGTTGCCAGCCAGGATGAAAGCACTAAAATACGAATGGATTCACAGGTTAAAGAAAGGAGAGAATGGATAGGTGAGACAGAAGGCCAGGTTATATGGTCTTGAGTAAGCTCCAAGATAGTGGTATAGGTTTGACAGGTGTATGACAAAGCATGGCTTTAGTCAATGTCAATGTGACCATTGTGTTTATTTTACCAGGTTGGATAATATTAGTTACATTATCATGTTACTGTATGTAGTGTATATGCTTGTTGCAGGGTCACACATGCAAGAGATTGCTGAGCTAAAGGTAAAATTAGTTCAGAGGTTTGCCATGAAGGATTTGGAAGTAGCAAAGAAAATCCTTGGCATGAGTATTTCTAGAAACAGGGAAAGCCACAAGTTGATTTTGTCTCCAGAGAATTATGTGAATAAGGTAGTGCAGGATGCAGAACTGGTTAGCACACCTATGGTTGGACAGTTCACAGAACAATGTCTTAAATCACATGATGAGGTTGAGTACATGAGTACTAGACCTAATATTACCCAAGCAGTGGGAGTTGTCAGCAAGTTTGTGGCCAATTTGGTAAAGGAGCATTGGAAAGCAGTTCAGTGGATTCTCAGATATCTGAGAGGGACCAACAGCAGGTATTCATGTTATGCAGGGTCAGGCACTTCTCTACATGGGTATATAGATTCAGTTATGGCAGGTTACTTGGATGATAGGAGAAGCACCACAAGATATGTGTTCACTGTTGGTGGAACGGCGGTTAGTTAGATTTTAGAGTTGCAGAAGGTTGTTGCAGTCATGGTGGCTAGCAAGGATAAGAACCCTGTGGAAATGTTAACAAAGATGGAACAAAGGAGAAGTTGAATCTTCATTCAACTTTTGTTGGTATTCAAGATTAAACTTGAAGAGGGATACAAGCCAGAAAACAACATTAGAAGATGTATAGGTACAGGTACAGGTGTAACTATTTATCTCCAAGTGAGAGATTGTTAGGTTGTGGAGCTAAAAGCTTCATAGGTATGCAAATGGAGGAGGTTGCTGAGTGTCAAGTAGCTGACGTCGGTCAGGCCAATCGACGTCGGTCAGGAGTAGATCAGAAGCTGCTGACATCAATCAGGAATTGGCCAATGTTGATCATCTCCAGATAGATAGCGACCAACGTCAATCATCTGTGTGTTCTAGAACTGGTCTAATTTTAGACAGACAGTCAGTTTGCATGTAAAGACTAATTTTAGTCTTGAGTCTACATTTCTAATTATTGTAATTAGGAAGTCTAATTATTGTTTGGTTTGGGATCTATTTAATAGGCCCATGGGGTTGTATTGTAATCAAGGATCAAAAGGACTTGTCAAGGACAAGGACAAGGGTTCTTCCAAGTGTAAGATCAGTTGATCTACAGGTAGCAAGATCAGGGAGATCTACATGGTAAGCAAGGTCAGTTGATCTGCAAGGTGTGCAAGATCAAGGATATCTATGGGTGTGTGTGTGTAAGGTCAGTTAGATCTGTGGGGTAGCAAGATCAAGGCGATCTGCAACATACGATGGTACATCGAGTACAGGTATTGTAGGCAAAGCAACCGATTGAGTTGATTATCATAGGTAGACTGGCAGTAGGCAACAACAACCATTGGGTTGATTGTCACTGACTGGTGGAGGGAACAACTCTGTGTTTGAGTTGGTTTGTAATTGATTAAGAGAGAGAACTCTTGAGGGAGAATTATTGTACGCCCAAGAGGTGTGGGAAGAGTGTGATTTCTTCATTGTATTTCCTTCTGGAAGAGTGTTAATACAAGATTGTATTGTCTCTCATATTTTGTGTTGTTTTTGAATTCTAGTTACATATTACTTCTAGTTAAATTCCATGTTTAGTTGCTTATACAAAGGTAATCAATTATGCTCTTAAGGAGTAGGATCCTAACAGCTGGTATCAGAGATGTGTGTTCTAGATCTTGACAAATTCATATCTTGTTCTTAATTTGGTTATGTTTGGTATTTAACGTTGGTTATTTTTTTTGTTTTTAGTTCAAATGTAATTTTTTTTAACTTAGGTTTTGGTATTTTTATCATTATCTTGAGTTGTAAATATTCACATATGAACTAGTCCATTGGAAATTTAAAATCCAATATCATTATACATTATTCATACCTATGATGCATAATTTCATTTTCCATATTAAACACTAAGTGATCCATTTTTACAAACAATGTGGTACTAAACATACATATCTGAATGTACCATCCTACATATCCACTACCTAATCAGGATATCATTCTCCAATCTTGAGCCAAACATTGGAAATAAGCATGTCTCTCTTTGCTACTTCAGGATGCATATCTCCTAGATTACATATCAAGTCATGTTATCCATCCATTTACCCAACATTTATGGCTATTTATATATTGGTTTTAAGATGTTAATATCCTAAAATAATCTCTATTATCTAGTCATACATCAATCAAAAATAGGGATAAATCAGCAATCTATATGCTAATTAAGGACATGCATCTCCTAGAGTTAGCATACATTATCATATCAGAATCATGGTAAATAAATACACATCCATCTCCATATTCTAATCCAATATCCACCCATGGAATTATTGTTACCTTGGTTCTTCATGGGAGGCTCTTTTTGGCCTTGTTTATCCATTTCCAAACCATTTTCTTCTAGTTATTTTATTTTTTGACCTCTTTCACTAAATTGTGTGTTCCTTTCTTCTAATCAAGGGCCAACCCATAAAAATTAAAATTTTGTCATTCTCCCCTCGAGGGGGAATTATGGGTCACCCAAAACTATTTGGGGCATTTTTTTAACCCCATTTTTCTACAACTCATGTAGAATTTAATAGAAGGCGGGAACAAATTTTCTTCTAATTATGATCATTTTAATTGACCTTTTTATTCTTTGAAAGTCGTTGCTTTGACCAAATGTCTCTCCATGCCTTCTCAAATAGACGCAAAATGTATACATCTAATTCCTATCACTATCATGCTAAGATTTCAGTTTTGAATGATTTTCCACAATAACATATGGACTAGACCAAAATCACCAAATGTTATAATTTGGTTACACATGTCACACATATGTGCCAATTCACATCCATGTATCCCTAATTGAGGTAATGCATTTTATGGAATTTTTATCTTCTCCTAATTCACTTCAAGTCAAATTTCAACCAATCAAAATGATGTTTTGGACCACTAAAATCCTCTAATACATCTATACACATCACATGCATGTGCCAATTCACATCTATAATGCCCTAATTAGGGTATTACCTTGTACATAATTAACACCTTCCTCTAATTCAACTCTAATCAAATTAAAACTAAGTAAATTGACATTTTTGACCAGTTGGATTAAATAGGTGACCAATTTTCAAAAATTTCAAAAAACTAAGTAAAATCATTTAAGCAAAATAAATTAGATAAATCCATGGAAAGTAATTGAATATCTATTATTGTAAATTCATAATTAAAAATATTTGTACCATGATGTTACCCATGAAATCATCATATGGGTGTCATCCACAAAACATTAGTGGAGATAAATATAAGGATTAAGGCTACACATGCCCTATTAATGCTCCATTTTTTCAAATATGGATGACCATATTTATTACTTATCCTTCCAAAATTGAATGGATTTATGATCCTCCATCTTGATTTTGAGATGGAGGGACATAAATCAATTTATTTATTATTTATCATTTTTTTATGTCTTAAATGCATGAACTAACTTGCTCTAAAATCCTATTTTGCAACTGAGCTTTCTCAAAGCTATGAGCTTGACTTCTCATTATTTGATTATATGGCATAAGTTATAAAAATATTTGATTTTATCGAACATGATAGACACATGGAGTGGTGCTATCAAAATTTATTTGAAGTTATATTTTATCTCATTTTCTACCATATAATTTTTCCTCTTAGCTAGCATAGTTTTGTATTGAAGAATGTATCTATTGACTAGCTCATTTGACCCATGTTTGAGCTTTTAAATTTATGCATAAGATAGTTTTTCACTAATTTTAATAAAGAAGTGTGTTATAAATTGATCTACCAAAGGGTTGAATGTATTAACCAATTCAAGTTGAATATCATAGAACCATCATAAATCATAGTCTTTGAGTCTTCTTGGAAAAAGCTTGGTTTATAACTTGGCATTATATGCATAATCAAAGCATGTTGCATGAAATAATTGAAGATGTTGTTCAGGATCACCTTTACATTCATAGAGTGGTAACTTAAGAACTATGAATCCTATTAGTAATGGATAAGAGGCTATCTTAGGTGCTAAAAGATTATGAAAAAAGTAGGACAATACATTAAATGATTAACTCTAGAGACATCTTGCTCTAATTAAAACACTTTAGTATGTAAGTCTATAATAATTTTCTCAAGAAAGTATGTGTTAGGTAAGGTTGGTGGTGGACCATGCATAGTAACAAAATAAGGTGTGTATGATTTTTTAGTAGAAATAGGCATATGACTATGTTGGAAACCTTGTGATGCCCCCACACCTAGGGGTGATACCACATATGTAATTGAAGGCATTGATTTAGGAATAAAAGTAATAGTAGAAATTGGATAGTAAAAGTGGAGGTAGAAGATTGAATTTATTTATTTATTTCATCTCTTGTAATATATATTAATGCATCAATATTATGTAGATTGACATTAATATATTCAATGAATTTTTTGTCATTAAATTCATCCAATTGCTCTGTATTAGCCTTATCCATTTCAATAGTCATGATAAGCCCATCCATATTGTGAACATTATGCCTTATAGTATTTTGAATGTACAATTTTTATTTTTCCCAAGTCATACTTGATTTGATAAAATTTTCACTCAATGGTGCTTGCATTTTAGGAGCATTATTGTAACAAGGTGAGTTGCATAAGGATTGAGATTGCTCATTATTATTTTTATCCTTTTTATGATATTTTAATTTGTTTAATGCCCATATATAATGAATCCAAATAACACTTTGTAAATTAACATAAAATGTGATAATGAACTTCAAAATATGTAAGCAAAATCCATTCATTATTACCATGGTTTAAACTTGGCTCTTTAAATTTATAAATGGAATGAGGGATGTAACTAGTCAAGGTGTGTTTAGTTTGTAGTCTCTCAAATATACTAATCCATATCCTAAATAGTAAATAAAGAAAAAATGGAACTAAATATAGAGGATTCCACCAACTCATATCCATACTATCCTATCTCCAAGGTACATTGAGAGTAACTTCTTAGGAATAACCACTTATTAATGCACTACAAAACCATATATATATATATATATATATATATATATATATATATATATATATATATATATATATATATATATATATATATATATATATATATATTTAACCTAGGTGTAAATATACCATGAGGTACGTGGAGACTAAAATCCATGTATATTTTTGTCTACTTGAGTATTGGGGCAGTACCCCTCACACCACAACTCAAGTAAAATTAAAAATTACTTTGCCTAGAACAGTAGCTTCTATGAGTTTTAAAACAACTAGAACATAGTTATTTAAAAACAAGTTAAAAAAGAAAAAGATTTTGAAATTGAACTTGAGATTGAGATTTAAATCCAAAATCATAAGAAAATATTTTTGTGTATATAAATGTTAAAATAATTTCAAACCCTAGGACAAAAATAGAAAAAACAAATGCAAAAAAATGTATAAGTTTACCAATATGTTTTACCCCAATTTTTAGTTAGCAATAGATATGTTTGTTTAATATGTGTAAAAATTGATAGAGATCATAATGCTAAAGATATGTAATTATTAATTTTTTTGATTTTGTAACATGTTAAATATGGAAATCTATTATTTTTAGAAAATACTAAGAAGAAATGTACTTAAATATGGATCATTATTAATCATTTATGATATCTAACAGTGTGAACTAACATAAAGTAGGATTTTAATTTTGCTTAGTTAGTAACAGAATTTGAAGTTACTTCTGGATATGACCACACTCAAAAAAAATTAAGATGGTCATGTCTATTGACTACATACTTGTCCTATTATCTTTGTTGACTGTGACTGATGACTGAAAATGAAAAATAGGGAAATGCATAGCTTTGACAATGTAGGGTCAAGAACAAAATTTGTGAATATTCTTGGATGAGATTACACCCCTAAGACAAAACAACAATGTCTATTGATTGGGATAAGATATTTAGATTCATATTGTGTCACATGACTATCTTTATTTTCCCCTCTTTGCTTTGAAAACTTTAAGGGTTTTTTTAGGAGCTAGAAACTTGCTAAAAAGAGAGGGGAGTGTAATGGGTTGAGCTGCCCCAATCACCCCATTGATTATTTATAACTATCTATATATCCATATACTCCAAAGAGGGAATCAATCCATATGTAGATCTCCCACCTAGAGTGAATGTGTAATTTTGTTGTGTGACTAAATGTAGAAATATGGCTTTGATACTTGACAATGATAGATCTTGGCTTGATTTAATATGATTTATACTTGAATTGTGATTGATCCTTGTGAGTTATCTTGAACTTGATAGGAATAAGGAAAACTTTATCAATATGTAATAGTAAGTGCTTAATAGATAGTGGCAAGATAAAAACCAAGTGTCTTTGAAATGAGGTTTTGATTTGATTATGTAGTGAAACTTTTTTAAATTTTCCTTTAGTTGTCCTTATGAAATGTTTGAGAAGACCCAAAATAATTATTTAACATTTTTAAACTAGAAATTATTTAACACATGACATGGCCACTCTATGTGGATAGGTTCGTAGCAATAGACCTATTTGCCTAGGCAGAATTATCCCAAAGAATCAGGAACAAATGTACTTATAATGACAACATGTTGAGGATGATAATGAGATGTTTGAGTATTAACATGGAAAATTCTATGTAGTAGTGATGGAAAACAAAAGGGTTGAGCCCACATATAGATAAATGACTTTGAGCAATGGCAAATAAGAGTCATGTATTTGAGCACAAGTCATGTTGTTTAGGATGTGTCAAGAATTAACATTTTCAAGTAACTATGACTAGATTTAGGTACCTATATAACTTAAAATGAGTTACCAATACCATGAATGCATTACCAAATATGAGTGATATAGTTTAGATCTGAACTCTTACCAGTGATCTTAATGGCAAATTATGCAAGATATAGTGAAATGATTTCTACACAATGTATGCAAATTAGGACTAAAAACGTATATGATAAATACTAGGGATATCTAACATTATACAATGAATAAATATTCATTGATAATGGCTCCAATTTTTTGGCTTCCAATTCTTAACCTTGAAAGATCTCTAAGAAAGTAAGATTAATGGCATTAATTTGGTTGTAGTGTGACCCTGATTACTTATCATCTAAAGGATGCCTTTCGACATAAGGAAATAAATAAAAGAAAGGTATAATTATTTACTCTTTTATATTTTTTAGGCCAAGGGGAGAGATTTTAAAATATTCTAAAGGTGAATATTTCACACAACAAGATTCAAGGAACATATATTTGTGTGGTAGACATGGTCATTGTGATTAGATTACCCAATCTACTGTCACTGCAAAAATAACCATGTAATACTCAAAACCTGAACAAATATTGTAGTAGATATGTGTGTATAAATACATTTATACTTAAAATCATGGTATTCACACATTTACATGTATTCATAGGACTGAAATATGCATTATGAATAAAGTGCATGTTAATGGATATATTTGCAAAGAATCTTGAATATCTTCTATAAATATTAAATATTAAAATAATGTAAAAGAACATATTAAAAGAAAGAATATTCAAATGTGGTCAATATCTTCCATCCATTTGGACATGGAGTCTCCTCAAAGCTTAAAATAACATATTATTGATAATCAAAAGAGACACAATTGTGTAAACTCTTTCATAATTCAAAAAGTAACAAATTGAACCACATGTAAATCTTATTACTCATCATATTGATGTATTACTAGCCATTGAGAGCAAATAAATGAAAAAACTAACTAAAATAAATAGTAATATTACACATCAAACTATTAAAATTACAAATTCACAATTAGACTACACACAAGGCCTCATAATTCCATGACCAAGTAATAATTTGGAATCTTAACCAGCTACAAGATTCTACTCATTTTTTTAGAAAATGACACTCTTTGAATTATGTGGTAATATCAATAATATGATCACAAGAGACTAAAAATATTTAGACCTAACGGACCAAAAGTTTCTTCCATGGCCAAAAGATCAAGATGAACAAAATCTTCATCAATTTATATAATTTTTCCTCTTCAACTTAAGATTATTCCAGAGAAATTATCATCAATAACTTATGAGAAGAATTGTGTTTGCATTAGATTGAATCACCCTACCAGCCCATCCTTGTTCATCTTTACAAAAACACATATTACTTAAAACACTCCATGGGGAATTAATTAAAAAGTGGCCACATATCTCAAATTCACTAAAAAATAAGCCACTTCTGATATTATGAATTTTGGAGAAAGCAAAAAAAATTCCTTAGAATAGGAAATTCATATTAAAAATTTGAGCTTGAAAGAAACCCAAAATATTACCTTGAGAACAAACAATATACCTCATGGATCATGCATTGAAGTTTTCATATCCTACATTATTGAAATATAATAAGACACTTACAATTATTTTATGACAACATAATAATATAATTTATCTATTCAATAATTTAGATTCATAACAAATATTTATATGATGAATATGCATATGTTTCTCTTTTGATTATTATCTCTTTTATATAGGTAATGTTGATGCCATTTTCATGGTTTTAGGTACATTCAAGGGATGATCTAGGCTTGAGGGTGGAATACTTTTGAAAATCGGTGAAAAACAATGTTATATAGGTATAAAATTGGGTAAGACACAAGTAAGAGCTATAAAGTTTCACCATTTCTTTCTTTGTATTGTTTTTACTGTGGATACCCCATATTATGCATAAATTGTTATATTCAGTTTTTAGTGCCCATCATTGGCATGGAGTCAATTGTACACATTCTTTAATATTATAATGTTTAATACCATCAATATTTTTATTTACATCACAAATGTTAGAAACACTAAGGTCCTTGATCCTAACCTTATTTAGCATAAAATGGCCTAAGTTGTATTTGGATTTAGCATGATTTACATAGGCCTTGGTGTGTTTAAACAACATTCATAATTATCATTTGTCTTCAAAAAGCCTTAAATAAGGCTTCTATAATGATTATAATGGTTGTTTGAAAATCTTAAGAAATAATTTGAATCTTGACCTTAGACTTTCGTCTAAGTCAAGGCTAAATATTGTTAATAATTTTATTAAGACCTTTATTAAGGTCAAAGGTTTAAAATACTAGTTTAACATGATAATTAGACCTAGATTGGGTTAAGGCTCATGCATATTGATTAAGTTTTTATTACTTTTTAAAAAGTGATGAGTAGTAAGGGGATCTTGGATGAGCCATTAACCTTGGCATAGAGGCAATGGAGGTATTAGGGTATGGTGTGTGTAGTGGGAAAAGAGGAAGAGAAATGTGAGAGAAAGAGAGTGTGTTCTACAAAGATTTTTATATTTTGAGAGTTATGTATTTCTTTATCTATCAATCACTATGCCTAGGCATGATGATGGCCTTGTTTAGAGCATGTTTATCTAGTTTTAAAAATGAGGTCTTTTGTGGAAGGTTACACAAGTGAGACTAAAAGTATAAGGAAAGAAAAGAAACACACGAGAGGAAAGGAGAAGAAAAATAAGAGAAGTTAGAATTGATGGATTCAGACTTGTTGCTATACAAAAAGTAACATTAATTCTTTGTGTATTCCTCGCTTGTTTTCTACTACCACTTTTAGAAATATTGAGGAAGGAGTTTTTTTAGGTTTGATTTGTAGTATCAATAAAATAAAGGTCATCCAAAATCCTAGTTTTGCATGACCTCCATTCACTTTACTTATGATCCTAAGTATATTTTGAATAATTTGTTTTTTTTTTTGTTTTACTTAATGCTTAGTGTAAAGCAATCACTCATGGAATATGACCTTGGATATTTTCTATTTATGAAACCATCACAGTGTAAGATTAAGTTGACTTCACTTCGCCCAATGATGGAATTATAAGTGAATGTTCTCTCAATATGGCCTTGGATGGTTTTATAGGTATAATTCCTATAGGGTAATGTCCCAATTTTATGTGGTTATTTTTGGTTCTATGTTGTTTTTGACTATATCATGTTTGTTTATAAAACCTTGATATGTATTGGTGGAACTAAGATATTATTGAGCCTTTATCTTTTGTATCTTTATGCTTTTTGGGAGGAATTATTGCAAACTCATGACCAACGGATGGGGTGGTAAGGACCACCAATGGTTCAGCCCATGTCATTCATTTTTTGCTCATCAGTGATAATATTGAAGTTTTAGTTTTTGCAATTTTGTGTTTAAGGAATGATTAACATGTGTATCATTGGATTTAGTTACATTATGTTTAGGAAAAAAATTCTAATGACCTTTCAAGTCATCAAGCTCTATGGTTTGAATCTTGACATTATGTTATATTATGTCCAATTTTTCAATGTAATCATGTAAACTCTAAACTATGAACTTAATATTTCTTTAAATCATGGTTAAAGTAAAATCTAGTATTGGTGGCTTGATTAATTGATAAATTTTGGTTAACATAAGCCTTACTAAATTCACTCTTTGAAATAAAATATAATATTTTTAATATTATGTATGTGTTTACTACTTCTATTATTAGTATTGTGAATAGGTTTTGGATGTAGGTATGGTTAGTTATTTTATTTATTTATGAATATGGTTCAGAAATGAATAATTTGATACCTAAGCATTCATCTAGGTATTATGAATAATAATTTATCCTTGTAAGTATAAATGTTAAGATCATTTAATTCATGTGTTATAGTTCATTCATGGTATTTTTTAGCTTGATTATGTCTAATAATTTTGTAACTTTATGATATATAGCTATGATGTTTTGAGTTTTGTTTAATACTGATAGCATTTGCTTGGAATGATATATCTATATTTTGGTATACTATGTTTGTTTAGTTTGATTGTGACCTATTAACTTCACTATGTTTAATATTTTCTGTTGGGATTGAATTACTATTAGTGAAATTTTATCCATGAATAAATAATTATTAGGAAAGAACTTCAATTTTGAGTCTTTTATTGTAATGATTTATATATTGATTTAATTTTGAAATATGGGCATGGTGGGTGAGACATTTTTATCCATAATATTAGATTATTGGAATGAAACCTAGCCTAGTTACTATTATGGTCTTAATTTTCACCCATCGGAGGAGTTCTTCAAGTTCCCTCCAACTAAGCCACAAAATGGGAATAACCTTGAGATGTGGCCATCCTATATTGAGGTTGAGCCTCCAGAGAAGGCCAGATTTATTTTGGATCTATCACCTACACTAACCTTTGACTTGGAAAAGGGAGATAAAAGGACAACAATGCATGAAAACAAGTAAAAGAGGTGTTGCACCAATATTTTGAACACTTATGCCTACACAAGACACACTATGAGACACTTTTAAGACTATTAAACATCACTTCATTCACCCTTTGATCAGCTTCCACATAAGTATTTCAATAGAAGGCAATAACTAGCTATCAATCTAGCATGGGAGGGTAGTTTTCCACTTCCAAACTAACCAATAGACCATATATGCACTTAGAATGACTTGTGAGAGATATCAAACACTTCATGAAGGTGAATAAATTCAGACAGAGGCAAGGAAAGCATACATTCACTTAACCACATCAATGAATTCATAGACACACTTCAATTTAGCTTGTAAATGAAGGAATTTAGTCTTCATTTCATCAAAGAGGTGTTACAACACAAATTTGGCATAGTCAAAGCATAAGAGTGTTTGCCTCTAAGAAAAATATCCAAGACTCAACCCTTTCTAATGAGAAAGAAAAGGAAACATATAGAAAAATGGGGAGAAAGAGGGGGTACTAAGAAGATAAATGTAGGTTAACCACTTTTGATTAATTAGCATTGATCTGAGGATACTGAGTCATAATCCATCAAACAATAACAAG
Organism: Torreya grandis; assembly: GCA_037957365.1. Taxonomy (NCBI): domain Eukaryota; kingdom Viridiplantae; phylum Streptophyta; class Pinopsida; order Cupressales; family Taxaceae; genus Torreya; species Torreya grandis. The sequence goes on from JARHVA010000590.1 coordinate 2,793,873, forward strand.
CCCCTAAGGACCTTAAAACACTAAATACCCCACTATCTTCCTTAATCATGCTTAATGTTCTTCATGTTATTAGGCAGTTACTTGAGCTCATTCATTGATGTTCCTTCTAACATTCCTTGTGTAGTCACCATTCTGTCATTGCTTCTATATCCTAAATATAGATCTATGTTGGATGAAAACCAATCACCTTATTGGTTTTCATATAGTCATGTTTACAAAAATATGGATCCATAGGCTAGGTTTCTTGAATCTGAACGAGACGTAAAACCTACTTCAAAAATATTTCTAAAAGGTTTTGTAGAGATTTAATGGCATTAGATGGATTTACAGTGGTCTACTCTTAGTTATCCAAATTTCATTTGATCTTGCTTTTATGTGTTTACTTACCTAGGGTGGTGAAATCCTTTGTCCAACGTGTCTACCCGTATGACTTTATTTTGGGATATTTATTATATTTTGACCTTGACTACATGTTCAACCTCTACTTGAGATCTCCTATCTTTAAATTTTGATAGTGACCATTGATCACTTGGCTTCGTACCATTAGATCACTTTCTCAAGCATTGTCGATCTGCTCTATATGAATCAATGCAAGCCAATATCTTGCACTAATTCAATGCGCTTAAGACACTTGTCACCCACATGTTTTCTCTTAAGATCCACTGACCTTGTTGATCATTTTTCTCACCATCAATCTACTTACTTGCACACCATTGGATCTACTTTCTCTTGTACCATTAGATCCTTTGTACGAATGAATATAGACCATTGATTTGTTGGGACCCATTAGCTTTTTCAGTCATTATGCACCATTATATCTTGATATATGATCAAGTGTGCACCATTATATCTTCAACTTTTGAATATTTAAATCTAAATAGCTATTTATCATAGGTTTACTTGATGTTCATGTGTACATCTCACTCTACAAGTCTAACTTTAAAGACTTATATCTTGAGATAGTAAGCTCATCAAGACATGAAATTCGCAGAGGATGACCTTGACACTAAATACATTGATCCTATGTGATCCTTTGGGATTGAGAGGCTCCCTAATCATAATTATAAAATTCATAAGCAAATTGTTCTATTCATTTCTCTATGATGTGTGATGATGGTCTGGCTCTTTAAGATCACCAAATTCACACTTTAAGTCCACTTAAATTGTTTTAAAAGATTACAAATGACTTGATCTCCTCCTATAGTCTATTTTCTCCTTGTACCATTATATTACTCATCAATTAGAAACCTACTCAGATTCTTACCCCAAATCCATCAAATTTCTATTTATAGGCCAAATATGGCCAACATCTTTGACAACTCAATTGGGAAGCATGCCGACTATGCTTGAGAACTAGATCATTTATAGATTCTTAAACTCATAAATAATGATGATTCTGGTCTATTCCTATAAGAATTTTTTGATTTTCAACAAGACATCAACTCTTTAAGGGAGGAAATACACAAATCAAAAAAACTAGTCTAACAAAGCAAATATGCAAACATAGCACTTATTTAAGACAAAAATAAGAAAACTAATGTGTTAGAACATCACTCGGAGGAAAACAATACAAACTAACTATTGACAAGGAACTCATCTTACTTAATAGCGATGTTTCAAATGTATCCCATTAACTGGGATAGGAAGCTCCTTGCCATTCAATCTTGCGAGTTAGAAAGCATTGAGGGATTTGCAGCTGGAGATTGTATATAGAACACTCCATAGAGAATCAAACTTTTTATGCCTTCTTAGCTTAGCTTTATCCTCATCCCACTTGAGGACCAAATATCCTCCATTAAAGGTTCTAAAAGAAGCTCTTTTATCAAAAGATCTCTTCACTTGCACTTGATGGACTTCTATAGGATAAAACAAAGCAAACTAATGTGCTAGACCATCACTTGGAGGAAAACAAGACAAACTATGTACAGGGAACTCAGCTTCCTTAATAACAATGTTTCAAATGTATCCCATTAACTGGGATAGGAAGCTCCTTGCCATTCAATATTACAATTTGGAAAGTATTATGGGATTTGTAGCTAGAGATTGTATATGGACCACTCCATAGAGAATCAAACTTTGTATGCCTTCCTAACTTAGCTCTGTCCTCATCCCACTTGAGGACCAAATCCCCTACATTAAAGCTTCTTAAAGAAGCTCTTTAATCAAAGGATATCTTCACTTGAACTTGATGGACTTCCATGGCCAACATGGACTAATTTCTTGTCTCTTCCAACTCCATGAGCATAACATATCTAATATCCATTGGTTCATTCTCTAACAACTCAAATTGGTGCATCAACTCTAAAGCAGGAAATTCAAGAGAAATGGGCATTCTTGCTTCTTTACCATATACCAGCTTGTATGGAGAGTTGGCTATTAATATTTTGTAGGTGATCCTATCACCCCAAAAATTTGAATTTAGCTTGAGATGCCATGACCTTTTATTGTCTTCAATAATCCTTTTGATGATCTTTAATAGGTTCTTATTTATAGACTCAGCAAGGCTATTAGCTTGTGGATATTAATTTGATGAAATGTTGAGAAAGACACCATGTTGAACTACCCATTGGTTGATCCTAGCTCTTAAAAAATCCATAGTATTATTAGAAATAAGAGTTGAATTAACTCCAAATCTAGTGAGCAAAACTTCATAGAAATCTAGAACATTGGTTTCATTTTCTTCTTTCAATGCTACTGCTTCTATCCATCTAGTGAAGTAATTTGTTGCAGTTAGGATCCACTTATGTCTTGTACTTAAAGGGGGGTTAATGAGACCCATAAATTTCACTCCCCATTGGAAAAATGTATGGTTTATTTCAATAGGTTAGAGGGGTAAGGTTACAAGATTTACTTTTCCTACAAACATAGCACACTGTTTGCATTTCCTAACCCATGCATGACAATCACTAAATAGGTTGGGCCAATAATAGCATACTCTCATGATCTTAAGCATTGTGGTTTTTATATAATAGTTCCATTTACTGTGTCCATCATGAAACTACTCAAGCAATCTCTATGTTTGGTCTAGTTTCATACATCTTAGTAGCATGCCATTGATATCTTTCTTGAAAAAAACATCACCAACAAGAAGAAATGGGATTGACTACAATCTAGAATAACTTATTTTATGGGAACTTAAATGACGGGGATAAACACCATTTTGGAGATATCTTACCATGTTTTAAAACCAAATGGGAGATGAGATGTGATCATCTATAAATTCTTCATTATTTGACACCATAACCACCCATTAGCTTTATGTAAGTCTTGGGCTAGATGCTCACAAAGTCCCTTGCCACTCACTAGCTTTGTGACCTTGATCCCACATCATACTCCATTACTTTGGTTATCCAACCAGTTATTTTCCCATTTATATCCTTATTCAAGATAAATTCTTTGATACTTGGATGGGCAACCATCAAATATATCTTGTTATTAGACAACAAGTACCTAAACTTCTTAAGAGACCTTATAAATGAAAGTACATGCTTTTCAACAAAAGGATACCTTGTTTCATATTCTTATAAGCCTTAACTAAAGAAGGTTATTGGATGCTCTAAGTCCTCATGGTTCTATTGCATAAGAATGCTTGAAATGGTGTCCATATTAGCATGAGTGTATATAATGAAATCCTTTGTGAAATTTGGGTTAAGGAGTGTTGGAGTATTGGCTATGACTTTCTTAATCTCTTCAAATTTCCTTATTCCTTCCTTGGACCATCTAAATCTCTAATTCTTATTTAGCATAGTTGTGAGTGGCTTAGCTAAAGTGGCAAAATCTAAAATATATCTCCTTATGAAATTGATTTTGCCTAATAAGTTTTGCAAATCCTTCTTGTGCCTACAAGAATTGAATCTATCCTATCAAGATCTATGTTCATACCATGCTTTGAAATCACATGTCTAAGAATCTTACCTTCGTGAATTGAGAAGACACACTTTTTGGGATTTAGATATATCCCAAATTACCTACACTTTTCAAACACTTGCTTGAGGTGAGCCAGGTTCTCATCTACATTATTTGAGAACATTGTTATGTCATCTAGATAAACCAATATAAACTTGTTAAGGATACCCTAAAATTCCATATCCATGGCTCTCTAAAAATTTACTCCAGCATTAGATAAACCAAAGGGTATTTTTCTATATGAAAATGTGCCCCACTTAGTGGTGACGGTTGTCTTAAATTGGTATTCTTCCTTGACCAAAATTGGATTATAGCCACTATATCCATCCAACAAGGAAAACATTTCTAAACCTACAACTAGTTATAAGATTTGTTCCATAGATTGCAATGGATAGTTTTCTTTAAGATAAGCCTTATTCATGTCATGGAAGTCAACACATAATATTATCTCACCATTATTCTTCTATACTGGGATAAGGTTTGACACCCAATTTGAGTGTTTGATTGGAAATATTATACCTAACTCAATGAGCTTGTGAAGCTCAGCTCTCATTAAAGGCTCTAGCTTTAGGTTAATAGGCCTTTTTCTTTATCTTACTAGATTAGTTTCATCCTCTAACTCAATGGTATGTTGAGCTAGACTTGGGTCAAATACTTTGAGGTCACTATATTTCCATGCAAATATATCAACAAAGCTTTCACATAAATTAATGAAAGCTTCCTTCTTAGTAGGACTATATACCTTACCCAACTTTAAGTTCATACCAACTACAATCTCCACATTGGCATAATGTTCCTCCTTTGTTGAAAAAGATGTATTTTCTTTCCTTAACTCATAATGCCTATTTAATGTGTTCTCAAGTGTGATTAACCCCTTGGGAAACCTATTTATCTTTAGTTGCACAATTTGATCATCATATTATAGAAAGAACTTCCCTTGATTCCTTGAGGAAAACTCAGCGTCTTCTTGTAAGAACCTAATAATATAATTTTCATCTTCAAACACTTTCCAATTCTCATGGTTTTTTGAAATGGAAGATCTTAAAACCAACTTGATGTGTGATTGAACCTTTTCACTCTTTATATTAGTTGAGATACTGAATTGTGCCCCAATGGTAGCCAATCTATCTACATGTTTATTATCATTTCTTAGTATGGCCTAATTATTGAAAGGTTGAAATTCTTCAAGTAAGTCCTAGACCCTATGGTTTTAATACTTAAGCAATGGATTTTTGCATATATTAAGACCTCTTACTTGGTGAACTACAATTTCACTATCACCAAAGACTTGTATGGTGTTAACTTTCATCTTTCTAGCCCACTGCAATCCATGAACTAGTGCCTCATTTTTTTCAACATTGTTTGAACATCCAAACTAAAAATTTAGAGAAGATAAATACCTTTGCTTGCTTGGATAAATCAAAATCATTCTCTCACCAATACCATACTTTTTCCTTACTACATAAAAGTATAACTATCATAAGCCATTACTAGGTTCATCATCCTTCATTAAAGCTAGAATTGGTGTATCATTCTCATGAAGACAGTAAATACCAAGGCATTATTCTTCAATTAGCTTATAAGGATTAGTTTCATTTAAATCAGATGCCCATTAATCAAGTAATAATTTTGGTAACAAATCTAAAGGTTACTCATCTTCCACTTCACTATTTTCTAGCACCTCATCTAAGATGAGATAATTAGCATTCACAATACTAGGCATATATGGCTCCAAATGGAAGCATACAATAAGTTTAAAATGTATGGTTAACTTGGTTCCATACCTAGTTTTGAACATCAAATATGACTAATCAGCTAACAAGTATCCTCTTATCTTTGAGGTGAAGTCTCTTGATAGACACATGATAAAGTAAGGAGGCAAGTCCACTACTACTGTATCTTGTTAAATGATAACATTGGGACAAGCATGTAATGTCAAATTTATATCTTTGATTATGCCTATTTTATTCATTGGTGACTCATCTAATTTTAATACTCCTTTAGTATTTGGTTCATAGACAAGACTAAGCTTATCTGTAATTTATTTAGGCATGAGAGTGCTACTGGCTCCACTATCAACCATATAGTTATGAACTAAACAGTCACAAATTATCAAGGAGAGGTAGTAGGGAGGAGTTTTACTTGTATTTACCTTAGATTTATCCACTTTTTCTATATTGTGTACCTGTTATACTTGTCTTTTAATTGGCTAGTCTAAGTTTTCTATATTGTGTACAACACCTTGTTTCTTAACTAGTTCTGGAGACACCTTGAGGGCTGAAAGCTCTTAGATGAGCATATATTTTTATCTTGGAATATAAATATAATCCCACATGCTAATCCCAACATCATATTTATTCATTTGATCTATTATACTAAATTAGGCTCTAATAGCCTTTGGTTGCACCTTTTGAACCACTGGCTGCTCATGGATAAGAGGAACTTTCCCAACCTCTACATTCTAACTTTTATGTGCTATAGGGGCAACAGGTTGATCTTTGATACTCATGGTAATAATATTAGCAGCAATAGAATCATTTCTCATATCTTGAACCTCATCGATGGCTCTTCTTTTATCTCTAATTAGAGCTGCAACTTGACCAATTATATTGCTAGTCTCAACTTAATTGAATGCCACATGATCTTCCATCTACCAATTTAAATTAACTACATCAGACTACCCTTGAACTTGTTTAACCCCTCTTTGTGATACCAAAATTATCTCCTGATATTGACCTCGTTGAAGGGAAAACTCTCCAGTGTCATTTGTGGCATATTAATATCTTGTGATACTAATGCTTAATTATTGAGCATCATTGTGATTAAATGGTTGTCAACATGAATCTTACATCAATCTATTTTGAGGGGGTTTGGGAATAATATCTCTTAAATTGGAAGGCATCTTGGGATCAAGGGATACATATGGTTTAGCTTAAGTAATGACCCCTTGTGATTGGTAGGGTGGTCTATTTTCTCTAAACCCTTGATATGGAGGCCTCTGATCTCTAAAGGGGTGATAAGAGTTATGATTTTGCTTTTAATAGGGCCTATTAGGTTGGTAGTGATGTCTCTTGAGTTGGATAATTTCATTCCCAAAGGATTTTATCAAACTTTTCAATTGCCCAATCTTACTAGGTTGACTAGAAGGAATTGTAACTTGGGCTTTAGGAGAAGGGATAGGAGTTAAAGTTGGGATTTAAGTAACTTTAGGGGGTGATATAGATTGTGATTCTAGGAATATATGCATTGAAGGCCTTGGATAAAGCTTATCATCTTGTATTAAGTTGTTCTCTGCTCTTATGGTAACCTCATAGGCATCTAGCAAAGTTGTACTACCCATTGACAGTACCATCACACTGATATCAGAATTGAGGGATTTTAAATAATACAAGAAGGCATATTCTAGGGATGGCCTAATCAATAAAGGTATTCTAGTCCATGTCTTTTTGAATCTAAGGTTAAAATTTATCATGAGCTCATGGGGGTATCTCTGAATGGTAGTCAGTTATTCAACTAAGGATAGGTGATCAGATTTGTCTTTACACTATTTGACTAAGGCTGCACCTAATTCATCCCATGTAGCTATGGAATTCAATGAGAGATTTATATAACATTTTAGGGATTTTTCCTTTGAAGGAAGTAGCAAGTAGTTTAATAGCCACATTATGCACTGAATAAATTTTGGCAACACCTTGGATGTGCTCAATATCAATTATTTGGTATTCTGTTGAGAAGAATGGAATACTCTTAAGAGTAGACATAGGAATATCATCATGTTGGGATAATTTCAATGGAATGCCTCTATTGAAAGGGGAAAATATTTTATTTCTGATGGTCATTTGGGTAGGGGGATTGTACTACCTAAAATAATAGGATGACTAGGGGATGAATATTACTTCTGAGGATAAGGTCTTATCCTATATAATCTTGCTTTTTTATATAAAAGAGAGGGTAATGTTATGGATAATGTTTACATGGGATATCTACTGAGATGGTAAATAGTAAATAGGTTGATATTTACCAGATGGTAAATAGTAAATAGTTAGAGATTATAATTGTATGGTTAATACGATAATTTTTTATAGGTTAGAATATTATATTGTTGATATATTGTTATATATTATAACAATATATTGTATTTAGATGTATGCACTATTATAGGAGGTTTTATAAGTGAGAGAATATTGGGGATTTGTTATAGGACATTATTCCTATATATATGTATGTAATTATCAGAATGTATTAATTAGATAGAAATAATCATATAGAAAGATTATTATTGTGTGATTTAAATTTGTCTGTGTTTGGCTTTGTCTATGCTTAAAGCTCTTGCAAATCACATCATTAGTATCAGATTGGGTTGGATTTATACCTATGATGGATGAATAATCTATTTTTAGGGGTAGATTTGTTGTTGTCCTTGTTGCCTTGATGCATGAGAGTTTTAATCTTTAGCATTGCATTGACCAGTCTTAGTTTTGTAAAATAGATTTGTGGCCTTTAATGCATCCTAGACAATTGTGATTACTCTCATGTTTTCCAAATATTTTGCCAGTGATTATACACCTCTATCATGGATTTGGTATTTTTAAAGAAGGATGATCTATATATCTATTCTATTTGGATTAGACACTTTGGACTACGTATTAATTTGGCTTCACTCTTTGAGTGTTTGGTGATTTAATGCATCGTTCAAAGTGTGTAGTCATTTGGTATAAGCCATTGTTTTGTGTTAGATTACAAGCTTGAGCCTAGTCATATCCTTGCAAACCATGTGTCTTTTTTTGTTTCATGCATGTACAAGCTCTTTCAATCATATAACTAATTATTTATTTCATTTTGCCTATATTGTTGGTGTGTCCTCATTATCAATTTTGTGAGTTCATAAAAATTTTAGTCATCTCAAATGTCAAACTATGCACTTCTCACTCATCATTAATATTACACAACTAGATTCATATTAGTGGTATTCATCCATCATTTTTAGCCTCTTCAAATTTTGTGCATAACTCCACGTACAACCTCATGTGTAGATCTATGTGATAGTGTGTCAATAATAGTGGTAAATGGTTCTATTTTTTATGATTCAAAATCATACAAAGTTTTCTTTTTAGGTGATGATTTAGAAATTAGATTTTTTAAAATATTAATTAAAAAGTCCAAACTTAGTGGGTTTGCGTCAAGTTTATTTCTATCAAGAAGTTTATTAAGTGTTTTTCAATTTGAAGTCTTATTTAGGTTTAGATGTGAATAGCATTTTAAATGAGTATTGCCTAAAAAGTATAAAATTATATACTTTTTTAGTCTTGTTATAATCTTTTACAAAATTTATAATGTTTAAAATCCATTTAGTTTTGTAAATATTTGATTTTATAAGTCAAAGGTCTATTTTAGGTTATGGTCAATAGAAATTATCATAACAATTAAATGGTTAATGTCATTTAGGCAATAAAATATTTTTTAAGTCATTAGTCAGAATTAAGTCATTTTTTGATTCAAGTGTTAATAGTTAGTTTTATGTTTAGTCGTGTTGTAATTTATCAAAAAGTCCAAATTGTAAAAATAAAATAAAAATTCCTTATTGATGCATTTTTTCTTATACACGACATACAAAAAATGGTGGGGGGGGGGAGGGGGGAGATTTACCTCTAAAAAATCATGAGCTTCATCAACACATCCCCTGAGTGAGTAATGACATACTAGAGGCTAAAGGATACATGAAGGAAGGAGGTCTTTCAGTGACCTCTCATCAGTCACCAATGATGGGGTTGCATCATGTTTTGGTGACATGTGTGGTGTGTATTTCATTTCAACATGGTGTGGATTTTAGTTTTTTCAATATGTTTGTTTTTTGGAAATGTTCACATTGTGGGAGGGAAACATATAATAGTGTTTTATTTTCCATTTAGAACTAAACTGGATAAAGTCAAGGAACACAACTAGTGGTAGTGGCAGTCTTCTTTATTGTGTGAACTTGAGTGGCACAATCGTACATAGTGGCTACAAGTAAGAAGTTGATTTTTTATAAGGTCAAATGTCACATTTAGTGTATGTTTTTTTTTAGTTCTAGTTTCATGTGTAGAAGATGTAAACAAAATCAAGATGTTTTAACTCCTAGTAGAAAACATTGTAGAGTGTGTCTCTAAGTTTATTGTAACACTCCTATATTTGGAAAGGGTTGATGGTTTATCCAGAAAACCATAGATGTAAAAAGGTAGATAAAATTTTACTAATGTAACAATCCTATGACTACCTTCTTTCTTTATGAAGATGATCCACCAATGGAATGAGAAATGCATTCTTTTCATGGAGAAAATGCAAGATCCAATCCTTCACATAGTTGTGGTCATGTGTACCAAGACAATTAGTCAATTGGAAGGTTACACACCTTTCTTTGATCTAGATTATGAGGTAAGCCCATGCAACATGTTACAGTAAAAAAAGTAGTTATGTTGTACCATGTCAACATTAGGGGGGTGAATGTTATGGATAATGTTTACATGGGATATTTATCAGGATGGTAAATAGTAAATAAGTTGATATTTACTAGATGGTAAATAGTAAATAGTTAGAGATTATAACCATATGGTTAATAAAACAAATTTGTATAGGCTAAAATATTATATTATTGATATATATTATAACAATATAATGTATTTAGATGTATGCACTATTATAGTAGGTTTTATAGGTGAGAGAATAGTGGGGAGTTGTTAGAGGACATTATTCCTATACATATGTATGTAATTATTAGAATGTATTAATTAGAGAGAATTAATCAGATAGAAAGATTATTATTGTGTGATTTAAATTTGTCTCTATGTTTGGCTTTATCTATGCTTAAAGCTCTTGAAAATCACATCAGGTAACTCAATGAATTCAAAGGGAATACCTTTATTAGTTAACCTTGTAGTAACCTTTGCCATGAGAATTTTATTTGGATGATGTTATGAGCTCTGAAACTTGAAAAATCTTTAGATCTGATGATGATGAATATCTTCCTTTGCTAAAAACACTTCTCTTCAACTCCAAACATTAGCTATGCCAAGGAGAATGGGTCCCACCGAGTGTGCTATAATTATGATGGTATTAATTTGCACCCATGGGGGGAGTTCCTCAATCTCCCTCTAACTAAGCCATAAAATGGGAAGAACCTCAAGATGTGGGTGTCTTATGGTGAGGTTGAGCCTCCACCTACACTAACCTCTAGCTTGGAAAAGGGAGAGAAAAGGACAAAAATGCATGAAAACATGTAAAGGAGGTGATGCACCAATATTTTGAAAACTTATGCCTACACAAGACACACTATGAGACACTTTTAACACTATTAAACATCACTTTATTCACCCTTCGATTAGATTCCACATAAGTATTTCACTAAAAGGCAATAACTAGCTATCAATCTAGCATGGCAGGGCAATTGCCCACTTCCAAACTAACCAATAGACTATGTATACACTTACAATGACCTATGAGAGACATCAAACACTTCATGAGGGTGAGGAAATTTAGACAGAGTCAAGGAAAGCATACATTCACTTAACCACATCAATGAATTCAAAGACACACTTCAATTTAGCTTGTAAATGGAGGAATTCAGTCTTTTTTGGATCAAATAAGTGTTACATTACAAATTTGTCATAGCCAAAGCATAAGAGTCTCTGCCTCTAAGAAAAATATCTAAGAGTCAACCCTTTCTAATGAGAGAAAAATAAATGTATAGGAAAATGGGGAGCAAGAGGGGGAACTAAGTAGATAGTAAACAATAAATGGAGGTCAACCAATTTTGATCAATTAACATTAATCTAAGGATATTGAGTCATAATATATCAAAAAAGAACAAGTCCTTAAGGACATTGAAATACTAAATGCCCCACTGTCTTCTTTAATCATGCTTGGTGTTCTTCACGCTATCAGGTAGTTACTTGAGCTTGATTATTGATGTTCCTTCTGACATTATTTGTGTAGTCACCATTATACCATTACTTCCATATCCTTAATATAGATCTATGATGGATGAAAATCAATCACCTTATTAGTTTTCATATAGTCATGATTGCAAAAATGTGGATCCATAGGCTAGGTTTATTGAATCTAAATGAGATGTAAAACTTATATTTGAAAGTTTTCCAAAAGGTTTTATAGAGCTTTAATGGTGTTAGAAAGCTTTGTAGTGGTCTAGTCATGATTATCTAGATTAAATTTGATCTTACATTTATGTATTTACCTACTTGGGGTGGCAAAATCCTTTATCCAGCATGTCTACTTGCATGGCTTTCCTTTGGGCTATTTGTTCTATTTTGGCCTTGATCATATATTCAACCTCTGATTAAGATCTTTTATCTTTGACTTTTGATATTGACCATTGATCACCTAGCTTCGCATCGTTGGATTCATTTCTTGTACACCATCAATCTGCTCTATATGAATGAATGCAAGCCATAGAACTTCTACTAGTTTAACACACTTAAGATATTTTTCACCCATGCATTTACTCTTAGGATCTACTAACCTTTTTGACCTTTTTCTTGTCATCGATTTGCTTGCTTGTGCACCATTAGATCTACTTTCTCGTGTACTATTGGATCCTTTGTACGAATGAACACAAAAAGTTGATCTATTGGGAATGATTGGCTTTTTCAATCTCCATGCATCATTAGATCTTGATGCATGATCAAATGTGCACCATTATATCTTTACCTATTAAATATTTGAATCCAAATAGCTATTTTTCATAGGTTTAACTTGGTGTCGACGTGCATGCCTCGCTTTGCAAGTCTAACTTTAAAGGCTTATATATTGAGATAACAAGTTTATCAAGACATGAAATTTGTAGAGGATGACCTTGGCACTAAATACATTGATCCCATGTGATCATTTTGGATTGAGAGGATTCCTAATCATAATTATAAAATGCATAACAAAAGTGGTCTATTCATTTCTCTGTGACATGTGATGATGGTCTGGCTCTTTAAGATCACCAAATTCACTCTTTAAGCCTGCTTAAAGTGTTTCAAAAGCTTTCAAATGACTTGATCTCCTCTTGCAACCTATTTTATCCTCATACCACTGGATTCCTCTTCAATCAGGACCTACTCAACTTCTTACCCCAAATCCATCAAAGTTTTTTGTAGGCCAAATTTGGCCAATAGTTACAAGTTTTATATGAGAATTCTAAACAATATAAAATTTATTTGGAATATGTTAAAAAATTATAACAGATGCATTGGTTGTGAATAATAATTTAGTGGTTGAAATTATAACCTTATAAATGAATAATATTAAATTCTTGGAATGAAACCTAGCCCAATTATAAGATTTGTATCAGAATTTTGAATAATATCGATTTATTTAGAATAAGTTAACAAAATTATAATTGTTTTAATGGTTGTGAATAATAATTTAGTGGTTTAAAATTCTACCTTTGAAAATTAATGATAGTAATGCATCTTTCTATATTATAAACAAGGCTACAATACTATTGTGTAATATAAAATGTATTTGTTACCATAAATAAACTCAAAAGTATTCTAAGACTATAATCAAATTGAGAAGGTTCATTTTAAGTAACCTAATTGTGTAATAAAATTCAAGTTTTATGTTTACAGTAAATTTTATAGATTATTATGAATTTTTTTCTCTTATCAAAACTTCTCAACTAATTCAATTCTTGAATAATGACTACATAAATTGCCTCAAGTATGCATTAAATGCTTACAACTTTCTATACATTCTTTTGTACTGTTGAGGTGATTGTTATTTGATAAACTTATTGAGCTTTGTTTGGAAGTCTGGAGTTATTTTTTGAAAGATATATTGCTCTCATTAAATCCATTTCTTAAGTTTTGATACATTCAAGTCTACTAAATAAGTCTAGGAAATTACAATTAGGAACACTATTGAACCAGTTTGTCGTAGTAGGAATTTGGGTTATCATTACTTATATGATTGAAGGGAAATAAATCAGTCATATAAGAAATGGTTGGGTGAAAACCCTAACTCTATTTAGTGATTGTGTTCAATCTTATGATTATTTTGATATGTGTTGCATTTTATAATTTTTACCACCTCTTATTAAACCAAGAAGACACCTTATTTGTTTGGTTGGTGTTATGTTGAAGATGAAAAACTGTCTTTGTTCCATGACCATGATAGTTATTAGACAACATGGTCTATGCAATATTATAGTGTCATATTAAGGAAATGATTTAGAAAAATGTTTAATGAGGATCATTATATCCATTTTATCTATAAGGTATAAGCACATACTCATGATATTAGTTGCCTTAAGTTTTAATTAGATGGTTAATAAACTTTAAATCTATGTTGGCATAAAAATAAATAGTTCAGAAATCTTAGTAGATTGCTTGGTTAGAAATTATCTTTGGTATAGAAGGAACTTTATAAAAAGGCTACATTATATTAAAAATTAGTATTAGTAATTTAGTTTAGAATTTGTATGATCTCACTGCAAGTTAAAATTGTGCCTTGATATAGTCTATAAGGTTAAATTTTGCACTTGAATTTAATTTGTTATGAACTTCAAAAGATATAAAAGACCTTGAGTTGTATGGTGATTAATGTTTTTATAATATAACTTGTTTTTTGAAATAAAGCAATTTCCAAATTCATAGATTACAATTATACCTTTATGGCCAAAATTGACTAGTAATTAATGTACTTTGAGATCTTATAGAACCTTATTGGATTGAAATAAGATGATGGATTAAATTATTATAAATTAGATTCAAGTTGTTTACAAAAATATACACTGATATTTTTAATCTACTTGTTTTGTGGAGAATCATATTACTTGAGAGTTTGTAATAAGCCCAACTAGGTTATGATAACACTTTTATTTTAAGAACTTTAATTGATTAATAAAGAGGCATTATATTTCAAGGTATTAAAAAATTAGGTTTATGTAAGCACAACACAAATAAGAGTGGAAGGTGAATATTATTACTCGCACAAGGATATTGTTTCTTTTCCTAGATCAAATATCCATAAGAAACTCTAGAGAGTACATAGGGTAAACATAAAATCCTTTTGGAAAATTCAAAGAAATCATAAGGATATAAAAAGATGTGCTCCTCAAAGATGGTCTTCATCTCAACAAAAATAGGAGGGAATGATGGATTTTATTTGAAAATTCATTATGAACTCTTTTACTTAATATGTAATGAGTTAAATGATTTCCATTTCATGTTTTTAGTATATTGATAATTATAGCTCC
Organism: Torreya grandis; assembly: GCA_037957365.1. Taxonomy (NCBI): domain Eukaryota; kingdom Viridiplantae; phylum Streptophyta; class Pinopsida; order Cupressales; family Taxaceae; genus Torreya; species Torreya grandis. The sequence goes on from JARHVA010000590.1 coordinate 2,809,015, forward strand.
TTATTGTGTTTATGTTAAGTAGGTGATACTCAAATGTAATCTAATCAATAGTTTGTTAACTCCCTTTGATTATATGAGGCCTACAAGAATTCTTGCTCAGTGTCTAATATATTTATGAGCATAGTGATTAAATATAGAACTCTATTTACATTGTTGGAATCAATTTTTCTTCATGTTAGTAATCACTTACTATAAATTGGTTAATAACTTCAAAAAAAAAATTGTGGTTTTGTATTTTTGAGGTTGTGATAGTAGCGTGAAATTAGGAGAATGGAGGAAGAAGAGTTTTTATGGTGACACTTGGCACAAGGTATCACTTTTGCTTTTGAGAACCCATCACCAATATCTTAGGAGAGTACATGGATTACTCAAATTTTCACCATGTGGTTAATTATTGACACCTGATAGTTTATACAATTCTATGCACATATAAATCCATTGGTAGCTCAAGTGATATCTCTATTTTGTGTAATAATATTTCACCATTAGAGTTAGAAAGACTGAGAAATTATAGTGTGAATAGATCTCTATATATACATAATTTATTCCCAAACATGAGATCGCCTTATATCTCTTGAAGAGACCTTTCCAACAAGATAAGTTTTGCTAAAAAGGGATATGTATAACTTGAGATATGATCCAAAAACCATTCCCCTAAAATTATGCTTTCAAGTTCTCATTGTGAAAAAAGATGGGAATTTCATGTAAAGACAGATGTCATATTTAGGCTCATGTGATTATATATTAACAAGCTATGTGGCAATGGTATCTTTAGCTTCACCAATTCCATTACCTAGCTTATCCCTTTATCTTATTTTAACCAATCACTTTATTATATGTGGCTAATCTTTAGTGGTTAATGTACATGGGGTTCATGAAGAGCTTTAAGCTCTCTAAACTCCCTTTGTGATCTCACATATGTGAGATATTCTTAAGTGTTCCTATGTGTTACCATGGGTTTGCATCCCTTCACTTCACATTTGTTCACTATAGTCAAGTGACAAAATTAACCCTTATGAATTTTGCACACTTTCACTCTTGCTTCTTCCTTACAACACCCTTTTACACCTTCTTAGGGTGACACATGACATCATGGTGGTAGGATATGATAGATTTTGAGTAGGACACATGGAAGCTATTAGTTATCCATGGACCATAAATTATATGGAGTTCACTCTTTCACTTTATACTATAGAATTTGTCTTATCAACTATGAGTGGTCTTAATTCACATGGCATCCAATGACCCCTCCACATGATGATTTTTTATTAATTTGTGTGGTATATTATAAATGGTCAACACATAAAATAAGTGGCAATTATTGATTACCCATGGTTCAAGGACCTCATGGACTTACCTTTTCACTTAGGAACCTTGATAATCATGTAGATTTGTGGGTTTTTAAGTTCACTTTATTATTTTCCTTTGCATAGGTAACTTGCTCAATGAACCCTCCACTTCATTTTTGACATGGATTCATAGAATATAATCTTGCGAGTTACATCATCATATGGGCCCTATATCTTTGCCCTTTACTTTATCCATGTGGAAACCTCTTTTTGGCCATGCACCATGAATTCCATGGAATCACCTTGGATTTATTATTTATCTACCACTCTAATGGCCTAGGTAAATGGAGAAATAACAGTGAAATTACATTATGAATAAATTTTATGAGAATAATATAAAATTGTATTATGTTGGGTTAAATTTTACAAGAAGGGTAAAAAGCTTTGTAGGCTTTCACAAGTAGTTAGGGCCTCAACCAATTCCAATGAACCAATTTATTATAAACTTTAAAATAAATTAACTAAAAATAAATAAATAAACTTTAGATCATTAAAATAATCCAACAAGCTCCCACTTGATCCAAATGGGTATAGTAGATGAATGAATTAGAGCAATAACTCTGAAGTCATCAAAGAAACTATGTTGCAACTACAACTGATGTATTGTATATATAGGTATTGACCAAAAATAATGTTTCTTCATATTAAAGTTTGTTCCTATTAGTTATGACATAAAAGTATGATGAACATGATCAGGGCCTGCTCATCCCCTATGATCATTGTATCATACTATAGTAGAAAATGATCAAGACATGTCCAAATACATCGACCCACACGGTTCCACATAAGAACTCATCCAAGTGATAACCCATACTCTATATATAATATTTTATTGATTCTCAACAAATGTTGATGACCTTTACTGAACACTACTAGTGTTATCAACCCCTATCGACTCATATTGTCACCAATGATTAATCAAAGTCCAACCAATGCCTAAATAGTATCCCCATATCAGACAAGAGATGAGAAGTTGTGCATCAAAAGAAACAAAAAAAATTAACTCTATATGCTCCATGTCATGAATATCAGGTATAAAAAACCAAAATGGAATTGAAATCAAGAACACAAGCCAAAATTTTCCATTCAATCATTAAACCCAAACTTCAAGTGAATAACAAACTAGAGAAGGGTATTAGTCATCTAGCCTCCAATAGATCCTCAAACCTCTAGTTGAACACTTATACTTTGTCAATTATAAGGATCTTGACAGACCTGTAAAGGATGAAATGTTATTTGATAGCACAAGCATGACATGTCATGAAAATTGTCATTTTTAAGGTGTTAGTTTCCATTAAGAATGTACCTTTATACATCATTGAATAGTTTGATAATAAAAACCATATATTTAAGCATAAAAACATAAAATAAATTATTCTATTGTGTTCAAAACATCCAAAAATTTATAATTTGACTGGTCACATGACCACCTTTAGATAGAATAATGCTAAGTCAAAAAAGATATAACCAATGTCACGACTTACAACCTTATAGCATCGATTCTCTTTACAAGTTTAAATTTGATCAAAATAACACCAAAAGTTATACAATCAAGTTTTAAACCCTAAATAGATCTTTGGTGATAAGTAACAATAAAAAATTATTTCTCCAATTCCCCATCAACTAATTTGATGATGTCATAGTAAAATATCTTATATAGCCTTGATTTTTAGCATGGGAAATTTAAAAAAATAGAAAAAATGCATTAAAATGCTTTGCCACATAACTTTTTTTTAATTTTCATGAAAAATTACACTATGGCATTGGCTTTTTATATAGCCCATAATATTTTTTTTTTTTGTTTGGCTATATTATATACTCACACAGTCATACCATTATGTGGTTTTATACTTTAATCTTTTAACACAAATGTATCAAGCTTTCCTTCTCCATGAAGGTGTATGATGTCCATGGTTTGAATCAGAAAGAGAAGAATGTAGTGTATTCTAATGTGATATTCCATAATTCTTTAATATACCATTTAGGTCTAGATTTATTTGTTTATTTATTTTGAGACTTTTATTTCTGTGAAGATGTTGTACAAGTTTGGGTATACTTCACTGATGTATGTAGTTATTTTGAGTAGGTTTATATTTGTAAATGAAAATATTATTATTATTAATATCTACTATAAATTTTCAATATGCACTTTGGAACACACAGGTGTTGTACAAGGTCAGATTTGAGTAAAAATAAAAAAGTATACCTCTATCTTATGTGTTGTAGAGCTAGAGTTTGTAGTAGAATAAAACATACAAATTAAACTCTTGTAACTGTAGATGCCACTCCATACAAAATTATACAATTGTGCCTTATCTCCACCCTACAAAGATAGTCATTATTTATTAAATCAAACTTCATCTATAACCCCTGAAACATCTATATGGCCTCTATTTTACTATGAAGTGCTTCTTTTGATGTCTTCTATGCTTACTTCAAATTCATCCACCAAAAAAAAAATTAATCCTCCTATGACATGAATCTGATACCACTAATGGCTTGGATAAATGGATAAATAACAATGAAATTACATTGCAAATAAATTATTTGATAATAATATAAAATTGTATTATGTCAGGTTAATATTTACAAGAAGGGTAAAAAAATTTATAGGCTTTCACAGGTAGTTACGGGCCTCAATCGATTCTTGTGAACCAATTTTATTAGAAATTTTAAGACAAACTAACTAAAAATAAAACTAAAAACAAACAAAAGACTTTGGATCATTAAAATAATCCAACACACTCTATGATTACTAAACATGACACACATGTTTTTGATCAACATTATGGTCATAGAGCTCATAAAGTTGCTTTCACTTCTTGTGGACCCATTAGATAGTTAATCTATTCTATATATGTTTCATTTCCACACTTAAATTCTTTATGGAAAATTCTTTTTCTAAGTCACAAAATTTGTCTACACCTAGTTTTGAACCAAGGACCTCATGTGTGGAAGACATTCGGTATCAAAGCTTAAGTTCTAACTTTAGGGATATTTAGGGACAAATTTTTTTGGTCTAAACATTGATTTATGTATCTAAGGATGGTGTGAACATGAATAGGTAAAGGCAGGCTTTCCAAAAATCATGCTTGTGGAGGCATAGGCCATAGGAGAGTTTATCATAGCATACAGAAGAATGAACCCCCTCTTATGACAAAAAATTATCAAAATGTTAGAAATAATTCTAATCAAAATAATATTGACAACTCAGTTGGTAATGATAACATTTTTAATGGTATCTTGGTTATGGTCCACAACATTCAAGATAACATGGATACACATGGTCAAACATTGGCCAATATCGAAGGCCATGGTAATAATTATTATGCAAGCAATAAGAAATGGAACATATTGATGCTAGAAGTAGGGCCTAAATTTCAAACTAAAGTGCCTTCCATGAAAATTTTAAGCTAAAAACACTCTTGAGTAATTTCTTGGTCATTCCCATGGCCTTTGCATGGCTATGTGGGTGTAGTTGCCCACTGAACATCCTACGGCCCATTCATGACCTACCTAAGAATCCTTGTTTATTTTACTCAAAGTACATGCATGGTAGGATTTTTGTAAAAGAATAACACTTTTAGGAATTAAAGAATGCCATCATTAAGACTTGCATCTAGTATGAATATGTGGCTTGTATTTTTTTCCCTTAATCTTTGGATAGGGATGCATACATTCGGTACAGTAGTTTGCCAGAGGGGTGTATAACCATATAGGCTGATTTTGAACTTTTATTCCTAAGCCATTTTAGAGAGTGCATCGATCTTGATACCCTATACCACTAGTTTGATATAGCTTGAAGGGAACCTAATGAGTCTTTGAGTGCTTTCAACTAACACTTTCATCAATTGTATATGAGGTTGAGAGACCCTTTCCTACAGACATAAGCATTAGTCATAGAGATTTACCTCAGAACATTGTTTCTCCTTAGTGTTATGTTTGTTCAAAGGACTCCTTTATCTCTCACATTCTTGGTATTGACATATCAATAAACTTACACAATTGAAGAATAAGCCATGTCCCATGATCACAGTACTAAATTTTCCTAACCATTGGGATAATCAAGTGTTTACCCTCAAAATCTTCATATGTTTTCTTATGAGTTAGCCCATTGATCAATTAACATTTTACAATGAAACATTGCCCCCAAGTATTTCCTTACATGTGCTATCAAGTGAACTCCCCTATATTGAATGAAGACCTAGCTTGCTCCACTAATGCATATAATTATGTTAATTCAGTATGCAATCAACATGATGTTTTCAATGGTTTTAGTAGTCAAGTGTCTTTTAATATTTTTTTAAATGTGTGTCATTTATTTCATGAAGTCACAAGGAAACAATGTCTAGGTTAATCTCTGAGAGTAGTGATGATGAGTTTGATGATGAAGAAGCAGTGTCTATCTTGAGTGGCCTAGTATAAAAAGATTAAATCGAATCCAAGCTACCTACTCGAGAGAATCAATCATAAATCTCTTATAATTAGGCTGAAGATGAACTTTATGAGTTAGATCCATTGGATGAATAAGATGCATGTTATGCATCTGAGGCATTCTTATCCTATGTTATTCCCTCTCCAACTGAAAGGTTGATTCAAGGTGGTAAGCAACACAATAGTAACAACATATCTTTCAGTCCATCATTGAAGATGAGTGATCTTGAATAAGAAACCAAAGATGAAGTATGTTGTTTATGTAGAATCAATGGATTGACAAAAGATGTAATAGAAGATCTTCCACTTCTAGGTAGCCTTACATTCAAATAAAATTGTGAAGTATTAAATCTAGAGGCCATGGACATGGAAGGTATGCCAATTCAAGTCAGACTTAAAACATGCATTAATTCAATGCAATTATCCACATACCTCTAACACATATGAAAAACCTAGGATATCATTGATATGGGAGGAACCATTCCCATGCCTCCTCAGCAATAAATATGAAGATTAGGATGTTTCCATAATATCCATCTCATTCCAAGATAAGCTCACAATTGATTCATATTTTTGTTGCAATAAAGGTAACAATCTTATCAGGTTAGATGCTCAATTCTTTATGGTATGTAAGAATGCCCACCCCTTCCCCTCACTATGGTATAATGGTTGGATTGAGATATTCTCTTTCACTTATCATAAATGCTTTGTGCAAGTTAAACATAGGTTCATTATTGAGTTTCATAATCAAAATTTGTTTAGTTTGCATAAAAATAATATTGATAAATCTATGTGAGATAGTGTCCATGAGCATAGAAGGTAGCATAGGCATAAATACATGTCCCCTCAACCTTATCAAAATCATGTAACACAGGTGTCTAACAAAATTTAGACATACTTTTTCCTAAAAGAAAATCTATGAATAACTTCTTATTTCCTTTCTTGCATTATTTTTTAGTTTTCCTTCCCATCCCTTGTTGTTAGTTTAGTTTTCCTTTATCATTTTGTTTTATCTAGTCCTCTTTTTTCCTTAAGTTTCCCTCGTTAATAAAATAAATGAAATAAAAATCATGTTACATAGATGACATGAATGGCACTCAAGATCCTAATTAAGCTTTGCTTAAATATCTTATGTGAATTGTTATAATTACATGATTCATATCTAGAATTTTTAAGATCAATTATTCTTAACAGATCCTATGAATTTATAAAATATATTTTCTTGTTTTAATTCATCTATACACTTAGTTGAAACATCTAAAGAAAATGTATCATTATCTTTTTTAGGTTTGTCTTAATTGATTATGAACTTTCTGATTTTCTCTAAACCAATGAATTGGTCCATAACCCTCAATGGATATAAAAAGTAAAGTCTCTTTTCAAAAGAATAGATCCAAAGTGCAAGATCTAAAAATTTTCCTCAAAAGGTTGATCTTGGTAACCTCCATCGTAGACTTTTGGGCCTAACTAGCAGTGGATCAAGGCCTTCGAAAGGGACCATAGGTATCTCTAATGGGGCTATAGATGCATGTTTGATAGTAGAGAAATGCCTACTCCATTCCCCCATGCCAAATAGCTAAATATTTCATTTTCAAAAGTTTTGATAATGTATGCAAATTTGAAAATATTATGTGTGCATGCAAAAAATGAATTAATCACCTGATCACACACATAAATGATATTTGAAAGGTTCTTAGCTTATTATGTCATAGTTTATGGTAGACTTTAGTGCCTTCACATTCTAAATTTATTTTAAAGTGATTACTTATAATTAATGCTTGTATTCTTGTGAACCAAAGATTCTAGATTCTTTAGATACTCAAAAGTATCTACCAATAGGGGTTACCATTTATTGTTACTTGCACAACACACCCCATTTATTTAGTCTAAAAATGGGGACCCTCTTTTTGCTTTGATCAGGCTATATTTGGTTATCCAACTTTCTCTCATTAGGTGTTTATCCTTAGATTGTTGCATTATTTATCTTTCAATATGAGTCACCCAATTTGAGCTCTACCAAGCTCCCAGTATGGCGAATCAATTTGAGTGAGCTCAAAATATGTTAAATTCCAAGCAAATTGAGTCAAGTTGACCATGTTAAAAAAATCTAAGCTAGATTCTTTAGCCATTTTTCTTTAATTCAATCCAAGACTTGAGTCTTTTGATTCCCCTCGACCTTTCCAAGTGTTGCTATCAAATCATATTGAAGTTTTGAGCCAAGTCCAAAAAAATCTAAGTCAAAAATTTTATAAGTCTTTTAATGCCCCTTAACCTCAAGATAGTGCCATGTGGCATGATCTTAGTAACTTAAGATAACAAGGAATTAATCAAAGGTTTAATAGTTTCAAGGTCCCAAGGACTCAAGAATTCACTACATGGTGATGTCTTAAGAGCCTAGGATCTCAGAAACTTAGGCAATAGTCTAAAGGCTTTGAGCCCTCGAGGGACCAATAAGTCACCATGTAGTAACTTCCTAGGAACCTGAGAGCTTAGGCTGATAGAATATTCAAGTAATGGAATAGTAGTCCCATGACCCCAAGGTCTCTAAACGCTACCACGTGGTGAATTCTTAGGATCTTGAACCACAAATATTAAATTTATTTAAGTAGTGAGCTCAAAGGTCTGCTTCACCTAGAAGGTGGCATATGGCATCATTTCATGCACCCAGGCCAAAGACTCAGCTTGATGAGTGGATACTATGTGGCACATCGATGACATCAGAATTCCCCTTAACCTTAATTTTTATGGGCATCTACCCATCACCAAGCCATAAACACTAAACCTATGGACCAATAAAAACATGTCATGTATCATTTAACAAACTTAAAATTGATGATAATCTCAAACATCAAAACTATTAAATGTTTGAGGAAAGCGATGGTCAATTAAATGTTGAATTTACATTGGATTAGTGGGATTCATGGTGACATTATTTCATTTTAGAATTTTTCGTCTGAATTAATGATAAATATATACATATTTTATACATATGGAAAGGGATTTTGTTTGAATCAAAAAGTTGATTAATGTGAACATCTATGTCTAAATTAGCAAAATATTTTGTTTATTTCTCACATTTGGTCTAAATTGGTTATGGCTTATCTACTTTTGATTCAATTAATTTAATGTTTTTGTCTTATCATTTCTTTAAAATATTTATGCTTGACCATTTCATTTAATCTTTTAGGGTCCATCTTTAGATTTAAGCCATTGATTTGGACATATGTCCTCATGAAAGAATCTGAACCCTTAGCCAAACCATAATGTAGAAAATACAAACCCAAATTAGTGTAACATGGAATATTATTTATGATTCATGAAGCACAAGGCAAAAAGGGGGAAAGTCAAGGTATGTATGTAGTAACAAAGAAGATACATGAGACAACCCAAAACCAATGAGATGGTGACATGTGGAAAATGTTGAATGGGATAGTGAGTCCCAAGGTAATTAGCTGATAACCAAAATATAATGGTGTGACCTCTAACTAAAAATCATGGGAACATCTTCATATCTATCAAAAATATTAAATGCACCTAACCACCTTCTCCAATCAACAATGAATATTTGTAAATACCCCATTAGTGGGTTGAGTTGGCATTCGATGGAGGGGATACCCCTTTAAGATATATATTGTCTTTCAAAGGCCTTTCTTAGGGTTAGTTCCCTTAGATTAGAATAGATTAGTATACTATACTATCTATTTCTCCATAGTTAGTTGGTCAAATATTTTCATGCTTTTCTAGAATAATCTTTTTCTTGGTACTATGCACGTGAAGCTTGTAGTTTAATGACTATTGTAAATCTCACCACTGTTAATCAACAAGAAACATATTGATATATAAATTTTGTGTAGTTAAATAGTCATTTATTATGCATATTTATTGTGTTTATGTTCTTCTTTGTACACAATAACTTCTCCCTAGACTCTCCCATTGTCTTATAGCTGGAGTTGTGTTAGGTCTGGCTCAACTGAGGATAGGTTTATATGATATTTATTCAATCAGACACTAAAACTTCATCTCTATGGTAGCAGGTCTTTATATTTGATTTTTCCTTTCTTTTTCCCTTTCTTTTATCAGTGTGTTAGCTTAGGACTAATAACAATCCATTTATAATATTAAATCATGAATGTTGAATGTTGTCCATCATTGTTTAAGCATTATGGAATAGATTAGGGGTGTACTAATAGAGTCTCATAGTGTTTATATCTTAAGACATCATCTAGAGTCAATTTCATTAAATACCCTTGAATTATAATAGTCACAACAAGCCAACTAAATTACTTTGTGTATCAAGACTTGGTAACCAATACCTTGGGTAAGTTTATTCACACAAATATCCTTTTAGGAGAGATAGAGCCCAACAACCCCTACCTAAGTTGGTGTGTTAAAATACCCATCAACAATAATTAGCAAGGGAAGGAATACATTGAGGTGGATGGTGAACAACAAAAAACCCAAGTGGTCATTGGCCCTATCATGAAATAACTAAAAAAACTCTCACTTCCTACTTATGATGGAGGAGAGGCTAGTGATGTCGCTAAGCCAAAGATGGTGAACTTACAAAATTAGTTTACTTTTCATAATATGAATTCTAATGTTAAGGCTCATATTGGTGCCTACCAATTAGTGGTTGATGCATATTTATGGTGAAATCATATCTGTACTCCTAAGGGGTATGATCCAATGACCCTTAATTGGGAAACTTTTGAGAAATAATCCTAAAAGAGGTACTTGAATGCTACTTATAAGGAATGAAAATTATTTAATTTTAGATTTTGAAGAAAGGCACTATGATTGTGGCTGAATATGGGAATAAGTTCCTCGATATTTTTCATTATGTGAATTACATGCATGACAAAGATATAAAGGTAAGTAAGTTCAAGTTGGAATTGTGAGAGGTTTTAATGCATGATGTTAACATGACTAACCCTCTTACTTTAGTTGTGGCAATTGAATCTACTCATCAGGAATAAGAAAAAGAAAAGTCCCACCTCAAGGCAAAATAATAAATTAGGAACAATAGGTTATAATGAAAGCCTAAGAATCCTAATTTTCTCATTGGTAAGAGTTTTAAAATATTTGATCTATGAAAGACCTTTGTGAAGCATGCCAATTCTAATAAGTACCAAAACTTGAACAAGGGTCCCAAAACTCAAAATTTTGTAAGGTAAAATGTGGATAACAATAAGCAACCTCAAGTTAAGTCTTGTTGACCAATCACTGGATTAAATATTATTTCTTTAACTCTAAAAATAATGGTATAATGTTGGGAATGTGGTTATAACCACTACTGAAAGGATTTCCTGTTGTTTTGGAATAATCAACCAATAAACCATTGAGTTTATATTGTTGTTAATAATCAGAATGCAAACTTGTAGTCCATACTGATTGAAACTAGAGGTATAATTTATGGTTTTCATTTAGAAATTTTGATTTATTTTGTTGCCACATATAGATTAATTTCACCTTCTTTTTTTAAATGTTAAAATTACCCTCTAAGTTAAGAGAAGGAAAAGAGGTATAATTTGGCATGGGGGCAATAATTTCTATGTTGGAATGTTTAGAGCAATAAAAACTTGATCTTGGGGTCTATAAAACCAAAGTGAATTTTTTTAAGTACCCTTGGGATCCTATGACCTAATTTTGGGTAGGGAATGGCTATAACAACATCCAGCTCATCTTTATTGTTTTACAAGAAATTCCAATGTCTTGATCACTTGGGTAACTAGGAGGTAATTTAGGGTGTTGTGAAGCTAGTGGCTCATAAAATTATTTCAACCATGCATTTGAAAAGTGAAGTTCACAATGGATGCAAGTTATACAATGCTCAAATAAAATAGATACCTAAAGATCTAAAATTTTCCCTAAAACACTATCTAGTCTTAAGATAATTTGTGGTTGTATTCCCTGAAGAATTGTTGGGTTTGTATCCTAAATATGAATTTGATTTTTTCTTGGGTATTGCACCTAGATTTTCACCTACATCCAAATATTTTTATCAAATGAATGTGGTGGATTTATAGGAACTAAATTTTTAGCTTAAAAAAAATTGAACAATGGTATGATTTATCTTAGTCTGTCACCAGGGGATTTCCTGTTGTCTTCATCAAAAATAAAGATGATAGCTCGAGACTTTGCATTTATTATAGAATGTTTAATAAATTCACCATTATAAATAAGTATCATATTATAAGTATTGATGATCTCTTTGATCAAATAAATTATGTTATTGTATTTTTTTAGATTGATATTCGATCGTGGTATTATCATCTCTACATCAAGGACAAAGATGTGCACAAGACAATATTTCACACAATATGTGGTCATTATGAGTTAACTATCATGCCTTTTGTCTTGAATAATGAACCTACTACCTTTATGAACTTTCTATAAAAAAATTACAAACCATATAAACATAATAAATTGAATAAATGATAATTAGGGTCCATTTCTATACATTTTTACGGCCATAAGTGACCATATAAGGGTCCAAAATTGCACTTTAATTATTTATGAAACAATTTTATAATTTTAAAAATATACATATTTATAACTAAACATGAACTTGAGTTTAAAATCTTCCATTAGTATGACTTTGGTGTGTAGTGGATAAGTGTACATTTTTATGTTTGTCCAAGCTTGCATGTAAAAGTTAATAAAAATAGCATGGTCAATTAACTCTAGGTAGTTTTTTTTATTTATTTATTAATTTTCTATGTCAACTCTAATTTCAAGTTGATATTTATTTAAATACTTATATGTAAAGATTTTAATTTATTGATGAAACCATAAACTAGCAACATAAAATTCTAATAGGGACAATTGTCTCAAAATTTCTTGAGAACTAATCTTTATTGATTCTTCATGAATGCTTTCATTTCATATTTCCATAGTATTCCCAATAACACATGTCATGAATCCATTAGTATAAGTCACACCATATTTCATCCTTACAAGTTTTTCCTATAGAAAATTGGATTAAACACTTTTTATCTATTGTGATTTTCCCCTTATTAAACCAAGAAATTTGATAAGGATAAGGATGTTTTTCACATTGTAAACCTAATTTATCTAGCATTACTTTAAAAACCATATTTTCACAACTACCACCATTAATAATTACTTTACATTTATTACCACCTCATGAAATACACCTTGTTTAAAAAATATTTATATGTAGCCATGAATCACCATCTTCTTTACTTTGACCATGTTCTTTCCTTGGAGTTATCATCATTCTCCTAATCATCATATTTTCTACTATGACTATTGAAACTTCTATATTTTATTATTATGTCCCAACCTCAACAAAATTCACCCTTGGTTGATCCTCTTACCTCCTTTCTTATTCATGATAGTGCAATCACTCAAATTCTTTGTGCCCTTCTTCTTCACATTTATAACAAACATAAGATATGTGTGGATTGTTCCATATTTTATCACCACCATATCCTCTACCTCTCTAAAATCATCTTCCTCTTTGTTGATTTTGAAACCCTTGTCTATTATGTTCTTATTTTTCCATCATGTATGGATTTCATGGTTTAAGAAAGGGAATGATGTTTCAATCAATAAATGTGTCTAAATAGGTTTTCTATAGTAAAAACATATAGAGATGAAATATGTTGACATGTTATTCCAATGGATGAGTGTCATGTGTTATGTGGAAGACCATGGAAATATAATAAGAAAATAATTCATGATGGAACAAAGAATATTTATAATTTTTGGAAAGATGGTACAGATGTAATTTTATTGCCTCTTAAAGAAGAATGGCTGGTAGAAAGCATGATGTCCAAAAAATATTTTATCAAATACATGAAGATGAAACATTTCTCTTATGCATTAATAACAAATAAAGATTACATATAAGTTTTATAAATACCAGTTGAAGTAGCAAAAGTGTTGAAAGAATATGTAGATATTATACATGATGAGTTGTTAGATGGTTTACCACCAAACAAGAAAATTTAACATAATGTTGATTGATTTTAGGATCAACTATACCTAATCAAGTAGCTTATAAGATGATTCAAATAAAACATACATAGTTGAATAACTTAGTGAACTAGTGAGAAAGGGTGTAGTGAGGGAAAGCATGAATCTGTGTATAACCCCAACATTGCTAACTTTAAAGAAAGGTTAAAAATGGAGGATGTGTATGGATAGAAGAGCAATCAATAAAATCACCATCAAATATAGATTTGACATACCTCACCTAGAAGATATGATGGATGTGCTTGCAACAACTAAATAATTTATTAAGATTGATCCACAAAGTGAATATTATCATATTTTGATTTGTGAAGGAGATTAATGGAAAAAAACATTTAAGACTAGGGATGGCTTAAATGAGTGGATAGTGACGTCATTCAGATTGTCTAATGCACCCAACACATTTATCAGAATGATGAACATAGTTATACAAGATTGCATCGGTAAGTTCATAGTGGTGTATTTTGGTGATATTTTGATATATAATAAGAGTAAATAAGAACACTTAAAGCATTTGAGAATGGTATTATAATTGTTAAGAAAGTATAATATCTATACAAATCTAAAGAAGTGCAAGTTCATACAAAAAAGTTTGGTATTTTTGGGATTTTTAGTTTGAAAAGATCGTGTAAGAATGGATGATGAATAGGTAAAGGCAATTGTTGAGTGGCCTATTCCAAGAAGCATATCAGAGGTAAGAAGTTTCCATGGTAAAAATTTCATTAAAATTTTCAATGTTATTTTTGCACCAATAACATATTGCATGAGGGGAAAATAATTTGTGCAGACAAGCACAACAACAAAAAACTTTAAATTAAACAAGAAAGTGAAATAAAAACATGTTTTAGCATTATCATATGTTAACAAAGGGTTTAAGGTATATTACAATGGTTCACATGTGGGTATTGTTGTTGTATTGAGTCAATAAGGAATTTCAATAGAATATTTTAGTGAGAAAATGAATGAGGTGAGAGAATTATTCTACATATGATGTTGAATTTTATGCCATTGTAAAACATTGAGACACTAGAGGCACTATCTGGTGCCTAAGGAGTTTATCCTATTTACATACCATGAGGCCTTGAATCATGTGAACACTCAAAATAATTTAAATAATAAACATGCAAAGTGGGTGTCCTGCTTGCAAGGATATGTTTTTAAACATAAATCAAGAAAGCAAAATTAGGTAATTGATGTTTTGACCAAGCGAATGACACTATGAGCTATTATGGTGAGTGATGTAGTTCGATTTGAAGTTGTTGAGGAAATTTATGATACTAATCCATATTTTATAAAAAAAATTAAACAAAGAAGACATCCATTAACATGTGAGATAGGTAATATTCATGATGAATGTCTTATATAGGATGAGTATCTCTTTAAGGGAAAATAGTTATGTACTATGGGTGGGTCTATGAGAGACAATATTATGAGATAATTGCACAATACTGGTTTAGATGGACACATTTGTAATAATAAGATAATATATTTGGTTGAAGAGAATTATTTTTGGACAAATATGAAGAGAGATGTGGCAATATATGTTTTAAAATGCACTATATGCCAAATGGCTAAGGACATACATAAAACATAGAGTTTTCCATGCCATTACAAGTACCAATAGGACCATGGAAAATTTTGAGTATGGACTTTGTATTAGGGCCACCAAACACATAGAAAGACAATTATTCATTTTTTATTGTATACATATTTTATAAGATGGCTCATTTTATTGCATGTAAGAAAAATAATGATGCCACTAGAGTAGAAGATTAATTTTTAAAATATGTTGTGAGATTGCATGATGTTTCAAAAACCATTACTTCAAATAGGGATACAAATTTTTTAGGTCATTTTTGGAGGAATCTGTGAAAGAATCTAGGAATAAAACTATAATATAATAGTGTATACCACCCAAAAATAAGTGGGCAAATATAAGTAGTAAACAAAAGCATGGGAAATTTGTTGAGATCCATAGTTGGAGATAAGCCCAAGCAATGAAACTTAGCTTTACCGCAAGTTGAGTTTGCATATAACAATTATGTGAATAGATCAATAGGGAAATTACCATTTCATATTTTTTAGGGTAGAAATCCTAAAGGTGTTAGATTTGGTGCAATTACAAATTATAGAGTGGGTTTGTGATGATTTAGAAACACTTGTAGGGCATGTACAAAGTTGTAACAAGAAAGTTATAGGAAAGCAATGGCAAGTATAAGGTAGTAAAAAATGTAACAAGAAGGCCAAAGTTATTTAAAGATGGATATTTGGTAATGGTATATTTGAGAAAATAAAGATTTCCCAAAGCAACATATAACAAGTTAAAGTACAAGTGTATACACTTCATTTTAATCAATTTTGTGTTTAAACTGCAATCAAGAGTAATTTCTTGTAATTACATGTAGTTTTAACCAGAATTCACCACTGGACCTAATTTACATGCACAACTATTATTTTAACCTAAAATCATAATGATACATATGTAATTAGGTTAATATATTGTATTGAATCATTAATCTTACCTATTACATCCTGAGTTAAATCAACCCTCTGCAAGTAACTTCATAAGATAATTAAGTGAATACTTGATTGACAAATAAAAACATTACAAAAATCCACCAGTCTTCTAACTATTGATTAATCCCTCTTAATCAAGTCTAATCATTCCTCTAATAGGAAAATCCATGGATTTAGAATTATCCTATTTTCTTAAATTCAAAATTGGAATATTGCCTCACAAATGGATGATAGCATAAGGCAAAGTGTATAATAAAGCAAATGTTATGACAAGTTATTACACCCCTCTTACACAATCTTCCACTTACACCTCTCTTACATACTCCAAGAGGACTAATGACTGCACTTTTCTTTTAACATGTCTTCCATACCCTAAAAGGCCTTAAATGGATTATCTTACACACTCCATGTTGGTAATCATGAGTTTAAGGATTCATCCTCTACCATTGATCTTGATCTCAAATCAGTGGTTCACAAACATCCAAAAAGTCTATAAATAAAAGGGCCTTTGGCCATTATAGATAAGTTTCTTCATGTAAACTTACTTTATCAAATTATATAAGGAGCTTAAACCAATTCTCATGTCAAAGCCAAGCCAAGCCAAAATCAAGTATAGACAAGGAGAGGTGTTTCCCAAATGTTGAATCAAGCATTGCCAAAGACTCTATAGCCTAAAAGCTGAGCTCAACCTCTTAAGACCGATTCTCAAGAAAATATTCTATGAAGGTATAAACATTTATTTTTGTCTTCTAATAGGAATTTCTTGCTTATTTTCCACTTAGCTCAACCTAGAGATTAAGATTAAGATATTATTTCTTAAATTTCATTTTGAATTTGTTCATTAATGGATTGCCTAACCTCTCTTGGATTTATAATCTACATAATGGCAAGTCCAGTGAGCCTCAAAGGATTCAATGCACCCCACAAGTTATTTTAAAAAATTAAAATTCTTCTAATTACTAAAATTAACCTAGTAACTAGCTTAATTCATCTCTTTTTCTTCAAAAAGTCATTTATTTCTATTTCAGATGAAATTGATGAATTCAAATTACTAAATAGTGATTTCATCCCTGAAAACAATAAATTTGGCCTGCCTATCAGTGAATTTTACATGCTAATCAATAAATTCAACCTTTCACACTTTATGTTATGTTCTACTTACAAGTTTTAGAATTGACAAAATTACTCTGGAATCAATGAAATTACTCTAGAATTAGTGAAATTGACCTACCAAATTAGCTGGTGAATTTTCCCTTTTATACTTTATGTCTATTTTGTGCATAGGTTCTAAAATTGATGGAATTACTCTTGAATCAGTGAATTTGATCTGCTTATCAATGAATTCATCCTTTTATTCTTTTTTTTCTATTTTATCTTTGCATAGGTCTTTAAATCTATGTAATTGCTCTATAATTGATGAAATGGCTCTGTAATTAATGAATTTGACCTACTAATTAGAGAATTTGCCATTTTTTTAATTTATGTTCTGTTGTATTTTTAAAATGGTTAAATTTCTTTGTAGTCAATGAAATTGCTCTTTAAACAATGAAATCACTCTATAAATGATGAAATCACTATGTAATAAGTGAAATTGACTCTACCTATGTATAAGTGAAATCACTTTCTAAAAAAAAATGAAAACCTCTAAAAGCTAAATTTATTACTCATCTTAAACTTCTAATCATTTGTTTTGTGAGAACTTGAGTGAAAATTGGGTTTTAAATTCTAATCAAAGCAAATTTATTTTCTACACATTTCAATTTGGGCTTCAAACGAATTCACATTTACATTTGGGTTATAAGAAAAAGTTGTTTATTTTCTAAATTTGTTTCATTTTGTACAATTTTTTACTTCTTACTTGAGTGTGTTATGGGGTTATTTTGTGCATATATTCTCCCATTTTTGGGTGACTCAGAAATGCAAAGTTCCTATTTACTTTATACCCTTATTTTTATTTTAGCTACATGGGGTCGAGTTCATCACCTTCATGTATGTCCTAAGGGTGTGTTGACTAGGAAGTCACATCCTAACATCATACAAACCCTGTTATCTTATGGGGTTTACAAATTGAGACTATGTTAGTGGTATCTTAGCTGAAATGTCCCTTAGAGCTTGGCTCAATCAATAGCACTTCACTGAGACCCTTACTATTGAAGTAGTCACAAAGAGACTAGATGCTTTGGAGGATGGCATGTTGAACCTCGATGTCCAATTGATAGATATTTTTATGCCCACATACCCTAAGGTATATCAAGACCATCTATAAATCCAAGTAAAAACTTTTAAGATTTTATTTTACTGTAGAACATCCATTGATGAAAGCCTACAAAAGTAATAGCCCTCAAAGATTACCTTGCTCATATAAACCTTTTGAGAGTGGGTAGGGTTAAAATCCCATCGATAATTTCAATAATTTATTTAATGAATCTTAAATTTTATAATCCTCTCTCAAGACAAGTATTTTGAATGTCTGAATAGATGTGATGCAAACCCATGTCAGTTATTAGATTACCTTGTAATACTTGTGTGTTGTTATTTTATTATTTTGTCAAAATCTCATTCATATTTGAAACCAAAAAAAATAAACCCAAGTCCAAGCTTAAACCATTTTTATACACACACAATAAGGCATTGCTCTGCCAAAATTTTGGGTCAAACAAAGGTAACATGTCAAACTTAGTCCAAATACCTACCTTTCTTGTCTAAACCATGTCATTAGGATTCTTGATTTGAACCAAAGCCTTGTCCTAACTAAAATCACAAATTTCCAATACCAAGATTCCAAATTCTTGTCCAAATTGTGTTTTTATGCCATTTATTTTTTTTTAACCCTAATCCAAATTCCAAGTCTAATTCTAATTCCAAAGCTAGATTCCTATTCTAAAGCCAAGTTTCAATTCTAAAGTCAAACTATTTTTAATACAAATTCCAACTCTTGTTCAAATTATGTCATTATGTCATATGCCTTATTCTAATTCTAGTCAAACTATTCCAAGTCCAAGTCTCAATTCTAGTCAAACTATTTTGAAGTCAACCAAAACCAAAGGTCTAAGCCTAGTTCAGCCTTGATTCAATATTGTCTAAAGCCAAATGTGTTCCAATGTTCACATATTTTAGAGTTTCAAAGGTTTAGTATAATTTTTTAGGATCTAAGCCTTTTAATTAGACCAAGTTCAAGTCCTCCCAACCTTCCAAGTATTAAAAATTTTCACTAGAAACCATTGTACCTAAAACCTTGTGCACCCTTTTAGAAATAAGTTTGATTCACACATCTTTATTACATGAGCAAACTTAAATTTAACTATATTTTTTTTGAACATTTACATTAATAGACCCAATTAAACATTCAATGTCTACCAAGGTCAATTTCAACTTAAAACCCAAATCTAGATCATCTTGAACCATATGCCAAACTAATTCAAACCCAAATCTAGTTCATTTTGAACCATATCCATGTCAATAAAATTCAAATCAGGTTCATCTTGAACCATGTACCAAACCATTTCAATTCTGATATGGTTCATCTTTAACCACATTCCAATTCCAAATCAAGTTTATTTAGGCCAAACTCAATTATTTTGAATTTATCGCATGTGAATTCAAAATTGTTGCTTGTCTTTCCATTCAATCTCCCACACATGTCATTTAGGAATGATGAGGTCATATCATCCATCCTTTTTTTCACTTGAATCATATCTATTCCAATTCAAACTATTTGGGGAAATTTAAATCCAAGACCAAGACCGCCCTCTTTGAGCCCATTCTAAATACATTGAGGCCAGGACTGCCCTCTTTGGGCCCATTCCAATTACATTGAGACCAAGACCACCCTCTTTGGGCCCATTATAATCAAGACCAAGATCACCCTATTTTGGTTGATTATAATCAAGACCAATACCACCCTCTTTGGGCCCATTCTAGTTGAGACCAAGACCGCCCTCTTTGGCCCCATTCTATTCAAGACCAAGACTACCCACTTTGGGCCCATTCTAAATGAGACAAAGTTTGCCCTATTTGGGCCCATTCTAATCAAGACCAAGACCACCCTCTTTGGGCCCCTTCTAAGTGAGACCAAGTCTACCCTATTTAGGGCCAATTTTTTCCATCTAATTCCACTTGTATATATCCTTGCTTGGGTACATTAGTCTAAGGTTAATCTGAGTCATGGCATCTCATGATCCTAAACCTATTCTAGCATCATTGGTCTTTAGTCAAGAAGTGATGGAGTAAATCTCTCCATTTAAAATTAAAAATATGTCATTAAGTGTTGATCATGAACAAAATCAACAATACCTCCTAAATGTGTCATCTAGTGTAGACTATAGATAAGACCAATTTACATAACACCTTTTTGACAACAAAAATGAAAACTTTGTGAGATTGTTAAAGCTTAGTGTTAAACTTATGGATGGATTTCTAATAGATAAATTACTCTATTTTATTATAGTTATTAAATAAGTACCCCTTTCAAGCCAACAACGTAGACTTATTATGCAATTTCCCCTCCAAAACCCTTTTCTATTGACAATCCAAGTATGCCCAAGTTTGATAACTACTCAATCAGGATATGTCATGACCCCTTTCCTAAACATGATCATATATGTCCAATTCCAAAGTAAGATCAAGATATCCAAACCATTGAAGACATTTTTTTTGAATCACTCATCTTTGACCAAATCCAAATAATTAAGGCTCCACTTGTATTTGATGAAGGACCTCTATTTGACACATGACCAATCTTTGATGAGCCCATCTTTGAAGAACCCATTATTATTGAGCCATAACCCATTATTCAACCATTACAAACATTCCCCATTTCCAAACAATCATGCATCCCAAACCCTTCATTTCTAAGTGAAAGGTGAACAAGGTACTTGTGGATAATGCAATTCAACAATCCCTCTTTGTGACTAATTCAACATCAGAATTGAGTTCTATTTTAGAACCAATATCAAAATTAGGTTATATTTATGAACCAATATCAGATTTAAAATCATAATCAACATCAGCATCAACATCAAATTTAGATCAACTTAAGTTAGAATCAACTTCATAATCTAAAGATATTAATGGATATTGTAACATTGGTTTCACATTTCCAGCATATCTAATTGAAAACATTTGTGATCCTTTCATATTTTTTGAGGAAGATTCCTTAGACATCGACACAAGTTATCTTAGTAGCCTCTATGATAATTGTGTTTCTTTTAATCCTTATATTTCCATTACACATGCCTTTACCATTAACCAGTCTAGCCATTATATTTATGTAACACCTCCCACAAATATGATTAGGACTGAAAGAATTATGCATTTTTAAAATTATTCCATGGTGACATTTCAGTGACATAATTTATGTTGAAGCAAGACATTATCAAAGTATAATAACAATCTCCTAGTGAAACCTTGTTTGAGGCACTAGGGGATTATCAAAGTCTAAACTCAACATCATATAGTGAAACTTTGTTTGAAGTGCTAAGGGATAAGAAAAACAAGAAATTAGAAGACTTTAGTAAAATCTTTATTAAGGCACTAAGGGAAAATCAAAATGAATTATTAATGTCAATTAGTGAAACCTTATTCAAGGAATTATTAGATAATCTAATTCAAAATAATTAAGAAGACTTTGTTGGTGAAAACCTCTTTGAGGTGTTAATAGCTGAGCCAATCCATTCTTCATTACTTGATGAAGAATTTATTGAATTCAATATCACCCCCACCATAACCAAAGTCATGTTGAATGTGAAAGCATCATCGATATGTGTGACTAAAAATCATAATATTCATCTATCCATCAACCATTATACATTTATTATGATCTTATTATCCATTCAAGACCTATATTACATTATCCAATCAGACCATTTAGACCATGCCTACCCTTATTTATCCTTCCTGGTGGCACTTTTTTTTCTAGAGACTACAAAGACACCTTATCTAAAGGCTTGGAGGAATTAGAATCAACAACCAAGAAAGATCATGACAACAACTATCTCATTAATATCAATAACATGATTCAAATAAATCTACCATTCTAAGTAGGCATTAGTTAGATAGTAAAGGGTCCACATTATGCATCTTATAATACTCTATATAGTTGAGATGCTAGCAAATCTAAAAAAATAAGAAAAGTTAATAAAAAATACAAAATAATCAAAAAGAGAGAAAATCTATCCAACAGTGAAAACCATGCTTATGGCACTTTAGAAAAGCACCATGATGAAAACTAGGTTTTTGGCATCATACATAAATAATTTGTCATCTGCAAGTACCTTGACACTTGGGAGCATCCCTATCTACATTATAAACTATGACATTCAATTCATTTCATCCATCCAATCCTATTTAACCCAACCCATCTTATTATGACCATTAGTCTTCTTGTCTTTACCTTGTTACAAAAGTGGAAGGTATCTTGAGACTTATATGGGAAACATTTTGGCATATTACTTGCCAATGCTTTGGCAACTGGACACATTTGGTTCTCATGTGACATGGTCCTTGGATACTCTTATTCCTTTCCCTCACTATCATTCATTATTATTCAACCCTTACCAAGTCAGGTACCATTTGATTTTGTTCATGTGTTATTCTTATTTTCAACCTTACTATTAATTTGTAGTATCTTCCACTAAGGTGGAATTACATTGAATTGAGATCTATTTGAACTATGTAGGCAACACTTAGTTTCTGTGTTCATCTTGATCAGCCCCTTTCCATGCTATCACTATTTTGTGAGCAACCTAATCCATGCTCTCTCTTTTTTATGAACAACCTAAGCCAAGCCCTCACCATTTTATGAGTTAAAACATTTTGTATCTAGTAATCTTTCATTGAGTAGAGATGTTAAAACCTTAAAATTTTGAAAAATTCCAAAAACAACCTAAAAATCAAAAAAGTTTTAAAAATGACTTAAAATCTCCATGAGAGATATTAAGCAACAAAATGTTTGCTTATTTTATCATCATGTTCACCAATGGCCTTTGGATCTATTCTGGATGACACAATTTACCACATTTGTCAAGTGGGAACCCCTTATTTGACCATGATTATTTCCATTTACCATTGTCATTATTTCATTTACACTCCCATTTCTGGGAGATTTACATCAGCCTAAGGTCCACATTGTAACAACCCTTTTGGAAGCTAACTAAAAATACATGATTTTTTTTAAAATTAAAGACATATATTATAAATAGATTACACCATGAGAATCTACGTGTTATCATACAAAATACACTAAGTGTGATATCTGTACATAAGCATATGACATATAATAGTCATTGATCACTATCAATAAATTAAACACATCATAACCAATATGAAAATTAATTACAAATGCTACCATGACTGGTACAATGATATAACCACTAATACTAAAATACAAATAAATAAATAAATACATCTCATCAAATTAATGTCTCAATAATAAATGCAATATACATATATAAGATACACGGATCCTTAAAGCATAGTTTCCTAGACTCTAGTATCTATAGCAATCTCAAGTGTCATCTCAAAAGTAGTACTATTGTGGGGAAGTAAAGCATCATCTGAGCGGTTTTTCACACCAACTACAGAACAATGATCCCCTACACTAATTCCATTAGGGAATATCCCTCCCTTCATGGATGAGTAGATAGTGATGGCATGGGAATCTAGAGAGATAAGTTAGTACCCATGTGCTATATGATTTCTAAAACTAAACATGAGATGTATCATAAAAATTCCTTTTATTGTAAAATATCACACAAACATGGGAGTCATACTCATGAAATGACAATATTTTACTAAACATTACTTTAGCCAAAGTTTTTAAATAATAAATAATAGTGATCTATAAATTAGTCAAAATTCATATGCACCACTTGATTGGATTGCCTTCATCTGGTATCATGATGCTAATAAGCTAGTGAAATTTGTCTCACTACTTACTCAGTATCAGTAATGTGATATTGGTTAACATAATATAACCAAAAGATTTATATAATTTACGTTCTACTAGAAATCATATCACATAACATGCTAATAATAGGATAATCTAACAACATACATTTATTCTATCAAACGTTTGAATGAATCTCACATTATTGTTTATCCCATAATAAAAATAATGATTACAATTTATACTATCTAGGTAAAACACACATTGAACTACAGTTTTTAATTACTATAAGTATTTTCCAAATATAATTCACCCTATGATAACCCATATTATCATAGCCTAGTGTTTTAAGACATAACTACTAATTTTCCATAATCAATCATAATAAAGTAGTCATAAATACATGGAATCATAAGCTTT
Organism: Torreya grandis; assembly: GCA_037957365.1. Classification (NCBI taxonomy): domain Eukaryota; kingdom Viridiplantae; phylum Streptophyta; class Pinopsida; order Cupressales; family Taxaceae; genus Torreya; species Torreya grandis. The sequence goes on from JARHVA010000590.1 coordinate 2,833,618, forward strand.
TATTCAAGTAACTAGATATAAAAAAGCAAGTCATAGTTACCATAAAATGCATAATATTTTATCCTAGTATTTTATATACTCTCAGGGTTTGTATGCACACATCAATAGGGTCCTACCAACTATCATAAAATATGATATTCATAGTAATAACTCACATTCATACATTTAATCTGTCAAACGTATGTGTGAGTTTAGACATAATAATTATAGTTTGTACCACTTAGATATAACATACATTCAGACTAAAATTCTCAAGTGAAAACCCTCTATGACATCCCATAATATCATAGATCATATTTCATGATCACCCTAATCAATCGTGAACACCCAATTTCATAATCATACATAATAATTAATCAAGTACATATTAAACTACTTAAGTATACCCTACATTTAAACTGCATACTAACATTTAAAAGAAACATAACTTATAAATGCATGTCACGATGCACTATTATATGCTATATCTATCTAAACACTTGCTCATACTATACTCACAATATGTACTGCATACAATTTTTTATTGTTGTATGTAAATATATTTTAATAGTTTAGTCAAGTTATTTTCAAAAAATCAGATAATGAAGTTATACCATAATCTTTCATTTAAACAATTGAATTATGTTCATATGAGATTGTCTTCGTATGGTAATAGTTTTGGTTCCTTGGACACCTTATGACTCATTTAACCATCCATCTAGTTATAGGTATATTTAATATATGATTACTTCTACATCATAATATGTACCATATGGGAGTACTCAAAAGATATGAAAATACTATATCATAGTCCATTCATGTTTCTTAATCAAGGACTCCCTATGATTTTAACAATTCTTAAAACTTTCATGTTCACAAAATATATATATTATCGATCTTTAAGGGATTTAGTAATGTAAAACTCTTTCATAGTTTTTATTCCTAACTAAATAGATTTTTATCTTGGCATAAGCAAAGCATATATAATTTTAACACAAGTTCATAAAACTACTTAGTCTTTGGTATCAGGGTTCGCATATAAGTATTCAATAACACACAAATTTCTCTTAAATAATACTCTAAATATTCCATAATACACAAATATACAAATCACCAATGCCGTGATAATGTACTAGTTAGAACCTATACTTATAGTCACGTATCCCAGTGTATATATTGTTAAGCACAGGATATACTGAGAGGGGGGGTGGATCAGTATATCATATATCTTTTAAATCTTTTACTTAATTTGATTTCTTTTCTTTAACCACTTAATCATACATTCAAGATATGTAATAAAATTAAAATAATAACATGCACCACACAAGAGAGAGAGAGAGAGACACCAAATTTTTACATGGAAATTTAATGTGGGAAAAACCACGGTGAACAATCTCAAGTATATGAATGAGCACCAACTCAAATTACAAAGTTCACAAGCACCAACTATAGGAGCACCAACCCATAGGAGAACCAACCCCTCTTATGTAAAACACAACTATCTCTCAATGTTGCTTTCTCAATAAATAATAGAACTCTACTATATCTCTTTCTATTCTCTCCTCTTTTCTTATATAAAACAATTACAAACCATGCACACTCTTGCATATTACAAATGGCTTCCTAAGCCTCCTTTTATATCTTTCCAAATGACCTTTGGCATTCACCCTTTGTGACCCTTCAATCCTCATGGAAAATGGTGCCACATTTGCATGACCCTGTAAATCCTTTCATTTGAAAATTCACATGGTGACCCTTCATGAGAAAATGTGTCCTTTCCCCTTTTGTCTTTATATGGTGACTCTTTGAATTCCTCAAGGTGACACTTCATGGGAAAATACATCTTTTGCCTCTTTGCTATTTATCTCATGACTCTTTGACTTCTTCATCGGCCCTCTTTTGACTTTATGCAACCAAAAATATATTCGTTAGTATTTAATTAATATCAACATACTTTAGCCAAAATATGATCATTAAAAAACACCTTTAGACAATAAATGATATGGGGCCTTTGTCACCAATAATGTCAGACCTTTGACATAAATGACAATATTTCCAACATATATAAGCTTTATACAGATAAAAGTATATATGTTCTCATATAACACACCTTGCATAACATGTACTACATAAATCATATGTTTAAATACACAATTATCATTTTATCAAACTAAATGTATTTCTCATTTCTCTAAAAAGTAATCTATTGTGTCTTTAACAAATATTTAACTAAGAAAAGTGTATCAAGTCCATATAAGAGTTTTTTCTTACTTCCATAAGCCTTAACTTTGACCCACTTTATCCCACATGAAGGATTAACTACTGGAAAGGCAATCATATATATATATATATATATAAGCATTCATAGTTTATAAATAATTATACATAGCTTGCTTATACAAGACTATAGTGTCTACAACATAAGAAGCTAATCTCATTAACCTCTAGGTCTTCATAATTTCATATAATATTTACACATACTCAACTATATGTTTATATATATATATATATATATATATATATATATATATATATATATATATATCTTATTTTGTGTTTCCAAAGTACAATATAGGTGATGTGACAACAATTACTACAAATACTAAATCGAGAGAGTGAAGAATAAACACACATAGTTTCCTTTCTGAACAACTATATTTTTCATATACTCTTCTGCCATTACAAGAAGGAAATATTATTTATATATTATCTAAATTGTATATACCTCCTTATATAAAAATTACATATGATTCACATAGTCAAGACCTATAATTTACCAATTTGATGTCATATACTTTTTGTATGGCATTCTTAAATAATTTTTGAACTGAAAACAAATCATTTTATTTAGCTAGCACACTTTATACAACTAAATCACTACATAAGGATACAAGTCACCATTCTTAATCTTAATCCTCAACTTTTATTTCATTTAAATACCACTTAAGTTATAATCTATCTAAATCACTATCATTTGGTATAATAAAAGATCCAAATTATAAATCATTAATTACCATTAGATATTACATGTATAATAAATCACTCTAAGTGGATCAGAGTTACTTTGTGTTAATAATAATATAAAACATTATGCAGGCTGAGATCGCCACACCTATATAACTCATCTTGATGTATTTATATGAATATACTTTATTGTTTAAGTCATTCTAAAAACATAATAAACTATTGGTTCCATTGAGATAATTAAATATATTTGTACAACATTGAAGTATACTCTCTATTCACCACTATTAATGACTATATGCAGATCAATGTTTGTATAATACATGCATCGTGGTGTATTTTTACTTATATAAAATGTCTTTGTTTAGTTAAATAGAAGTGCAGTGAATTAATTTTATAATGAACACCAAAAGAGTGTAGTGTTCCAATTGTTATAATAGTAGCAATTAGAAGTGAAGTGATTCTACTCAAATAACTCACATATACTATAGGTACAATATATATATATCATATGCCTTAAGAATAGCCATGCGCTAATAATTCTCTATGCACATGTTATTGTCATAATTGACCTGTATATTGATTTTTATAGAATATTATGTATAATATTTTTTGGACTACCTTGCATATACCATCTAGGTGCTTTGATATAGAAGTAAACTCATATCTATAAATAAATATACACATTATATTTATCATTTATAAATATTTGGAGATCATGATTTGTATTAATATATACCTGATAATCTACAGATTATGTATACCCATTATGGGTAGATTACCATATCTGAATATAGAGTATTGGATAAAGCTATATCAATTCTATTTTGCATATATTTAGATATAAAATCTACTATATGTGTGTGTGTGTGTGTGTGTGTGTGTGTGTGTGTGTGTGTGTGTGTGTGTGTGTGTGTGTGTGTGTGTGTATCATCTCAAATCATTGTTTCATTATAATAGACTCTATAAATCATTATATTTGTTTTATACTACAGATATACATGGAATTTTAAATACACCACCTACCTATTCAGGGTGTTGGATAAAAAATTGATTTGGACAAAGTTTCTTCATCTTCTCTTCTTCCTTCTTCCTCTTTATGCTATCTTGCCCTTTTTCTCCCTATTGTGCCCCTCCTTTATCCTTTTTCATGCCTAGGTATAATGTTTTTTTTTTTAATAATGACTTTCCATTATTTTATTTATTTAACTTGCCATTTATTTTTATTTTTATTTTTATTTTATTCCATTTTATTTCCTTTTTCTATTTTTTTTTATTTTTCAAATAAATCACTAATAAACAATTATCTAGTGCATTTAATTAATTATCACATAATCAGATTATAACACTATGCATTTAACCTTACACATAATATCCAGAAAGCAACCACACAAGATGCATTCCACATATAAGCAATAAATTCAGTTAACACTCAATTAACCATGCATAAACAGCATCTAAATATAAATGGCATCAATATGTACTATACTAACCATTCACTATGCATCTAACATGTCCTAAATATTGTGGTGTGTGTAGGGTTCTATTCAATTTATCTATCATCCTCTAACATTTTCATCTACATCACCCTCTCCAATAATGCTCTCCCTCCATCACGCTTTGAGGCATGAGTTCTCCTACATCAACCTCACAACAAGTAGGTAATTAGATCATAACATCATGATATACATACATCATAAAATGTAATTAAAATAATAAATCAACATTTTCATAATGTAAACATTTACACTATAGCTAGCTCATAACAATGTATCATGTAATCTAAGTAATATCAAACTGTCACATAAAAGCATATATCTCAAATCTTAGTCAAATCAAATTTGAGAACTATAAATATCCAAAGATAATTAAATAGTTTGCTTAGTGAGGAATCAAGATATAACATCCTTCCCACCTAAAGTTAGTCATCATCCTGAATGACTCTTATTCAAACATAAGTTTTGAATTAAAATATTATTTAACAGTGAAATAACATAATATAAAGTATCAAATCAAGCAAATAAATGTCAAATTTTATTATAGAGCCCATATTAGCCCTCCCAAGTAGTATTATTCCTAGAGTATTGGTCCTAGAAAACCCTACACTATGACATCTCCCTATTATGTAAACAAAGTTTATAAGTGTCACTTACTCTGATTGGTTCTATCATGACCACCTTGGGGTCCAGAACTGGTAAGACAAGCCTATATACTATAGGACTAACCACTTCTAATACTTCAAAGGCTCTCACATATCTTAGTGAAAATTTTATTGACTTTCTAAAATCACATGAGATCATCATATTATCCAAAAACAAATTGCCAAGGAGAGTTCCACAAAACCTTCTAGCCCCACTACACATCTCTCTAACCTGGAGAGTGTTGTTCTCATTTCAGAAAAAAGTATTTAGGAAACCTAGTTAGAATGATATATATAAGTTAATACTATCGCTACTCCACATAGCTTTAGGTAAGTATAACATGTCAATACTACCACTACTCCATGTAGCTTCCTGATAAGTATGGCAATCAATAGGAACTGGAAATACTATATTTTCATTGTATACTACATTTCAAAATTCAGGGATACCTATTCCACTGTATACATATGGATGGCCATATGACTAAATTTGATAAGTTCATCTGTAAAATATTTGATTCGACAAGCTTCCCTTATTGGATCCAAATTTAGTAACTACCAAGTCAATGTGAGACTAACTAGGATCCACTCTCATCTCTTAGTACTCATGTTTCCAATGCACCACTATTTCCTTAGGTCTTCAAGACCTAATGATCTCTAAAATGTGTACAAGGTTCAATGAATCACAATTCCATACTAACAAATCATTAAAAAAAATGCATGCTAAATACTTCCAGATGTACCAACATACATACAAAAAAAATCATACAATCATTCCATAATTATATTAAGTTGACACTAGCCAAACATAACTAGTATCATATTTCACAGCTTAACCTATAGTGTTATATTCATAATTAAGAGGAAATAACTATAAAATTATCATAACACGCAAAGGCCAATTATCACACCATCTTTACAACCTTATAAAGGTAACAAGCAAGATAATATCTCCCTACTTACTCAGCTAGTACACAAGTTAAAAGTTTATCTCAACCCTTTTAGACTAACAAGATGTTTCGCACATCCTATGCCATACTTGCTCCCAATGAAAAGGTACATAAATATCTCTTCATAATAACATGATTTAAGCAAAAAGAGAATAATATAAATATAATCAAGGGCATATAATAACATAACAATTATAATAAATTTATAATTCTTAATCTTAAACTAATAAAAATTCAAGGTTTGCCACTCCACGTGGTCAAGGTTCACATGTTAGATAAAGTAGTGACTCTAAAAAATCACAAGTTGAAAGTAGTGAACTAAGATCTCAATAAAAAAAAATTAAATACCCTTACATGGTATAATGAAAACACCACAACCTAAGTTACCAAAATCACTACATACTTATCAAACATGTAAGAGTATTATCATAACCTACTTCCATAATCAGAAATAAATTACTAACCATAAAGATGTATCAATCCATCCAATCCTACAACTTATATCTCAACAAGAAGTATGAGACATTATCGCATGAACTCAAGGGAATAAGGTCAAAACAACATTTTAGAAACAAGTTTCCATTTAATGCAACACTAAATCAACATTATGATAATATGAATCCTCTCAATAACTTATAATGATGTCAAAGGAGAATGAGAGAATAACAACTCACCTCTATGTTAGCAATGAGATATGACACTTCTTCCCAATTCCACATAAATATATGTGGTGCCAATACATAAACAAAGTCCTAACAGTAGAATCTTCAACAAGATAACTACACTCTAATACAAGGAGAATTCCCACCGCACTAGGTGGTGCCAATAAAAAATGGTCTCATAGGATTCCCACTCCTAGGATTAGTGAATATAAGACACAAAACTAATTCACATATACTTACGTAAAAATTATCCCATGATTTTCAAACACTCATAACACAAAATATAAATGGTGAAGATGACTTGATTAATAAGTAAGAATGTAATCATCCTCAAGGTGTTCGATCTAAATGATCAAAAACTTATGGTAGAAAACTCTTGTTCAAAATTCATGAACTATTCTATACACTCACCTACCCAAACCTTCTATACAACCATCACCATTGAGACACTCGATAAACCAACCCTTTAACAATTATAAGAGAGTACCAATGCTCCTAAGGTACACACTCTATGTACCACACACATTCACAATTCTCCTTTCTGATAAATACAAGTATATGAACACCTTAATGGACTCAATAGGTCTTAGAGTTTGACCCATAACTCTGATACCACATGTAACAACACCACTAGGATCTAACTAAAAATACATAATTTTTTTAAATTAGACACATATACTATAAATAGATTACACCATGAGAATCTAAGTAGTGATCATACAAAATACACTAAGTGTTATATTTGTAAATAATCACGTGACATCTAACATTCACTGATCACTATCAACATATGAAACACATCATAACCAATATGGAAAGTAATTACAAATTCCAATCATAGTTAGTACAATGATACAACCAATGTTGTCAAAGTACAAATAAGTAAATAATTACATCTCATCATATTAATGTCGCAATAATAAATACAATATAATACAATGTACACATATAAGATACATGGCTCCTTGGAGCATAGTTACCTAGACTCTAGTATCTACGGCAATCTCAAGTGTCATCTCAAAATTAATATTATTGTAGGAAGGGTTAGTATCATCTAAGCACTTTTTCACACCAATCATAGACCAATGATCCCTTACACTAATCTTATCAAGGAATTCCCCTTCCTTCATAGATGATTAGATAGTGATGGCACAGGAATCTAAAGAGATAAGATAATACCTGTGTGTTATATGCTTTCAAAAACTAAACATGGAGTGTATCATAAAAACTCATTCTATTACAATATATGACATAAATATGGAAATCATACTCATCAAATGACAATATCTCACTAAATATTACTTTGGCCAAAGTTTTCAAATAATAAATAATAGTGATCTATAGATCAATCAAAATTCATACACACCACTTGATCGAATCGCCTTCATCAGACATTGTGATGCTAGTAAGTCAATGAAGTATATCTCACTACTTAGTATCAGTAATGTAATATTGATTAACATAATATAACCAAAAGATTTATACAATTTACATCCTACTATCAATCATATCACATAACATATTATTCATAGGATAATCTAACAATATACATTTATTCTATCAAACATATAAATGAATGTCACATTATTATCTATCCCATAATAGAAATAATGACTATAGTTTATACCATCTAGGTAAAACACACATTTAACTATAATTTTTGATTATTATAAGTATTTTTTGAATATACTACACCCTATGATAACTTATATTATCATAGTCTAGTGTTCTACGACATAACTACTAATTTTTCATAGTCAGTCATAATAAAGTAGTCATAAATACATGGAATCATAAGCTTGTATTCCAAAAATTAGATATAACAAAGCAAGTCACAGTTCCCAAAAAACACATAATATTTTATCCTAGCATTCGTTACACTCTCAAGAATTATATGCATACATCAATATGGCCCTACCAACTTTCATAAAACATGATATCCATAGTAATAACCCACATGCATACATTTAATCTCTCAAATATATGTGTGAGTCTAGACATAACAATTTCAGTTTGTACCACTTAAGTATAACATATATTTAGACTAAAATTTTCAAATTAAAACCCTTTATAACATCCCATAATATCAAAGATCATTTTACATGAGCACCCTACTCAATCATGAACAACCAATCTCATAATCATACATAATAATTAAACAAGTACAGGTTAACCACCCAAGTATACCCTATGTTTAAATTGAATACTAACATCCAAAATAAACATAACTTATCAGTGTATGTCATGATGCACTATTATATGCTATATATGTCTGAAGACTTGCTCATAATATGTACTACACACAAGTTTTCATTATTGTATATAAATATATTTCAACAGTTTAATCGAGCTCTTTTCAAAGAGTCAGATAGCTAAGTTATACCATAATATTTCATTTAAACAACTCAATTCCATTCCTATGAGATTTTCTTCATATGGTTATAATTTTAGTTCCTTCAACACCTTATGACTCATTTAACCATCTATCTAACTATAGGTATATTTCCTATATATGAGTACTACATCATAATATGTACCATAAGGGAGTAATCAAATGATATGAAAATAATATATCAAATTTAATTCATGTTTCTTAATCAATCACTCCCTATGATTTTAATAATTCTTAGAACTTTCATGTTCACAACATATATATATTGTTGATCTTTAAGGGATTCATCACTGTAAAACTCCATAGTTTTTATCCCTAACTAAATAGATTTTTGTCCTGACATAAACAAAGCATATATAATTCATACACAAGTTCTCACAACTAATTAGTCTTTCATATCAAAGTTCACATATAAGTAATTAACAACATGCAAATTACTCTTAAATGATACTCAAAATATTCCACAATACACAGATATATGAATCACCAAAGCCGTGATAATGTACTGGTCAGAATCTATACTTATAGTCACACATCCAAGTGTATATATAAGCTTTATATGGATAAAAGTATCTATATTCTCAAATCACACACCTTTCATACCATTCACTACATAAAACATATGTTTAAATACATAATTACCATTTTATCAAACTAACAGTATTCCTCATTTCTCTAAAAAGTAATCTATTGTGTCTTTAACAAATATTTGATAGAGAAAAGGGCATCAAGTCCATATAAGGGTTTTTCCTTACTTACATAAACCTTAACTTTGACCCACTTTATCCCACATGAAGGATTCACTATTAGAAAGGCAATCATATGTAATATATATGTTTATATATATAAAGAAACATTCATAGTTTATAAACAATTATATATAGCTTGTTTATACAAGACTATAGTGTCTATGACATAGGAAGCTAATCTCGTTAACCTCTAAGTTTTCATAATTTCATACAATACTTACACATACTCAGCTACATATTATATATACCCATATATATATATATACACACCATGTTTTGTGTTTCTAGATTACAATATAGGCTATGTGACAATAATTACTACAAATACCAAATCAAGAGAGTGAAGAACAAACACACATAGTTCCCTTTTTGAAAAACTATTTTTTGCCTATACTCTTCTGCCATTACAAGGACATCATATTTATGTATTATCTAAATTGTATATTCCTCCTTATATAAAAATCACATACTATACACATGGTTAAGACCTATAATTTATCGATTTGATGTCATATACTTTTTGTATGGTGTTCTTAAATAATTTTTGAACTAAAAAAAAATCATTTTATTCAGATGACACATTTTATACAGTTAAATTTTTATATAATAATACAAGTTTCATTCTTAATCTTAGTACTCAGTGTTTATTTCATCTAAATACCCCTTAAGTTATAATTGATCTAAATTACTATCATTTGGTATAATAAAAGATTCAGATTATAAATCGTTAATTGCCACTAAATACTAAAGGTGTAATAAATCATTGTTAAGTGGATTAGAGTTACATCACTGTAACAATAATATAAAACATTATGCAAGCATAGATCACCATACCTATACAACTCATCTTGATGTATTTACATGAATAGACTTTATAAGTCATTATAAAAACATAATAAATTACTAATTTCATTAAGACAATTAAATATATTTGTACGACGTTGAAGTATGCTCTCTATTCACCACTATTGGTGAATATATGTAGATCAATGTTTGTATAATACATGCATCACATTATATTTTTACTTATATAAAATACCACTATTCAGTCAAATGGAAGTGCAGTGACTTAATTTTATAATGAACATCATAAGAGTGCAACGTTCCAATTGTTATAATAATAGTAATTAGAAAGTGTAGTGATTCTACTAAAATAAATCATGTATACCATATGTAAAATTTAGTATACATTATATATATTAATTATATCATATACTTTAGGAATCACCATGCACTAATAATTTTCTATGCACAGGTTGCTGCCATAATTGACCTGTATATTGATTTTTATAGAATATTATGTATGATATTTTTTGGACTGCCTTGCATATACCATCTAGGTGCTTTGATATAGCATTAAAATTAGATCTATAAATAAATCTACATGGTATATTTATCATTTTTAAATATTTGAAGATCATGATTTGTGTTAATATCTACTTGATAATCTATGGATTATGTATATCCATTGTGGGTAGATTACCATATCTAAATATAGAGTATTGGATAGAGTTATATCAATTCTATTTTGCATATATTTAGATATAAGATCTATTATATTTCATTATATATATATATATATATATATATATTTTAAATCATTTCATATCGTTGTCTTATTATAATAGACTATATAAATTGATGTATCTATTTTATACTACAAATATACATGGAATTTTTAAATACACCACCTACTTGTCAGGGGTGTTGGATAAAAACTCAATCTGGACAAAGTTCCTTCATCTTCTCTTCTTCTTCCTTCTTCTTCCTCTCTATGCTTTGTTATCCTTATTGTGCCCCTCCCTTATCCTTTTTCATGCCTAAGTATGGCACTTTTTTTTTTAATAATGACTTTCCATTATTTTATTTATTTAACTTGCCTCTTCTTTTTAACTTGCCATTTTATTTTTTTTATTTTATTCCATTTTATTTCCTTTTTCTATTTTTTTTAATTTTCCAAATAAATCAATAATAAATAATTATCTAGTTCATTTAATTAATTGTCACATAATCAAACTACATCACTATGCATTTAACCCTATGCATAATAGTTATAAAGCAACCACACATGATGTATTCCACATACTAGTAATAAATTCAGCTAACACTCAATTAACCATGTATAAACACTATCTAAATTCAAGCGGCATTAATATGCACTACACTAACCATTCACTATACATCTAACATGTCTTAAATACTATGGTGTGTGCAGGGTTCTAACTAATTTCTTTATCATTCTCTGACATCTCTATCTACATCACCCTCTTTGATTATGTTCTCCCTCTATCATGCTCTGAAGGATAATTTCTCCTGCATCAACCTCATAACAAGGAAGTAGTTAGATCATAACATCATGATATACATACATCATAAAATGTAACTAAAATAATATATCAACATGTTCCTAATGTAAACATTTACACTATAGCTAGCTCATAGCAATGTATCATATAACCTAAGTAATATCAAATTGTCCCATAACAACATATATCTCAAAGCTTAGTCAAGTCAAATCTATCAACTATAAATATCCATGGATAATTAAATAGTTTGATTAGCAATAAATCAAGATGTAACACACATGGACTATGTAGGTAATACTTGGATGCATGAGGCATCTTAGGTCAACTCAGCCAATCTTATTATCATTCCATTTTCCTCGATTTATCTAAATGATCTTGCCATTTTATAAGTGTATTTTTTTTATTCTTCTTCTCTAATCAAGTCTCATACTTATCATTTTTCTTGTTTCCCACATCTTTGAGAGAATTATATTTGGCCTGAAGTCTATCAGACTATGTAATTAGCATCCACTTGCATGGGACATTTAGAAATAGCTCAACCACCCCTTCATTTTTATTATATTTCCCCCTTTTGTCTAGGTTGTCATATTGTATTGTCAGTTGTCCTCTATAACCTAGGGGAAAAATCTCCAAGAGTAATGCCTTACTTTCACACATGCACAAATGATTCACTAATTGCTTATTATGGGGTGTGTGTGTTTCTCAATGATGATTAATTTTTTATTATTTTTGGTGTATTTCTTTGTTTTTCCTCTTGAGCAATAGGATGCTTTCTATTATTTTTATTTTTGATTTGTGTTTGCTTATTTCTTTGCTTATTTATTTCCTTTTTCTTTTGTTGCTTCGACTCGGTCCATTATTCCACCAAGGTCATCATCATGGTGATTCCTATCATGCAATTGTAATTAAGTCTATGCATTGGCATATGACAACATTTTCATCATGGTTTTTATCATTGGTTCATTGTTTTCAATTATTTATTAGATTAGGGTTAGTCCTTTTGCATATTATGGCCCAATCATCATGGTGTTTTATATCATGGTACATATTGTTTGGTGCTACATCGAAAATCAAGTGCTAAAAGTCTCACAAGTAGTGATATAGAAAAAGGATATCTTTGTATACTATCCTCTAACTAATTAATTAGTTTCTTAATTATCATTTTTTAAAGTAAATATATGCCCTACTAGGCAAACCATTTAGATCGATTAACGATCAAATTCACCCTACTAGGGTAACTCCTTGAATCAATGATCAAATCTGCCCTATTAGGGAAACCCAATTAAATAGATCAATAATTAAAACTGCCCTATTAGGAAATATCATTGCATCAATGATCAAATACACTTTACTGGGGCACATTATTGTGATCAACCAAGACTGCCTCTTTGGGACTAGGTATATCATATAGTCATTCTTCTAATTCCAAGTCTATAACTTTCACCTTATTTGGGTCAAGTTAAAGTGTGTTACTTATTTTGGGATGTATCCTTTCCACTTCCCCTACCTTGGGACCAATTTAGTTCTATTCTTCTCAAATATTAGGAATCAAAGCATACAAGTATTAGCTCAAGTAGGTTACTTTTAGCCATAGGTTAATTTATCCTATTCTTGCTTCTTCCTCTCTTTTTTGAGGGCCCATCCATTTTTTATTCTTCCCCAACCATTCCCTCGAGGGGAAATCTATGGCTAATCAAGCACCCTTTGGGGCATAAATCTAAGTTAATCGACTCATAATTCTAAAAAGAAAAGAATGAAGACATCAATCTTCAAGCATTATCAAATTTCTTCTTAATGACTTTTTCATTACTTGAAAAGACGTTATTATGCCTAGTGTCTCACAATACCTTCTCAAATTGAGAAAAAATGTAGACACTTCATTTTAATCACTTTCATATCTAAACTGAAATCAAGAGTGACTTCTTATAATCAACTGCATGTTTAATCAGATATCACCATTGAACTTAATTTACCTGCACAACTATCATTTTAACCCAGATTTATAATGATACATCCTTGATTGGGGCAATGGATTGTATTGCATCATTAATCCTATAGAGTACATCCTTAATTAAATCAACCCTTTGAAATTTTTTCCACAAGATAATTAAGTGAATACTTGATTAACATATAGAAACACTACAAAAAGACACCATTCTTCTAATTATTGATTAATCCCTCTTAATCAAGTATAATCATTCCTCTAATAGAAAAATCCATGGATTTAGAATTATCTTATTTTTCTAAATTCAAAATTAGAATATTTCCTCATAAATAGATGACATCATGAGGCAAAGTGTGCAAGAAAGCAATGGTTATTATAAGTTGTTATACCCCTCTTACACATTCTTCCTCTTACATATCTCTTATACACTCCAAGAGGATCTTTGTATCTAGTTAGGAATTTGAGCTAAAAATATTCCATTGGCATGACTTTTGTTTGTAGACAATACATAAATATTTTTAGGCCCATCTGATCTTTCATGTAAAAGTTACTAAAAACAGCAAGGTCAATTAACTTTAGGTAGCGTTTTGATTTATTAAGTTTTTTTTAATTTTGCATGTCAACTCCAATTTCAAGTTGAGATTTATTTAAATACTTTTATGTAGTTAATTTAATTAATTCATGAAGAATCAATAAATTATGGCATAGTTGTGCCTATTAGAATTTTGTTTTGTTAGTTCCTAGTTACATCACCTTTGGCTTGACCAATGTACATGCTACTTTTATTAAGTAAATGAACAACATGCTAACATATTTATTGGATCATATTGTGTTGGTATTTTTATAAGACATCATTTTTTATTTCAATAATTAGGTTGAACATGAAAAACATCTACACTTGGTCTTTCAAAGGTTGAAATAACATAAACTATATGGCAAATTGCCCAACTACTCTTTTTACCAAGATAAGATCCATTATTTAGGGCACATAATATTCAAGAAAGGATTGTCCATTGATCTTACTAATATTAAATTAATTAAGGAGTGGTTTGATTCTATAAATGTGCATGAAGAAAGGATTTTTATGGGTATAGTTGGTTACTATATAAGATTTGTTGAAAATATATCTAGAGTTGCTAACCCCATTATTGCATTACAGAAAAAGAGAATTTTTTTATTTTTTAATCCTCAATGTTAGGAAGCATTTAAAAAATTTAAGGATCTATTAACATTTACTCCCATTATTTTTATTTTGGATCCTAATGGAATTTTTGAGATCTGGGTAGATGTTTGTACTCTTAGAATTGGGGTTATTTTGACCCAAAATAGAAAGGTTTTTACTTGTGAGTCTTGTAAACTCAAGTCACACGATAAAAACTATCCCACCCATTATCTTGAGTTGGTTGTTATGGTACATGCCCTTAAGCAATGGAAACATTTATTTCTTGGCAAACACTTCAAAATTAAATAAGATCATTGCACCCTTATACACTTGTTTACTCAAGAAGAATTGAATGTAAAGATGCAAAAATGAATTTAGTTTGTCAGTAACTTTGACACTGACATTGATTATGTCAAAGGTAAGGAAAAAAAGGTTGTTTATCCCCTTTATAGAATAACTTATCTTACTACACTTTTTGTTTTATAGTCAAATTTTAAAACTATTGTTCTAAAATAACAACTAATACATTTTATTTGTAGATAAGTATGTGTAGAATTAGATACAAGAGTAGTGACTAAATATTTTTTTGACTTTGATGGACTTCTGAGGTATCAAACAAAATTTATGTTCAAAATTATGAAATTTTAAGAGAAAAACTATTAAAAGAATTTGATAGTTCACCTCATTTTGCTCACCCAATGTTTTCTCTAAATTTGGATTAATATTTATACTAACCGTAGATAAGATAAACTGAATAAAATGTATAACAATGTTTTAAATGGCCTTTCAATAATATGACTAAAATTAAATTAATGAATTTTATAAAGTAAAAACAATTAAAAGAAGACTAACTATGAATTAAAAAGATAAACTTAGTTATTTCTACCTCAAATCTGACTATATGATGTTAAAATAAGACTAAAAATGATAAACATGGACTAGATCTAAAAATACTAAGAATCTAGAATTGAAATTACATAAGGACAAATCAATAGACTAAGTATAAAATTGACTCCCACTATTATCCCATTTGGTTGATCCTATCATTGCTAAAAAATAGAAATTTAAGGCATGATCACTTATGATAGTTTACACTAAGTCTGTATGTGTAGATTTGACCTTCAAAAGTGTGTAGAAGATGTAATAATAACTTATCCAATGTTGACACTCTAATATGGATAACAATTATTGAAAACCTACAAAATAAAAATGTAGAGTGTAATTGGATTGAGTTGACCCCAATCACCTCCAAAATAACTGAATGATGCCTATGTATCCAATACTCTAAGGATCAAAATCAAGCCCACATACTTCTCCCACTCAAAGTGATTTGTGCAATTATGGTCATTTGACTATATGAATGCATTTATAAATTACTTGAATGTTTGACCAATCCTTTTCTTTAAACTGGATAAATCAAGGCTTTAACTTGGCTGAGGACTGCTTCAATTGACTAGAATTAGATTTGGGAAGAATAGGGAAGCTTTGCTCAATTTGCAATAGTGTAATATGACTTTGTATTAAAATTTTCAAGTGGTTGAATGAGTGATTTGAGTGTGTCTTTATAAAAATCCAAAAGGGAAACCCACATGCTAGGAATCCTAAAAAATGGAAGACAATGATAAAAATTGATCGTTAAAGGATCAATAGATAGGATCAACCCATAGGGACATATCCCATTGCCACTATTGTGCCTATTATTCAATCTTGTCCCTTTAGAAAAAAATATGAAATTTGGATCTAGGTTTGTCTTTATAGATGATTAAGGGTGTTTCTAGTAATCAAAACACTTTTGTAAGTGATAGATAGCAATATAAAATATAAATAGGTCCTCATAGGTGTTTAAGATAGGGCGAACTAAAAGAATAGGTATTAAATAAGTGCACAAGTTAATTAAAATGGAAAAGGTCAAAACTGATATATTTAAGTATTCGTGTCTAGATTTAGGTTATTACATTTACCCCCTTTAGTTTAGAAAATAAAATTTTTAGATTAAAGGAAATATATAACTTAGTGTGTAAGACACTTTTTATTTGAGCTAGTAATCTAATCGTGTAAGGCATCGTAGTCTTTGGTAAACCCTAAAAAATACATGAAGTGATTACTTTATTCTTTTGAAATCTAAAATTTGAAAAAGTTTGAATTTGAAAAATGCTTAAATCTTTGAAATTTGAAAAATTATTTAAACTTTAAGATATTGAAATAGCTTGAACTTTGAAAATTTGAAATTAAAAAGAAGAGTAAGGGAGTAATACACCTATGTGTGTGAAACCAAACTATCATTTCTTGTAAGTTTGCTTAGTGGTGATGTTTCTTTAAAGCATCAGAGATTTTGGTCTTTTCCATGAAGTACTTATATAAGGTTGGTTCTTTATCTGAACCAATGGAGAATTTGAGGGTGATTAAGACCCAAATTCAATTTACACTTTGTTAACACCCATTGAGTAATGCATAAACCTCTATTTAACTCAGTTGGCCTTTGTAACCCCAAGACATGAAAATAGTTGAAATCCAAAATGGATTTACATACATAATTCTATAGAGCATTGGATCTCTTATTTATGTATTACATAGTTAAATTGAAACAACCATTGCAGATGGCTTGTAGATTCAATTATAAATTTTTTTATAAATTCATGATCAAAATAGAATATAGTCCACCCATGCTCTTACCATCCATCTAGCTAAAAAATAGTATTGGTATTTTGAAAAATAGCATAGTATGCATGAATATGTATCATGCCCCTATTGATAAATGTAGAATATGTAACTATATAAAGATGCCAATTGTAAATTATGTTTGAAACTTTTACATGAACCTATATCGTGTACACAAAAATTATGTAAATTTTTACATTGTTTATGAAATATGAGTGCATATGCATGGCATATTCTCCCATACTTTGTGTCAATGACCAAATTTTGAACCATTTTATAACCTTTGAAACTGTATTTTATACCAAAACTATTTTTTTAATTTTGAAGAGGCTTGTCTGATGTATGAAAAGCCCATTGAAATTCCCCCTTTTGAGGTGAGTGAATTGATCTTGAAATTCACTCATCTCAAAATAAAATTTTATTGTAACATGCATAATAAGATGTAATCATTGAATAATGTATCATATGTGAAAATTATGTTAACATAGTAAGATTTACATCATTTGAATTATGTATGTAACATATGAGGCAAGGCCTATAGAAATATATCAATGAAGCTCATAACACTATAATGTAAATTTAGTATCCTATATGTTATTTACTGTATGATATGGATCATGACACTCATCAAACTTAATAACCTCAATAAGCATGCAATCATAACAATAACAATGTAAAATAATAAGACCAAGGGCCTCATTCAAAGGACATGTTAAAATTTCAAAAAGTGAAATATTGTACATACAATGGATATGGATAATGTCATAAGTAATGGACATGCTCAAATATCACACACAACATAAGGTAAAAGACCAAAAGTAAATGGACATGTTCAAATGTTTCAAAAAACATAGATCCAAGGGTCATACACAATAGACAAGTAAGATATAATCTACTATGTGCAAGTAATAACATCAATAGAACATAGAACTAGAGATATAGTATAAACCGTAAATATGTAATGTGATAATGTCCTATAAAATAGCATATTCATGTGCACAATGTAATATAGAGATGTTAGAAAGACATTTAAAAATAGTATATAGCTCAGAAGTATAGGATTGATGGAATGATAACATTTGTAGATAGCATAAAATGTGGATAAGATGCCCCTAGTTTAGCAAGGCTATTGGGTAGAGACAAGTCAAACATTTTAGTTTGTGTAAAAATATGTATGTTTTGCATAACATTCATATATACCAATGAAATACATGTGTGATATAAAAATATTATGTTATCTACTAATCATGATATAAATAACATATTAGGATGATGTAAACTAAATATCTAATCATGCTCAAGTCCTAACTTTAAATTTTAGCATATTTTGAATGTTTTTGTATATTTACCAAATTAGAATTTTTAATACTTTTTGAGAATTTTAAACTTGGAACAAGAGAAACAATGATAAAAAAAGGTGTCAAAAGTAGAAGAGAGGAGAAATATCTAAACAATCAATGACATGTAATGTGGAATATGCATTAGAAGTGATTGTATGTCAAGGTATAAGAAAAGTTCCCCCACTGTATATGAATGATGACTCTAAAAATTATGTAGGAACATAAATAATATGCATAGGATTGATTATAAATCCTTGTTTTATCAAATGTACACTTTTTGAATTATGTAACATGTATAACAATATAACATAATAAATGAAAGCTTTTGCATGGAAAATAATGATTTGCATATTGAAACCAAGTGAAATATCTAAAAATTTGAAGTATGAAGGCTTTGTGTGCTCAAATTGTGATTTTTGGGTAAAAATTATCACATAACAGGAGCAACCAAATAAGATAGTAGTGTCAATAATTCTTTTTCATAACTGGTTGATTATATCCTTGATATAAAATGGCATTTGATCAGTGTAGATTGTGAAACCATGGAAAGAAATAGTAGAAAATGGCAATATTGATCATTTTATTAGACTATTCAGATCTAGAAAGTGAAAAAGAAGAGCCAAGAGACCAACAATTAAATAAGATCTAAGAGATTAGAATAATTTATCAAATTGATTGCATGTGCAAGCAAATATAATAACATGATGTAATAATCAAGAAGCTATGTACTATCTCATTTTTTTTCTTTTGAATTATTTTAAATCTTTTATAAAATCAACAATCATCCAATAAATGATCCTCATCAATGTTTAATTCCTTATATTTGTACAAGTACATATCATATTCTTCTTATGGTTAAATATCCCAATCATTATTACCATCACGTGGTATGTTAATTATTCTTCCTTCATGTGGAAAGGTGATATACTAGTGATTAGAATCAATCACAACTGGCATTTTTTGTAACAATGAACATCCCAACATAAATGGTAGTCGATGTGTATGTTTTATAAGCCATACCTTTGTACTAACAAATTTTGGTCCACAATAAATTAGGTATATGAAATATTTAAGGGCATCTTCCAAATCTACACTATGATATAAGTCATTAATAACATATCTAAATTATGGAAATCCTCTTATATTGCACATAGTTTCCTTTCAAGAAATATCGACTTGATAATGCTTATAATTATATCCTTTCATTTATAGTGTGATAGTTAAATATTTTTGTCAAGGACAATTTTTTATGTTTTGTATCTATAGATGATGTCTTTTGAACCCCTTTTATAAGATTTGTTTGTTGATGTTGTATTAATTTGATAATGTATTTATACTTGTATTTTCAAATTTTCTATTGTGATGTCTTATAATATTATGTGTCATGTCATGTGATTCTATGAGAAGAATCAAATAATTTACCTTATTTGTGCAAAAGGCATGTTGTTGATTGATGTCTAGTAATAGATAATGTGATGAACTTATTATCTAGTAACATTTTAAAATTTATTGCAAGTGTATCATGATATGGCATGATTTATAATAACTGTGAAACATTTATACCTAATATTTCCACATTATTCACTAAGGTTCTCATAATTGTTATATGAGAGCTACTATTACAAGAAATACTCAAATTGTCCTCTTTAGGCATTCTTAAGATTTACTTGCCTCTTAAATCTATTTGATTTATATTAATTTTCTTTGAATCATTATGGTAAACCCCTAGAACAATAGGTGTAAATAAAGTATGAGATAAATAATCATCTAAAGGATTGAAGTTTAGATTATGCATTTTATCATATGTCATTCTAACCATGTTATCTTTATCATCATTACTATCATACTAATTAGAAACATGACCTTTTTATACTTTTGAATTAACCAATAAAAGGAGAGCAAGTATAGATTATCGTTGATTACCATTGCCTTTATTTTTTTTATATGCACTCTAGTTCCACTTGTATCTAAGCTATTTATTTCTTTTGTACCTTATATTTCTCAAATTTTTATGTTTTTAAAATTTGATATTTTAGCTCTTTTTTTTTTAAATGTTCTTTAAGTAATCTTGTTTGTTTTTCTTACAATTTTTGAAGTTCTTTTTGTACCTTTTCTTGTGTTATTTTCAATTACTCAAGTTCTTATTGTGATTGAAATAATTCATATTGATTTGTTTGTGGTTCTTATTAATCCACTTACTTATTATTAGTACTTGACTCTCTAATTTCATATGTGAATTTTCGGTCCCAAGAAAAATTTTGAGGAGGGATAATGGTTGGATCATTTGATTGTGATTGAGATGCTTGAATTTTATAGAATCTAAAAGGATCAACATCCACATCAAATTCATATGAGTATCATTCATGTATTAATTTAATACATTTTTGAGATGTAAATGGGACTACTGAAAACATGTGTATCCATGGTCTCTCAAATATTAAATGATAATGCAATTGATTACGCATAACGTGAAATACAATAGACATTGTTTTTGATCCCAATATTACATCTAAATAAATCATTCCAAGTACTTATCTTGAAGAATCATCGAATCCTTTGATAGTTTGATTTGTATGTTGAAGATTGTCAATGCTAACACCCAATGGTTGTAAGAAATGACTATTACAAATGTTCAATCTATACCTAACATTAATTAATACCCTCTTAATTCTTTTATTTTTTAATCTAACTTGGATGAAAACTGGGAGATTTTGTGTGATTACAATTTTTGTTGGCTATTCTTCATCTTTAAAAGTGTAATCACCTAAAAGTGGTATTTGGATGCTAAGAGTGTTGCTTGAGGCAAACTATTTCTATCTTAGCCTTAGACCTATCTTATGGCCTTTATCACACTTTCCCAGCCATTGTACAGACCACATACATCTCTAGTTAGATCAAACATAGTCCCATACATAATTTCCCAGATCTTAACCCTTTATGCCCAACAACCTGCCAGCTAGACACTAGCACCACATTAATAACACTAAAGCCATTTGGCACTAGTGTCCCAAACATGGAGCTAGTATCCCTTGTCCTAATTCTCCTAAATGGATATATTTTCAAATGTGTACCCCTTCTAAATTCAGCCTAAGCACATTTTATTATCCAAATAAGCTATGAAATAATATAATTACAAAACTATTAGACCTATATCCACTAGATGGAAAATAGATATAAAAAGCCTATTCAAATAAGAAACAAGTTGAGAAAAATCAAGGTTATTAATCCTTATTCTTCCCTACCTACGCATACTACCATCTCCAACTGCCCTAAGCCTAGATTTTAAAGATTTCCAATCTCAAGCAAACTCAATGAATTCAAGACCACTATCATTCTAGCATTCACTTGCACTTATACCAAACACTAGGTGGGAGAACTACATTAGGTTTAATCCCTCCTCAAAGTATTGGTATGTATAAAACTTTCTTCATGGTGGGGTGTTGAGGATGCACATCCTATCTTACTAATGAACACACATTTTTATCTCATGCCATACTTGTAAATAAGATTATGGTTTGCATACTAAATTATATATTTTAGGAATAATATAGAGCCCCATAATTCATGTGCAGAAGAATAGAACCTAGAAACATAGGCACAAGTGCTCCTAGGAAATAGGAACAATCCTATAAAGAGGACACTAGCACCATTTTCAAGACACTAAATCCACATAGCACTACTTTCCAAGTGGGGTTTTCCAAAGGGATATATGACTTAAGGATCATGTAGATGACACACAGACCTATTCGTAACCCAGTTTTTAGCACCTAGATCTTCTATGATATTTATTTTATAGATAAGTCTCTATTTGCACATATTTATTACTATTTTTAGAAAGTTAAATAAAGTCAAATTATGTAACAAATTAGTATTTATTTATTTCATATTATTTCACTAATTTAGACAACTCAACCTTTTAATCTAACATAGGATTTACAGAAGTAAAACCCTAAAAGGTTAAAACAAAAATGAATAATATTTTCAATATCTTTGAAAGTGATCATGGTAGAACCAAAAGTGGTAGCATGTGTATCACTATGAATAATATTATACCTTAATACAATATATAAAATGTCCCTGTACATCGATGAAATCTTTAGTAACTCCAAAATTGAAATATTTTCACACGAATTTTTATTTGATCTATGATATCATACCTTTTGGATTGATTTTTTATATCTTGTGGGAGGGGGAAGAGGTTGAGGAGGAACATATTAACTAACTCCATGATGCAGTGGCCTACCTTATTATTTATCAATGACATAGACTATAGAATCCAATATAAGCCATGGGTGAATATTTTAAGTGTGATGGTAGCTATGATAACCTTGAGATTTAGGAGGAGGAGCAATGAAAGCAGTCACACATGCCCTTTGTCATCTAGATGTAACTGGTAAAAGTTATGATTGAATATTGAAGCTATGAGAATTAAATATCACTTAAGATTTCTTATAAGCAGGATATATAACATTCTACATGTATAAATACTCTTTCTCATGTGTTATACTTGATTTGAAAAAAGTTTGCATTAATGGTATTTATATCTTAGCATACAATTTAATTCTTTTTTGAGCAACTTGAAGCAAGGAATGTTTATCCAATATAGCCATATATTCTTGTAAAATTAAGGAAACAAAAATTGAAATTTAATATCTTAAATAGAATGAATTTTTTTGTGTATGGAGATTTTCATAAATTCATATGAAATCTATCAAAATAAGATACTTTCAATGTTAGATATGACATCTAAGTTCAAAATAAAGTGTTTTTATAATTATAGATTATATTTAAAGTTGAAATTAATTTCTTTAAGTGTTAGATTTAGATCCACAATTGAAATAAAATTCTTTTAGTATTAGATTTCAATAATATATTTAAATCCTAGGATAATTTTTGGAAAGCAATAAAGGTCTGTTACTAGCTCGGGTTCACCAATATATTTTGTCTAAATTTAGATTAATATGTGAAAGAACCCTAGATAAGATAAAATGCCATATGTGTTGATAGAATGTGAATCCTCTATATTTTCACAAAGTTGTTAAGAACACAAAACAAAGTGATAACAAATATGAAAATACACACCTAGGACCTTGTGAGCTCAAAAAAATATTAAAAATGACTACAATGCTTTAAATATTCAAACAAATGTAATGAAAACCTTCATTGTAGCTTGTCTTTATTGGGATGTAGCTCAGATGTAACTTTTAATAGTCTTTATCAATGCCAAATATAGTTATAAACCTTCATTAAAGCTATGGACCATATTGATTTGATCAAAGAAAAGAAGATTGATGCACAAAGAGACTTGATAATTTGATATCACTTCACCATTTGAATTGAGTATGTTGAATTTTGCTACAAAGAAGTATACTTATACAAAATCCAGATCAAGGAGGACCCTTTATTTTAAAAATAATGTGAATGGTTAGAAAATAGTCCTCAAGAGTGCACATGGATCAATGATGTGATCCCTTCATCTCAATAAATATGAAGGGTGGGGATGATCTTTGAATATATCAAAGATGGAAGAATATAAGCCCTTCATCTTGTTTCCAAGATGAAAGGTGGAGGATGCTCCTTATAAATAGCAAAGATAAATGAATGTGGACCCTCTATCTTCGTTTCCAAGATGAAGGGTGGAGTATCTTATCCAATAAGGCACATGGATCTCAAATGTGGGCTCTTCATCTTGTTTCCAAGATGAGGGGTGGATAATAATCCCCCTTTATTGTTAATTCTTTGAATAATTGGTGTGCTCTCAAGGGTATAATCTTAAGATCTCAAGATTCCTTTTTATATGAAGATGCCCTTTGGAATGGGACAAGAGGAAAATTACTAATTAGAAGAGTACTTAATTAAATAGCTAAAAGACTTATTTAATTAATACAATGTGAGGAATTGATTATTAGACTGAAATTGAGAAGGAGAATGTGATTGAATAGAGATAGGAAAATTTATCAAATTGATCAAAGAAGAGAAAATTGAATAGAGAAAATGACCAGAATGACAATTGAACAAAAATATTGATCATAATGATAATTGAATAGATAAATTGATTAGAATGATAATTGAACATAGAAATTGACCAATATGATATTTGAACAGAGAAATTGACTAGAATGTTAATTGAATAGATAAATTGCCTATATTGTGGGAAATTTCTTGGAATGACATTGTGTGCAATTGCTTGGAAGTCATTCCAATTTGTAATTTTAACATAGAAGTGATAAAAATGGAGTGTCTACAATAAAGGTGTGTGACTAGTTCAAGCTCACCAATATATTTTGTCTAAATTCATATTAATATGTGAACTAACCCTAAATAAGATAAATTGAATAGAGTAAATCAAAATGTTGTAAATGACCTTTCAAAAAGCAAAATGAAAGTAAATATTAAATTTAACAAAATAAAAATAACTGAAATAAGATTAAATATGAATTGAATAGATAAAATAGGTTGTTTCTACCTCATATATGATTGTATGAAGTTGACAAAAGACTAAAAATGATAAACATGGACTGGATCTATAAATACCTAGAAGCTGGAACTGAAACTGTACAAGGATAAAATCAACAGACTAGGGACAAGATTGACTCCCACAATTGTCCTATTTGGTCAGGACTATATTTTTTTTTAAATATAAATTTAAGTCACAATCACTTGTGACAACTTAATTTAGTTATGTATGTGTATATTTGACCTTCAAAAGTGTACATAAGACTTGAGAATAACTTCTCCAATGTTGAAACCCTAATAGGGATAACAATGATTGAAAGCTTTCAAATAGAAAAAAGGTGGATTGTAATTGGGCTAAGATAACTTAATGACCCCTACAATGACTGAATAATGCCTACATATATAATACTCCAAGGAGGGAATTCAAGCCCATTAATTTTTTCCACTTAATTTTTTTTCAAAAATTGTGTTCCTTTGACTATATGAATGCATTTAGAAATAGCTTGAATACTTGATCATACTTTTCTTAGGATGGATAAATCAAGGTATTGACTTGGCTAAGGACTCATTCAACTAATTATAATTGGATTTGGCAATAATTTGAAACCTTTGCTCAATGTGTAATAGTAGAAATATGCCTCTGCATTAAAATTTCTTAGTAGAATGAGTGACTTGAGTGTGCCTTTATATTAATCCAAAAGGTGAATCCACACGCTAAGATTCCTAAAGACACTGAAGACAAAGATAATAGAGGGTTTAAAATAAAGAATTGATTATTATAGGACCAATAGATAGGATCAACCCATAAGAATAGAACCTAATGTCACTATTGTCCTTGTTGGTTGATCATGAACCTTTAGGGAAATGTATGCAATTTAGATATAGGTTTTTATGTATATATGCTTAAGGGTTTTATTTAAAATCATAATACTTTGTAGATTACAAATATCAATTTCTAATAGAAACAGGTCCTCATAGGTGCTTAGGATATAGTGAGGTGGTAAAATAAGTATTGATTAATCACACAATATTAATTTAAATGGAAAAAGGGCCAAAACTAGCATAATTAAGTATTATGACCAGATTTAAGTTATTATATGTAGGTGTTATGAATATGACACATTAACTAAAAAGATTCTATTTTTAGCCTAGACTAAAAAAGGATGTATATATTTTCATGGAAAATTTCTTGAAATGTTAGTGTGGTAAAGCTAAACATTATCATCCATATGATTTGTTATTGTAAAATAGAATTAGGAGCAAGTTAGTTCATGCATTTAAGACATAAAACAAATGACAAAGCATATATAACTAGCATGCTAAGCCTACTCCCTCAATGGCCATGGATTAATGGAAATCAAGAAACTTAGATAAGAAAACATGGATAATGCCTTCCCCAAATGGCCCTCCTCTAAGATTGATCCATTAAATGTGTTTGTGCCCAGATTTAGTGCTCCAAGTCTTTTTCAATGTATTAGCACAAGCGTATCCATACATATCTCCTTGCACCAATGCATTTGGCTCTTAATTTGATCAATTTTGAAAGGATAAGTGAAGCTCTATAGAGATATTTTTACATAGTTTTTCTACACCAAAAAAAGATTAAAGGCTATGACCATGGCTAATGTATTTATAGATTTTTTAAAATAAGTTAATTTATTTATGGCCCTCCATCTTAATATCAATATGGAGGGTCACAAATTCATTCAATTTTGGAGGGACAAACAATAAATATGGTCATTAATGTTTGGAGGAATAGAGCATTAATAAGGCATAGGTAGCCTTAATCCTGATATTTATCTCCATTAATGTTTTTTTTATGACACACCTATGATGATTTCATGGGTGAATTCATGGCATAGATATTTTGAATTATGAATTTTCAATAATAGTTATTCAATAATTTTCCATGGATTTCTCAATTAAGCTCTTAATTTGATTTGCTTTACTTAATCTTTTTTGCAATTTTTGGAAATTGGTTACTTTTTTAATTAGAATGATTGAAACTATTAATTTACTCATTCATAATTTGATTGGACTTAAATTAGAGATAGATGTCAATTATGTATAGTATAATACCCCAATTAAGGTAGTATAAATGTGAATTGGCACATGCACATGACATGTGCAGATGAATTAGAGGATTTTAGTGGTAAAGAACATCATTTTGCTTGGTCATAATTTCACTCAAAGTAAATTAGGAGAATATAAAAAATCCATAAAATGTATTACCCCAATCAGGGATACATAGATGTGAATTAGTGCATGCACGTGACATGTGTGACCAAATTATAGGGTTTTGGTGCTTTTGGTCCAGTTTGTCTATTATGAAAAGTTATTCAAACTTGTAATCTTGGAAGGATAGTGATAATAAATGGATGTATATATTTTTCCCCTATTTGAGAAGGTGTGGTGAGACATTTGGTCAAAGTAATGCCTTTTCAAAGTATTAAAAGGTCGCTTAAAATTATCATAATTAGAAGCAAATTTTTTCCCACCTTATATTAAATTCTACCTGAGTTGCAAAAAAATGGGGTTATGAAAATGCCCCAAACAATGTTTGGGTGACCCACTATGCCCCCTCAAGGGAGAATGACAAAATTTTAATTTTGATGGGGTGGCTCTCGATCAGAATAAAGGAATGTGTAATTCAACAAAAGAGACCAATAATGGAATAATTAGAAAAAATGGCTTGAAAATGGATACACGAGGCTAAAAAGAGCCTTGCATGAAGAACCAAGGTAATAATAAGTCTATAGGGTAGATTGGATTAGAATATAGAAATGGATGTGTATTTATTTTCCATGATAATGTATGATAATGTTAGGAGATGCATGTCCTTAATTATCATGTAAATTGTTAATTTATCCCTATTTATGATTGATGCATGATTGGATACTAGAGATTAATTTAGGAGATGCACATCCTAAATCAATATATAAGTAGCCATATATGTTGGGTAAATGGATGGATATCATGATTTGATATGTAATCCAAGAGATGTAAGTCCTAAAGTAATAAACAAATCCATGTATGTTTCCATTGATTGGCTCATGATTGGAGGATGATATCCTAGTTAGGCAGTGGATATGTAGGATGGTGATTTTAGAGATGTATGTTTAGAGCCACATTATTTTTTAAGACTAGAGCACTTGGTTTTTAAAATTAAAATGAAATTATGCATCATAAGTATGAACAAATTACTAATAACATTGGATTTAAAATTATGAATGGATCAGTTCAAATGTATAGTTCAAAATAATGATATAAAAACCAAAAGCTAAGTTGAAAAAAATTTTGTTTGAATAGAAAACAAAAATTAACTACAAAACATAACCAACTTATAAATAAAACACACCGAACACAAGACATTGAAGATAAATAAACTCAGTGTAAGCAATCAATAATTGTACATGTAATGAATAAAGTGTTATGCTTGGAGCATGAATATGCTCCCTGAATTAGGGGGATTGGAAAAATAAGGAAGGGGTGCTTGAGCTTCCCCCAAGTGCTCTTAGAGTAAAAATAGGAATGGGCTCTCAAAGTAGTGAAAGAGTTTAGGTCCAAAATTATTCACTAAATAGTGAGAGCATAAGGCACAAGGTACAATAACATGAAAACAAGAGTCATCAAACTAACCCAAGATGCCCCATACATCTAAGTGTTGCCTACATAGTATGTGAGACCTCAAGTTGATGTAGTTCTCCCAGAAAGGGAAGTGTAATTAAAGAACATAAATGATGAATAGAATAAATGGGAAACCCACCCAAAAGATGACACATCTTTATAACTCTCATGGAGATTTTAAGCCCACCTTCTCTAACTAAGAATGTTTTTAATATTTTGTTTGGTGTTTTTTAATGTTTTTCAGGTTTTTGGAATAAGGAAATAAAATTAATATGTTCAAATTTATAATGAGCCATCTATAAAAGGACCCTAGTCCTTAATTAGAGACTCAAACAATAGTTAAACTAGATATAATGATGTTCCTATGAACCAACAATAGAATATGAGGCCTAGGGGAATACCACACAATAATAAATAGGAGTGGAACAACACACAACAGGTAATAATAAGAGTAGGATAAATTATAATAAGTCTAAAGGAACTATAAAATATGTAAAACCATATGTTGACATGCCCTAAGATACTGGCCTAGAAAATAAGTTATTGATGCTAATGTTGATGTTGATGTTGATCACTCGGAATTAAGTATGAAATATTCATTAACAAAGTATGCATACTTATTGGTTCTTAATCAAGATAATGATTGGTAATTAGATTAGAATGACTCAGAATAATAGGTAATGAGAAGCATGAATGGTCCAAGTAATAATAAAAATTCATGTTCTAATATAATTAGAATGGTCTAGGTAATAATATAATGGCTCAAGTAATAATAGAATGGTCTAGGTAACAATAGAATGGTCCAAGTAATAATATAATGGTCCAATTAACAATATAATGGCTTAGGTAACAATGTAATAGTCCAAGTAAAAATATAGGAATGGTTCAGGTAATAAGGTATAAATGGTCCAGTTAACGATATGCAACGGGTGCCCCCAAATTAAGAGTTCTTATAGACAATGGAACAAAATAAAAATCAAGCATGGAAATGCTTGAAGTGAAATATTTTCATGGGTTCCTTAAGCTCTTTTCCATCTAGAGTATCCAACCTATATGCCCTAAAACCATAATTTGCAGTGACCACAAAAAGACCCAACCAATTGGCTTCAAATTTGCCTTTATTTTTACACATTGGTGTTTTTATAATTTTATTTTAGGACCAAGTTACCAACCTCAAATTATCTATGGATAATGTGTTTATTATAGCTACAGCATAGCCTATTTTGATAAACTTGCAAATGGTCTAAGGTGGGCCAAAACTTTTCATCCAGAAGCTCCAACTCTTTCAATCTGGGAACTCTATATTCTTTATCATCAATAATGTCTTGTAGTGAGATGCATAATGAAGGCAAACTGATCTTGATGGGAATAATGGCATTTAAACTAAATACTAAAGAGTACATTGTAGTTCATATGGGGGTTCAGTGACTAGTTCGATAAGCCCAGAGGGTGGGGAACAACTACAAGTGCTAATCATGACTAGTGTCATTGATAATCTTCTTAATGATTGTAATAATGGTCTTGTTAGATTCCCTGACTTTCTTGTTTCTGTATGGTTTATATGGTGTGGGACATTTATGTTTTATATTGAATTACATATAGATAGATTTGACATACTTATTCTTGAAAGAACCACCATTATCAAAGATGATTTTAGAGGGGATGTCATAGTGGCATATAATATGAAAATAAATGAACTTATCTATCTAATTTTTTGTTATATAAGTTAGGGGTATGGCCTCTATCCACTTAGTAAAATACTCCATAGTAATAAAGATGTGTTTATGGCCATAAGAGGAAGTAGGGTTTATTTTCTCAACAATATTGAGTCCCCAAG
Source organism: Torreya grandis (assembly GCA_037957365.1). Lineage (NCBI taxonomy): Eukaryota > Viridiplantae > Streptophyta > Pinopsida > Cupressales > Taxaceae > Torreya > Torreya grandis. Next base: position 2,864,785 of record JARHVA010000590.1, read on the forward strand.
TTATAAATGGCCATGGTGTACTAATCGGCTAGAGCGGTAGTGAAGGTGCATGTATCAAATTACTATGATTATGATAAGTAACACACTTCTTGACATAGTTCTAGGCATCTATCTCCATCTTGGGCCAATAATATCCTATGTACAGGAGTTTCTTATCCAAGACCATGCCACTAGTTTGGATCCCACAAATTCCTTCATGGACCTTTTTAAGTGCCAACATATATTATTATGAAGATAAACAATAAAGCAACATTCCATCATAGCCTTTATGATAGAGCATGTTTCCAATTATGGTATAACAAGATACTCAATGAAGGAATAGTTTGGTTTTGTTCTTTGAAAAGTTCAATAGAAGGGTTTGATCTTGGAGATAAGTATATAGGTCCTGGTACTATTGGGACCAGCAATATTCCATTCTCATTCTAAATCTGGCAATACATGAGCTGGATGCAAAATATTATTGATGAGGAACTAATACTCTCAAGCATCATTGGTAACTTGTATCATAGACCCAATGGTAGCCATGGCATCTATTACTTAGTTATTGGCTGGTGGTATTTGTTCGAACTGAAGAAACTAAATATGTTTAAGGTTGCACACTATATGATAATAAGTTACAAGATTCTCATCTTTATTTGGTATAATTCTATGTCCTAATTGATGATTAGTTGAGAATATCCATATATCATCAGTTGTTTGATATCCCACTTTTTTACAAGATGAATTCTTATGATAAGGCTTCATACTCAACCATGTTGTTAGTATAATGGAAGTTAAAGTGAAATACCTTGGGAATAAGATCCCCTTGTAGTGTGATTATTAAAATATTGGATCTAGATCCATGGGAGGTGAATGAACCATAAAAATATAATGTCCACTATCTGAACTCAAGAATTACCTCATCCAAGATCATGATTGATTCATTTGGAAAATTAAATGAAAGAGATTTGGTGTCAATCAAAGGAGATTCAACAAGTTGACCTGGCAAGACTTGCCCCTTGATGGCCTTCTAATTCCATTATTACATATTAAACTCCCTCAACAACATAACCCATTTGGCCATGTAGCCTATCAGAGTGACCTTTGACAATAAGTACTTAAGTGGATCAATCTTGGATATCACAATGGTTTTTTATTTAGCATATAGTATCGTAGCTTTTGAGATATGAACACCATTGTAAGACAAGCCTTTTCTATAGGTGTATAGTTATGCTTATAAGTTATTAACATTTGGCTAAGATAGTATACTACATACTCTTTATCATGTTCACCATGTTGAGCCAAAAGTGCCCCCAGTGCATGTTATGTTGTTAATATGTATAAGAGCAATGGTTTATCTTATGTAAGCAAAGTCAATACTGGCAGATTAGTCAAGTAGGTCTTCAATTCAGTAAATGCTTGTTCACAATTTGTATCCCATTGAAATGTGACACCTTTCTTCAGAAGGTGTGTAAATGGATGACACTTATTATCCAACTATGATATGAAATTATGTATAGAATTAATTTTTCCATGTCAGCTATAGAGTTTCTTCAAATTGAATGGAAGAGGCATTTCAAAAATAGCCTTTACCTTAGTTAGATCTACCTCAATACCTCTTTAAGACATAATGAACCATATAATTTGTCTTAAAGCAACACCAAAAATGCACTTCTTAAGATTGAGATACACCTTGTATTTACAATGCCTTTAAAATATTCTCCATAGAACAATAGGGTGGCTTGAACATGTTTTTAATTTAGCAAAGATATCATCAATGTAATCTCCAATAATGTCATGCATCATGTCATGAAATATGATAGTCATGGCATGTTGATAGGTTGTACCTACATTATTCAAGCTAAATGGCATGATTTAATAACAAAATGTTCCCCATGGAGTGGTGAATGTGGTCTTGTACTGGTCCTCTAGTGCAATCTTAATCTGGTTATACCCTAAACCATCCATGAGGAACAACATTTCATAGCCTATAATTTAATTGACTATCATGTCGATGTTAGGTAGTGGGAAATCATCTTTATGAAATGCCTTGTTAATGTCTCTAAAATCAATACATAGGTGAATGCCCTATGGTTTTTTACTGATAAGGATGATGTTAGAGATCCACTCAAGATAGTCAAGTGGTCAAATGAACCCTACATCTAATAACTTTTTTAACTCCTTTTTTATTAAGATGGCTATTCATGAATGCATTTTTTACAATTTTTATTTGACTGGTTTGGAATCTAGATGGACAACCAAGTGATGTACCACCAATGAAGGGTTAAGACCATGCATGTCTAAGTAAGACCATGCAAATATATCAATGAAGTCTTTTAGAATGGTAATGACTTCACGTTCCTTGATAGTGAGGGATGCACCTAGATAAACCATCTTTGGATCATCATATGTACCAATTTTAACCTCCATAGTATCTTCAACCAATAATGCTGAGCCATATTTAATAATAGTAGGCAAGGAAGAGAATGAATCCTCTTTAGCTACCTATTGATCACAATAATCACCCATGTAGGAGGAATCTCAATTATCCATGCTAGGGAATGGCTAATTGGCAAATACTTCAAGAAAATGTTGAGTAAAGCACTCAAAAACATAATGTTCCTTATAACTTATACCAAAACCAATGGTAATTCTTGGACTAGATGGACACTACACTTTTAAGGAGAGAGGTAAACTTCCCCATACAAGAGTGCCTAAAATAAGTTTTGACTCATGGACTTGTCTTTCTCTTTACTCTTTCCCTGACCAAAGGACACCTCAAAGAGGTTTTCACCCGAGTATCTTGATGTTCTACTTTATCATAACAAAGGAATTTTTCCTACTCTCCAAAATAGGTAGTAGGGTACAAATGAAAATTGAATCTTTGTTTGTGATCACCCATTGGTAATCCATCTCAAAGGCCCATGAACTCAACAATAGATTCTTCATTCTAAAAATTTATCTAGTAATATAATAGAATCTTATTGGTCCCAATTGACTAGGTCAAGATGATGAAGGGTAAGTGGATAATGGGTTGTAATGGTTGTGATGGCATTGAAATCAAATAAAATGGTATCTTCTAGCTCATTATAGGCACTATAATGGGATGTTACATCACTGTCAGGAGTTTTTTTGTTGGTCAATGAAGAGGAATCACTTGCAAAATTAATGGGGTCACCCCCAAGTGATGTAACTTCAAGACCTCGATTCCCTGTAGGTGTAGTAATTGAAATAGGTTCAATAATTCCTTGTGCACTAGATCCCAATCCTATTCCTATAAATTCTAAGCTATCCATGATTTTGTTTGGTATAGGATACTTAGCACTTTGGAAGCAATTAGAAAAACCATCACCATACAACCAACCTCCCTTAGTGTTGGTGGCCTGATCTTGATTGGGTGACATATTAGGTATAAAGAAGAGTGGCTCTTGTAGAATGGATTTGGATTTATTTTACTACATCATGTTTGGACTACGAATAGTTTTACAAGTTTTAGGATGGCCATAGGAATTAGGATAGTTAAGCAATTTGTCAATGTGGAATACATCATGAATGTTATATGTGGCAATACCATAGTCCTTAATAGTGAAATAGGTGGATATGGTAATAGGAAATGGATCAATAGAAGTAGAAGTGAGGTCACTAGGGTTAATATAATTGGACTTGGGGGGTTAAAAAACCACCACTTACCTTTCTTGCCTTCCAATTTAGTGCTAGGATAGTTGTAGTTGGTGTACTCAAGTTCTATATGTTTACCATATTGATATGATTGTAAATCACAATAAATGTTAGACCAAAATGGGGGAATTTGATGCACTGATGTAGGGTGAAAGGGAATGATCGTACTTCATGGATCCAAGGATAACCAATAATCATATTATAAGGTAGCTTTATACCAATGACATGGCATAGGGTATTGAGGGGTAAATAAATAGTTCCTACAAATTATTTTTCTATGTTTTCATAAGCCTTGATGGTGATGGTATATGGTTGCATATATACCATCATATACGCCAATGTTTAGACCAGTTTCAATGACTCTATGTTCAATCCATAACCATTATCTATAGGAACCCATTTGATTTTATGAGGGGAAATAATGACTTCAATATACAGGGGATTTTTATGCAGGGGACTAAGAGGTGACATATTTTGCTGGTCAAAGGTAAGCTATTATCCTAGAGACAAATTTCCCACAAGTGCTTGGAATTGTTCAGGATTAAAGTCATCAGGTACAATTGGTTATTGAAGGAAATCATTCAATCTAGTCCTATAAAGTTTAGATGTATGCAAGATATCCAAAATAGAAAATATTTTTCTTAGTTGTTCACTAATATTATATGGCTTCTCGATAATGGGATGAGTAGGTCTGGTTTTAGTCAACATAGTATTTGGTTTAGGATTGGTCTTAATTGGTATAGTGTTTTGCTCAGAATTAGTGTTGGAAGAAGGCAAAGGGCCATGGAGGATAACTTTTGATTGTCTAGTTGTGATTACACAATTTTGAGTTGGGAGGGAGTTATTGTAATTAGAGGAATGAGGTGGTTCAAGAATGGTAACCTATGAAAACTGAAGAGCAAGCAAAACATCAAAATCTGGAGCAAAATTACCTGAAATAGAGGATGGTGATCCTAAAATAGAGGGACCAATGTTTTGAGCAACTTTGGATGGTACACTAGGTTTGATCTTTATAATTATAATGTAATTATTAGTAATATGCCTTATAGTGTTGTTGTAATCATATGGCACAATACGGTACTCAATTTTCTTAGTTCAAGTGTCATGATTTTGATTACAATTATTATTTGAATTTTGATTATGATTATAACCTTGATTTTGTTGTTAATTACACTCTTGACCTTGGTTCTAATTCCTCCTCTATTGTTGGTCGTTATGTTTAGTAAATGGATCTTTGTAGATAACCATGTTCTAATAAATGTCAGTATGAGGTATATGGTCCAACTCAATTTCTACATTTTCTAGCACGTTTTCAATCATGTGCCTTAATTTCATGCACCTATAAATTATATGGCCAATAACATGATGAAAACCACAAAATTCATCTTCATTATACCATTCAAGTTTAGACTAATCCTCAAGAGTTTTAGCATAGGCCAAATAATCATGTTATCAACAAATAATTTCTTAAACACTAAATCAATAGGTTCTCCTAGGTTGTTGAATGACCTACATCTAGGAAATATTTTGCATGACAGAGCTCTTTGTAATGTGAGTGATGTATTCGATGGTGTATTTTGAACAGGTGGTTCTTGCACTGGTTGCACATGTCATAGTTTGGTAACTATTGACCAAAATTGACTTCTATTAAAATGAGGTCAACCCCTAATATTTTTTTTTTTAATAAGTTTCCCATGTGTCTTATAGGGTGTCATGTTGATCTATTATCTACTTATCCTTCCACTAGTCTTTATTGAAGTTCATCTTCCTTGAAATGGCCTAGTCAACCAAAGTCAAACATGGTCAATCTTTAGTCAAACTTGGTAAAAATATAATTTTGTGTCAAATTGTCCTAATATGGTATTTATCATGTTTCAATGTGTTTATAAGTCATAAATTGGTCATTTGTTATGTCTCATGTGCAAAAAGGGGTCTTTTGGCCACTTTCTAGCCTATTAATTGACTTGTACGGACTTCCAAGAGGGAAAATTTGTCACCAAGGTGAGTTTCAATGTGGAAGAGGTCAATGGAAGTCATATGTCAAACAAGAGTCGGTTATAGTCATAAAATGGGAGTTTCTCCTTGTTTTTAGGCCCTTTTGGGCACTTGTACAGAATAGATGATTTGATCTTTACATAAAAACATGGGTGGAGTGAATCTTCACCTCCCCAAACTCTTTTCCATTATTTTTTTTCAAGGATAATGAAAAAAATTCCATCTACAACTTGTTTTCCACCATTTTCTCTTGGCAAGGAAAAAAGGGTCAACTTCAAGCACTTGGCATGGGCCATACATGTGGAGTTGGGAGGAGTGATTTTGAATTTGGATTGTAATTTGAGTGAACTTAATTTTCATAACAAGAACTTTAAATTTATTGGCTCCTCCTTTATGAACAATGGCTAACACTCTAGGTCATTTTCTATACATGTTCAATCATGAGGGGAGCTCTTTTTGAGCCTGTTTCACATTTTATTAGTTTATATTGATGGGTTTATGTGTTTTAGGTGATTCTAAATGCTCTTTAAGACATTATAATTATTATTTTAGTTTTGTAAGGCTTGAGTACTTAGGAAAACCTCTTTTATTCTTGTACGTACTTGTAAAATGCCTAGTTTTCACTTACAATCATCTTAGTTTCCTTGTAAGTGATTTCTCCACATTGGAAAAAGTGTTTTGATGTTGTTTTAGGCATTTTCCTAATGTTTTTTATGTATATAAGTGTTAAAAAAAAAATTATGGTGCTTGAAAGGCCTTTTCTTGCATCTTCTTGCGCTCTCATGCTTTCCCTATATACCACAGTCACAAAACTTCACTTATAGGAGTATGATACCATTATCTTGCCTTGAAAGGAACCTTGTTAGGGTTTTTATCTTCTTAGAGACATTGGGAGTGCATTTTGAGAATTTGAGTTGATCCAATTGTCATAGAGGTGATCATAGCAATGCTCCATGCCTCTCGTGTATTCACCATATGCTACCATTCATCACCACCTATAAGTGGCCTGAATAGATGGTATAGAGGTCTTTTGAAGGTTTTAAAATGTTGGAGAATCACCTTGTGCCTTAGAGTTGTATGAGGGCATGGTAGCATGTTTAGAAACCCCTTGAAAGGGATAATTTGGCAAAGGGAGTATGGAAACATAAGTGAAGTTCAAATATTTGTACTCAAACCTCTTGGCCCTAAAAGTTACAAACAAAGGCCTAGGAGGGTTTTTGAGATATCATAGAAAATGTTTATATGAGCCCTAAAGTGTTTACCTAGAATGATCTTGTAGTCCTATCATAGGAAAATGGCCTTACAAAATTTGAAGGAATAATTAACAATAGAGGGTGATCTTTTCAACACCCAAAAGTGCCATTAAAATCACTAAATTTTGACAGTGAAACCTACAAGGGGAGTGATGAAAAGGTGAACTTGAAAGTCATGAAATCAAACCTAGACTAAGACATCAAGGTGAAATATTCAATTGATCTAAATGATGTCTATGAGCCAAGATGTCAGACAGGAAATATAATTTGATGTGTTGACCCCCACATCCTCCCTTATGTTCATACACAGGGCTAGGAAAGGCCATCTATAGTAGGGTTTCCCAAACAGTGAGTTGAAGGTTAAGTATTTGATCTTATTATAGGTTTACAAGGACAATAAGATGTTTTTTGATCTAAATCCCTTCATTTCAGGTCAGATCATCTTTAAGGAAGCTATCAATGACCTAAGTAACCTACAGGCAAGCCTAGAAGGCATAAAACATAGTCATGTGGGATACCTTGGTAGTCAAGTAGAAGTTGGAGGTTTGGACTTTTTTGGAGTTCTTAAAGTGGATGAAAGTGATATAAATGTAAATTTACCTCAATGATAGTATGAGTAACCCATAGACATCATTTTCTATGCCCAAATCTTGCCAAAAATGCACCCTACAAGGGTAGGACCATGACTGTGAAAGTCAAGGCAGAGGGGTATACTAGTTAAGGACTTAAGCATGAATTGATAGCACTTGAGGGTTCCAAAGTGAAACCAAAAAATGATGATAGTTACATGAACTATGGAGCATGTAAATAAGGTCCACACACATAAAACAAAGTTCAAATCATGACCTACACGCAGAGTCCTAAGGATATCTCAGTCCTCAATGAGCAATGGCCTAATCTTGGGAGTAAGGGATATATTGGAGTAAAATATGGATATTAGCTTATCAAGATGGTGGATGAAAAATAATACGAGCTTGTGAACATAAAAAATGGTATGTATTTTGTTCCTAAAACCCAAATCAAATTCAAAGGAACCTGCAGTTAGGCATGAAACAAGGTTTCCCTTCCTTTGTAATCATAGACCTAGTCTAGGTTTCCAAAGGCATAAGAAGGTGTTTGAGGTGAAAATATATATTTAGAGGTTTTAATACATCATTAGAGGCATAAATTATATTTTTATGTCCTAAAAAATCTCAATACAATCCAATAAACCTCCTAATACAACCTATACCATGCCTACCCTCACAGTTTTCATGTTCATAAAGTTTGCCTAGCAAATTTGATGAGTTTGGTGATCTAATGGAGGATTTATAAGCTAAAAGTTTATACACATCACCCTTGGTAGTTTATAAATCACCTCCAATTATTATTTTTGAGGAAGATAAAGGGGAACATACCCCTATTTTATCTCAGAATTAGGGTAGTTTTCACCTTGCACAGCCCTTGTAACCTTGAAGAAAAGTGGTGAGATTGATGGACCAAAGGTCAAGAAAGATAAAGTGAAGGTTTTTTAAGTTGGTAAACACATAATAAAATATATAAAAGCAACCTATAAGGTCTGAATCTAAGCAGGATGCTCTACACAAGGAGGTTTGCAGTCATACCAAGTAAGAAAGGAATAGGCTTGATCTCAAATCAAGGGTCATTTTAAATTTGGGACTTATGAAAGAGTTTCAATGACTTGTATTACCTTAATTGAGGTTAAAATTAATTTTTGGATCCATTTATAGGTAGGGGATCCATTTGAGAACCATTTTAAGTCCAAGGTATAAGTAGACCCATTGGCAAGGTCTAAGCATGTTTCCAAAGCAGGGGTCAATTTAATTCTATCTTCAAGGGAGATATTATAGTAATGGGAGAATGTTTATATAGCATACTCAGAGGTTTTCCAACTTTCTTTTTAATAGGATACCCACCATGAAGCCATCATTTGGCCTAGAATGTGCTCAAACCCTACTAATTGTGAAAAATTAACTCGAATGGTCATCTTGGAATGCTCATATCTTTCATGAGCCTTTGAATGAGACATGGAGATATTTGGAGGAGTTATATAAGGAATTTTAGGATCCCCTAGTGTAATTTTTATGAGTTTAAAATTTGTAACCTTTATGAACAAAGGTTAAGACCATAATTCACTCAAAACCCTTGCAAACCCTCCATAGAGACCCAATTGGGAAGATGAGGAAAATTTAGAATTAAAAAGGTATGTAGGTTCCATGAAAACACTTTTATAATGTATATTACTCTCCAAATATTCTTCACATATGACTTAGGTGTATAGACCTATACAAAATAGGGCAAAATAGGGCTTATTTTGACCATTTTTTGTGTTTTCTAGGCATGATGAACTTTCAAGAGACCAACTCACTTTTGGGGGGAATATTAGGACCTTTTATAATTCATAGTGGTCTTTATATCAATTTTATAAGATCATAGATGTGCCTACCAGCTCTCTCATTTCAGCCAGTCGAATGAGCCAGCTAGGGAAGACTTAAAGAAAATGGTGAATCTTCATTCAGAAAGCCTTTTAAGTCTTTTTTCTTGTAACTAATGCCATGGAAACATGGGATACATTACATTCCTCTTATTTTATGGATCATATTGTATGTTTTAATAGTTTTTAGGTGACAAGTGTGAGAGGTGAAGGGAAAAGATCTATTTTGAGACTACATAGGATGATTATGCATGGCCAGGTGATCATGAGTGGTTTAGGACCTCATCAATGCATGTGATAACTTTTTTTTAACCCATCTTACTCAAATCCATCATTAGACTTCGTTAATTGCAACCATAAGGTAGTTTTGTAAGGCCAATTGTCAAGGGCAATTTTATGTGCATGGAAAAGAGTTTTTAAATCATTTTGTAGGTCATAAATGATTTAAAATGAAACTTTTAAACCCTAACACTACATGTATCACCTCATCCCTCTCTCTCATACATTTTTAAATAAGTTTATCAAGTTGACACATGTCTAAGTGACTCTTAGACTCCCCTTCTCTATCTCTTCCCATTTCTTCTATAAATTGAGCTTTTTTGGCCATTATATGCATCACTCCACTTAGGTATGGAAAATACCTACCAAATTTATGCCTTGAATAAATAAATATAATTTTTTACCTCATTTAAATATTTCACTGAGTGTGCATGATAGTTGTTAGTCTTGTGCAAGTGTAAGTTTCATTTACCTTCACATATTGCTCCTATTAGTACCTAGTGTTGTATGATCTCTTTCTTGCAAGTCAACAAGAAGTGTCAAATGGATTTGAAGGTCTAGTGAGCAATATACTCAATAGAGTGTCCTACAATTCCTATTTCCTAAGTCCTCCTAGTCTATTCTATTTTCAAGACCCCATGTCGAAGCATTGATGTGAGAGGGAAGATTGATATTGAGTGAAGTGTATATGCAACTTGTTCTTGGTTCCAAGTTCATGTCAAAAATTGATAGTAGATCAGACATTTGGTGTATCACCTCTAATAGATTAGGCTTAATTTTCATGTTATTCTTAACCCTTTTTAACCCCCAAAGTGCTAGTAGTAGGATATGTGCTTTAAGTGATGTATCAAGGGGAGTTAACTGCTAATCTTGAGAGGCACCTCCCAATAGGGATACCCATAACCCTGAGGTGGTTCCATTGCCTCACTTGAATGAGGAGAAGCTTACCCCATCTCCTCATTGGGTGTAAGTTTAAGTGATAATAGTAACCCCATTACCTACCATGTTCTTGTTCTTATTAAAAGTCTTAAGATTCTCGATAATATTGGTCTAAATAGGTGCTTAGGTTTGATGTGGTGTTTGAGCTTAGGAATAGATTTTGACCAAGCCTTTAGCAATAAGTACCTTCTCAATCTATATTCCCTTATTTATGTTTTATTTGAATGTATTAGCATAAGTAAGTCTCAGATTATTAGTAACCTCAAAGTACAAGTTATGTGCAAAGATATGATCCAGTTGTCTATCTATCATATTGTGTTAGAAGTGACTAACTATTGCTCTCTGCCATTGTAGATAGATCGTGAAGCTTTTTCCATCCCTCTATTTTGATTTATATAATTCAACCACTATCAACTCATGCTCAATGTTGTAAGAAAAGTGGTTAACAATTTTTTTAGTGAATCATTAAAAGTCGTTACCCATCTTTTAGGTAATTTGAGAATCCACTCTAAGGATTATCCACCCAATTTATGTGGAAACAAGTGAAATAAATACACACTATTATAGGCTACATGTTGTCATACAACAAAGAATGCTTGTATATGCTCTCTAAAATCACCTTTACCTTTATATTTATTGAATTTGGGTACCTAAAAATGAGTTGGGAAGGGTAATTTAATGATTCTCACATTAAATGAATAAGGTCATGTCTCTTTGAACTTATAATTTTTTGTCTGGTTATTTATTTTAATCCTTGAGACTACCTCTTTCATTGTGTTCCACTCTTGGATATTTGGAGTGGTTTGTGGTGACAAGAGATAGTATTATTGATTGTTAATAAACTGATAGGTTTGGTCAAGGTTAGCATTTGTAGGAATGGATCCTCCCTGCATAGTCAAATTGGTAATGTGCATCCTATGTCTTAAGTTATGCACTTGGTTTAGTGTTTATTGATGGTTTATGGCTTATAAGAATAGCTATGATGTTTTTGATTTAGAGAGTTCTATTTTTGATCCCTTAGTATCTAATGTTGATTTTAAGGAATCTATTATTGTGAGTAATAGGTAATCTAGTGATTTTGTGGAAATTAGTGTTGATTTAAAATAGGATGTTATCGTTACTAGTTTATAAGTGGAACTTTTTATTGTCATGACTTAGAATAAGTCGGTCTTATATTATACAAATTATCCATCACTTATTGGGGTGGTGGATAATTAATGGCTTGTTGTTAGGAGTGAGTCAAAACTTACTAAGAAGTACTGAGTACATGGCATGCATTGGAAATGGTTTCCTAATGGCTGAATAAAGTGTGTTATATATCAAGTGGAACTTGGTGTGAAGCATTCATTGGCACAGTTATTCGAGAGGAGCTAAAGGATCTACCTCATGGGTAGGTTTAGCTTGGTCTTTTTGTGATTTTTTAGGTAATTTATTTTATTATACAAATGAGGTATTGTTAAATGAGGTTGCAACCAAAGAATTCATTAAGTCAACAAGTTGATGTCCATAGCATTGACTAATTTATTATATAGTAAATATAATAATATGACCCATTTGGGAAGAATCAACTAATGGACCCTTCCCTTTTCTAGAAGAAGCAATGGTTGGCTTGGGAACTTGAATGCATAGTTGTTCTTGTTCAATATTTGGTTCATACTATTACTCTTATTTTTGAACAAGGGTATGTAATTGTTCATTTAGAAAACTTGAAGGGAGTCTAGCTCCTGATTTTATCAATCTTAAGAGAGCCTCATCTTACTCTTTAAGTGTTTGATTATCAATGTATTGACCTTAGTTTTATCTCGTAGGGAGGGATTTATTCATATGCAACCAAATTTTATTTTCCATCATAAAAAAAAAATTCCTCGTAACTAGGGCCATAAGAGACCCCACTACGAGTGTATCTCTGCATGTTTGGAATAGTACCCAATCTTTGACTAATGTTTCAAACATAGATTTGGTTAAATTTGGATTTTGAAAATACTATCAAATTCTCCTTATAAACTCTATAATTAGCTTGGACAGTGTAATGACACATAATGAGAAGAGTGAAGACTTTGGAATTCTTGACCTTGGTAGGTCAAAATTGGCAAATTATAATAAGGTAGAACAATCTTAGAACATAGAGTATAGGCTAACACAAGAAAACCTAAGTCTAAAATGTGTTGGTACCATATAAAAGGATAATGAAACCATGGTTGGTCTAAATAATCAAATCATAAGAAGGTTATATGGTCAAAGAACCCAGAGCATATGGCAAATGTAAGAAAATATAAGTTCAAATTTTAGAAGAAAAAGGGTGACATAACTACACATAATAGAAAATAAATTTAAATCATCCAAGAACTTAGGGAATAATTTAACACAAGAAAATATAAGTTTAAAATTGAAAAATAAAATGGGAAACATAATCGTACCAAGTGATACAAAGGCTATTGTTTCAAATGATAGATGTAATGTTACACATAATGGCCAAGTATCAAATGGTAATGCAAACAACATAACACTTAAATGTGTAAATAAATTTCAATGTGTAAAATATAGTAACAAGACTCATACTTAGGTAAGTATCTAAAAACAAATCAAAACCTAATCCAAGTGATGTGACCCAAAAAAAAAGAGTAAAATACTTAAGCCTAAGTGATAAGCAAGACTAAAGTTCAAATTGATTATCCTTAGATTGAATACTTGAAAATTAATTTTGAATTTCATTTGAGAGGCTTTAGGACCTATTTTTTTATGTGACATGGTTATTTTAGACTCATAATGCAAGTAAATAATAATAAGCACCTAAATGCTTACTCTTATACTAAACTGACACAAGGTATACATAGTATCTCTCAATATACGAGCCTTGAAAGGAATTAATTGTTAATCTAAAAATAAAAAGTGGATGTAGGTAGAGTTTTTTAAGCCCCACTCTATCTCTCAATAATTGATACATGGAAAGGAACTTAGGGTGCCCAAACAACTTGGCATTTGATAGGATAATCCATAATAAGTGGGGTTAATTATTCTAAATTTTCATACTTGGCTTATCTAGATGGTCTAAAAGTGCCTAGAAATACTTGAGCATAATAAATATCTATCACTAGATTCAAATATCCTAGATTTTTATGCAAGGGTATTGTCCATTCCACACCCAATTTAGTTGTGTATTACTTAGTGAAGTTTGATGTCTAGACTATCACTTGACCCAAGTCCTCTTCCATCTAGTCAGGCTAACTTCTCAGCCACAATCCCATATGTTTAGCATGCTCAATTTATATATCCCATTGGATAATTTGGGTTCTAAAAATACTAGGAGATGAAATCCCAGGTCAAATTCCACCTAAAGAACCTATGAGGAGGTGATGAACTCTCACTCACAAGCCAAATATAAAATAAAAGGAAAAACTAAGTCATTTCTGATTCATCCAAGTCCCTAAAAACAAGGAGAGAACATACACAACATTTTTTGGGGTTTGACTCAATAAAACAAGTAAAATAATGTGTTTCTAGTCACCCAAGTTCCCTAAAGGGGACAAGAGGAGAGCATACATGCAAGGCTTTACTAAAATGAAACTAATAATGTGTTTTGCAAAAAATGAAGAACAAAAATTAAAGTGCTCTTAGGAGATCTAAATCTAAATGTGATTGGTTTTTTTAAACACTTATGGAAATGTCATTGAAATTTGGCCTTTGTTTATAACTTTGAAATGACAAATTAAAATAAAGTTCTTTGCACAAGTTTTTAAATCACCAAAAGACAATGTGATGATTTCGTTAAAGTGTTAAACTCCTCTTTTGCTTAATTCCCTACAATAATCATTAAAGGATTGATTTGTGCTTGATTAGATAATGAAGGCAACCTAGAAATTAGTTTAAAACCATGAAAATATACCCTTTGGAATTGTTTCATAGTTACACAGTAAAGTGTAAACTATGAAATTGTAGATTAATAACAAACACATAACAACAAAAAGCACATAAAGCTTACTAGAATGATTTTACAGTTACCTGGATGCTTTCACAACTCACCTCACCAATTTCATAACTCAGTAGGATGACTTCACAGCTTTCTAACTATTTTTCAATTTCAAATTTGTCAATTTCACAATTTATAGAAGACCTATAAACAACACAAAAACAAAGAAGAATAATTTTGTGATTTTATGGCATGATTATACAATTTTACAATGAATTCGTAGTTACAAATTTGTACAATTTCACACTTATGTCCTTTGATTTCATGATTCCCAAAAAACCTATAAAATAAAATATGGAACAAAATAAAACAATTTCACAAATAAAGATGGTGATTTCATAGTTAAACTTTTCAAATTTATAGTTTTGTAGAAATTGATAAAAACCCTAAAACCTATAGAATGAATTCATAGTTTAAATCATCAATTTTGGAAATAAATGCTTTGACTTCATAAATACATAGTGGAAGTCTTAAATAGGGATGAATTTAACCTTTTTTGGGTCAATTTCATAGTTTTCTAGCATGATTTTGCTATTTTTGACTCTGAATTTATACATACATAGTAAACAAATTCATAATTCTGCAATCAATGGCCTAAGAATGAATAATCTTCAATTTTTAGCCAATTTTAACAAAACTTATCAATAAAAACTGATAAAAGAAGATGATAATAAGTAAATAGAAGAATTTTTTTGGGTTGTGGTGCCACTAAGCATGCCAAAATGTATAATAGGATTATGTAGCAAGTTAGTTCATACATTTAAGACATAAAACAAATGACAAAGCATGGAGAACTAGCGTGCTAGGACTACTCCCTCAAGGGGCATGGCTCAATGGAGTTAAGAAACTTAAACAAGAAAACATGGACAATGCCTTCTCCAAGTGGCCCTCTTCCAAGATCGATTCATTAAATGTGTTTATGCCCAGATTTGGTGCTCCAAGTCTTTGTCAATATAGTAGCACAAATATCTCCATACATCTATCTTTGCACCAATGGCTTTGGCTTTTTATTTGATCAATTTTAAAAGGATGAGTGAAGCTCTCTAGAGATATTTTTGCATAGTTTTTCTACACCAAAAATAGCTTAAAGTTTATGGCCATCACTCATTTATTTCTAGTTTTTTCCAAAATGACCTAACTAGTTTATGGCCCTCCATCCCAAGATCAAGATGGAGGGTCACAAATCCATTCAATTTTGGAGGGACAAGAAATAAATATGGTCATAAATATTTGGAAGAGTAGAGCATTAATAAGGCATGGGTAGCCTTAATCATGATATTTATCTCCATTAATATTTTGTGGATGACACCCCTATGATGATGTCATGGCCCAAATATTTTGAATTATGAATTTATAATAATAGATATTCAATAAATTTTCATGGATTTCTCACTTAAGCTTTTAATTTGATTTGCTTTGCTTAATGATTTTTACTTAGTCTTTTTTGCAATTCTTGGAAATTAGTCACTTGTTTAATCAGAATGGTCAAAAATCTCAATTTACGTAGTTGTAATGTTAATAGAGTTAAATTAAAATAAGGTGTCAATTGCATACAGGATAATACCCCTATTAATGTAGTATAGACATGAATTGACACATACATGTGATGTGTGTAGATGAATTAGAGGGTTTCCTTGGTTCAGAACGTCATTTTTCTTGGTCACAATTTGACTCAAAGTGAATTAAGAGAAGATGACAATTTCATATAATGCATTTTCCCAATCAAAGATACATGGACACAAATTGGCACATTACATGATATGTGCAACCAAATTATAGAATTTTGGTGCTTTTTGTCTAGTTTTTGCATTATTGTAAAAAGTTGTTCAGAATTAAAATCTTAGCATGATAGTGATAGGAATTGAATGTCTACAATTATATCCATATTCAATTTTAGAAAATAAATGGGCTGTTATTTCAATAGATTTCATTTTGGGATTACCCAAGTCTCGAGGGAGGCATGATACAATCTTGGTTGTTATTGAAAAAGTTACTAAAATTTATTACTTCATTATAATCAAAGTAATTGGTGATGCTCCAAATTTTTCCAAAAAAATTGTGAAGGAAGTTCTTCGCGTTCACGAGGTACCTAAGATAATTATTTGTGATAGGGATAAGTTGTTTACTTTAAGGTTTTAACAAACATTGATTGTTGTATTAGTACCCACCTAAATTTTAGTCAAGCTTATCATCCACAAATAAATGGACAAGTAGAAATAATGAAACAAGTTCTTGAAGATATGCTAAGAATGTATGTCATGGATCAATAATATATGTGGGAAGATTATCTCCACTTAGTGTAATTTATCTATAATAACACTTATCACTCAAAGATAAAAATGACACCTTTAAAAACTTTGTATGCCTAGAAATTTCATACCCCACTTGGTTGGTGCAGACACATAAATTTAATCATTAAAGTGTTTGAAAATGTTTATTCTTGGCATTATTACCCTACTTGGTCTATTGTCATTTCACTAACTTGCAATGTATAAGAGAGCCTTCACTATCTTTTAAACATTGCAAATATCATAAAAATGCCCATATTTCAACAAATGTCATCCCTATTCAATTTAATATTTCTATAATACATTTTCCAATAGTCTATGTCCTTTTGGAATAAGTTTGTACTAAGTGCAATAAGGTTGTATTATGGTCTTATTCACTAGTGCATCCTTGTCCCCTGCAATCCAATGACAATTTTTTAAATTTTAAACAGCTTATTTTCCCCTCTTGCACATTTAGTAAGGTTGGTTAGCTTTGAAACATTCCCCTATATAATCACATCAAGTCTTCTTTAAATACATCTAGCAATCACTTATCAATCTTACTACACACTGCATAAAATAGAACTATTTTTTCCAATTTCAACTCTATTACATTCTAATAATCATTAGACAAGTCTAAATATTTTTTATTATAGGTCAAGGGAATCCATTGTCAAGAATTTTAATAAATATTCTATATATATTCATATAGTTTCATCATCATGGATCACACAATCACCCTAGGAGGAATAATTGCATTGGCTCGAGGCCCATTTTGACTATGTAGGCAACATTCAGATTATGCAAAAAAATTTAAGGGTAGTTCAATTATTCCCATCACCCTATTTCCCTATTTTAATTTGATCTCTATTGTTTTTATTGTAGAGGAGAAATAACTTGTGTTTTATAGGTCTTTTATGCATCAACCCAGCACATGTAATTAATCCATCAACCATCACAAGCAATCACACAAACTCGAATCAAAAACATAGTTGCACAGTCAATCAGGATGCAGATATAGTCAATAGACAAGGTTGCACTATGCTCTTGTCCTCTTTTTGTAGACATTTCTAATCATAATTTAAATTCTAACATTTGGTCACAACACAATACATAGGTTATTTTAGGTAGTTTTCAATTACAGTAAGCCTGTATAATTAGCATAAGATCTATTTTACAGAGGTCTATATATTTTTAGGCCCTTTTACTTTTTTTAGCAAGTTTCCAATTCTAAAAAATTCTATATCATACTATATTTCATTATCATATATGCATATACCAACATTCAAATTTCAATAGTTTAATATCTATTAAATTGATTTCATTCAATTAAGAATATATAAAATAGTTGGGACGGGTTTGAAAATAGAGTATTGGTTGGTCCTAAACTTTTACAAAAATATGACAATTAAATGACTTTTATTCAATAAAATATTAAAGTTGCTTGTGATTGACACAATAGTTATGTTGACTTGAAAATATCTCCAAGGGAATTTGAAGTCATAGCTAAAGTGTTTCTAAGAGTTAAACCTTAGAAAATTTCTATAAAGTCTGGCAAGGCACCTAAATTAGCTCCATGTTTTGCCAGGTAATTTGACATTGTGGAAAATATTAGCCTAGATGCCTATCATATAGTTCTCCCTCCTTCCCTTTCTAAAATTCATATGTATTTCATGTTACTTTACTAAGGAAATATGTGTTTGATCCATCTCATGTTTTGGGTTGGCCTAATCTCCAAGTGGTGAAAGAGGAAATGAAAATATTAAACTTGCCTATGATTGGCACAAGAGTTATGCTAACTTGAAAATATCTCTAAGGGAATTTGAGGTCATGGATAAAGTTTTTCTAAGAGTTACATAGGATTGATTAGAAAGAGGATGAACTCAAACATTAGTCATGAAAACTCACAAAAAAATGCATAAGAATTGACAATCTAAGTCCAGCTATTCATGCGATATTTGCAAATGATAATGAAGGATAAATGAAATAAAGTAACAAACATTTACCTTTCCAAGTGATTCTACCATCCAAAATCAGATCCAAGCATGTTCTTCCCTTGATCTAGAGTTCTTGTCTTTGTCAACAATGGATGCCATGCTCCTTCAATGCCTCAAGAACATTATGCATAACTTAGGCTCAAAATAGAAGAAAATTCTAATTTATCCTATCCAATAAAGCTTTCCAATCACACAAATGATCAACACAAAAGGATGTGGAGACAAAACTACATTATAAATTTACAATGATTTAGCTTAAGAAATGAGATTATATGCCCTTCTATTTATAGATTTTGAAACTGGACTAAGATCAACCATGACCATCCATCTCAAGATTGAGATGTGTGGCCACAAATTAATCTAATATTTGAAATTAAATCCATAAATAGCCTCATAATGATTTGGGAGGAAGGGGCACTAATTAGGCATTGGTACCCATAATCTAGATATTTTATGCATTTATGGCTTATGGATGCCACCCCATATATGATGTCACTAGGTGATGCAGATATTGGGAATTAATTTCCAATATTGAAATAATCAATAACCTCCATGTAAAATCCACTTAAGCTCTTGATTTGAATTAATTATCCTTAAACAAGATTAATCAATTTTGTGCAATTATTTGGAAATGGGCCCTTAATTAATTAAAATGGCCATAAAGTCATATTACTGGATCGTAATTTGACTCAAGAAGAATTGGAAGGTGATGTTAGATACGTTCAAATAGTATTCCCATTTAGGATGTTTCCAACATAAAATAATGAAGGTACATGATGTGTACTAATGAATTAGAAGAAAAGAGTGATCTGGAACACAAAAAGGTGAAATCATCATTTTGACTTGAAATGAATTGATCAAAGTTAAGAATCACAAAAAATGCATTACCCCATTTAGGGATACATTGCCTAAATCAGCATTTGTATACAATAAGCTCAAATTATTTATTGTGTTTTTAGTGATTTTGACCTAAATTAGGCATTTGAGTACAAATTGACTAAGATTGACAATTTCAACACAAATGGTGTTAGGAATTGGATGTTTACATTTTGCCCCTATTTGAGAAGGTGTAGCGAGACATTCAAGTGAAAAAACATATTTTCAAAGAAAAGAGTTGTCAAGAAGAAATTGGAAATGACCCATGATGCCCCCTCAAGAGGACATACTAGGATGAAAAAGAAGGAAGGAATTTTGAAAAGAGAGGGATAAGTGAGAGATTAACCCATGGAATAGATCACATCCAGATGAGCTAATGCTTGCACACATGGTGACCATCAATGATCAAAATATAATTAGAAGTGTAATGGGCCCCAAAGATGGGGGTAATGGGAAGGATTCAATCCAAACATGTAAGGTACACACTTTAAATGTACCCACTTTGAGAGTGCAAGCTATGTGCTTACAGCATTGATCAATCTTGAGATAAGTTGTACACTAAAACATCACCATCATGGGAAAAAGTGTGGAGAGCTTGGAATTATAGGAAAAGGGAGAATGTGGTCTCCATAAAGATGATAATAAAAAGTGCCCCAGTAAGGTAGATATGATTGTGATAAGATGGTTGTGCCCCAGTAGGACTAATTTTGATCATTGATAAAGAATAAATAATGGTTTTTCCCCCATAGGGCTGATTTATATTTTTGACTTGATTCAAATGTGGTGCCCCAACATGGATAAATTGGCAAGTAATTAGCTTAAGAATATAACCCAAAAGATAGGTTAAAGCAAGCAGGTGTAAATATAGATGCAATGGTGTAATAGCCTTGAAATCCATAAAACACCAGGCATGTGAGAATGTACAAAGAGATCAAAGAAATGAAAAGAGCAATGAAGGTGTCCAAGATAACTCTAGATCTGCAAGACAAGTGGACATTACCTACATAATTCCATGGATATATATTCCAACATGAAATTCAGGCCAATGTAGTTCACCCATAATTGGGAGAAAATGGAATAAGGGATGATGAAAACTAACCAAGAGTTGATTAGACTCATGATGTATGTGAAGAGATGCACCTCTAAGCATTGAGTCAGGTGTTACAGCTATTGAGTCTAGTTTATGCATAGTTACCTTGAGAGTTGTTCATTGGAGTTGTATTGACATTAAGACTTGAGTCTAGAGCACAAAGTGCTTGCTATTTCAAAAGAAATTAGGCATTAAAAGTATGAATAACTCATAATTACATGGCATTTTAGTTGTGTAGAGTCAGTTCAAATGTGAATACCTATAACTAAGGATAATGGTAAACAATGACCAAAACTAGAGTTACAACTATTTATATTTAAATAAAAAAGCAAAGATAAATAAAAAGATAAACATAAATGATCCCAACTTAAAATCAAGATATGAATAATCAAGACTTAAGTAGGAACAAAAATGTTTAAAATAAAAAGCAAGAAAATAAAGAAACGAGACCAAACAGGAAAAAAAAAGACCACATAACACCAACAATAATCAAATAAATAAAAATGTTGAAGAACAACTTAATAATATGATATCAATATAACAATAATCACGATCAATGTGAATCATCAAGATACTCTTGAAAATAAAAGAGAAGAGCAAAAACATATAGGGAAACACAAGACCAAGTTGAGACAAGAAGTAATAAAAAGAGAAAAGCAGAAGAAACAAATTGAGAGGTGTGAAATCACAACAAAGCACCAAGAAAACACAACAAACACCAATAAAACTCAAATAAACACACACAAACAAAAACCAAGTTAGTACGGTCTAAACACAATAGTTCATACATGGGTAGTAGAGGCATTACTTTCCATAAAAGTTGCTCCCTAATTAAAGAGGAACAACAACCAAAAAATGGGGAAAGAGAAGAAAAGGAAGGGGTTAGTCGAGCTGACTCTAGATGTACATGATAAGTGGATGCTACCTACATAATTCTATGGATACATGTTCCAACATGAACTTTAGGCCAAATGTAGTTCTCCCAAGAAGTGGGATAATATAAAAAGGTGATGACCAAAAACATATGATTAATGTTGTAGAAGAAAAGGGAAGACTTAACAAATGAGATTGGTCTTGAAAAATGGCAATTTGGTGAGACGAGATGACTTACGTAATGACAAGCTAGTGATACTTAATTTGCATACAAAATGGTAAGAGCATGAGGATCAGAATGTACAAAAGCATAACATAATGTTTTTATTCTTTTGTGAATCATTTTTTAATGTTTTTGGTGCTTTTGGGATAAAATATCTACAAAGGGGGACCAACTAATCAAGGAGATGCTCATCTAAGAGTATAAGTTCCAATAAATAGCTAAGCCAATTACAATGGCCTATGGGATTATAAACAATAGATTAGAGAACTAGATGAGATTTTTAATAATAGCTAAAGCTGGATGCAATAGCACATGCTCATAAATCAACAAGAATGAGGATCTTAAAAAGATAACAATGTTCACCAAAGAGCAGTAAATGTAATATAGAATAGTATGTAGTGAAAAATCAATCTAAAGAACCATACGGTAGGCAAAGATCCTGATATGTAAAGGTGTTCTTGTTCACTTGTCTATATAAGAAGTTGTAAAATATGGTCCTGGCTGAACTAATTTATAGAACTAGCATTGAAGGTGTTCATAATGTTGATGAAACATAATTAGGATCATAAATGGTCGAGGGATAAAATTGTTTGGGTTACAATAAACCCAAGACATAACAAAAAATGTGGTATCCAAAGAATAGGGTCCAACAGATAGATGGTCCAAGGTGGAATAAAATATGTTTAGAATATCAATGGTCCAAAAGCTTTCACTATCCAGAGTCATGAAAGTGATAGGGCTTATGTGAGAGCAATGCAGGGTAGTATAAAATGGTAGGATAAAATTACTTTGGCACAAGTTGCCCCCAAGTAAGGGGTCTTGTAAATAATAGTTTGAAGATGTTCACGCATAGAACCTCTTAAGGTGCATAATGTTCATGGGCTCTGGAAGTTCCTCACCATTCAATTTAGTCAGTTGATATGCCCTTGATCCATAGTTTATTGTGATAACAAATGGTCCCAACCAATTAGGTTAAAACTTACCTTTCTTCTTGCATTCAATGTTTGTGTTCTTTTGGTTCTCTTTTAGGATTAAATCACCAATCTCAAACTCTTAAGGGAGAATGCACTTGTTGTAGCTTCTCCACAATTTTTTTTGATAGGCTTGTAAGTTTTATAGGGTAGCTAAATACTTGCCATCAAGAAGTTCTAATTATTACAACCTTGAGACTCTATAGTCCTCATCATATTAAATATGCTCTAGCAATACTTGTAATGATGGTAGTTTGATTTCTATCAAGATAATATATTATGTTTCATAGACAAGGGAGTATGGGGTGGCTTTTGTTGGGTTCAATGACTAGTTCTATAGGCCTAGAGGGCAGGAAAGATTTACAAGTGCCAATTATGGCCAGCATCATTGATAACCTTCTTTAAAATGGATACAATGGTTTTGTTTGATGCCTTAGCTTGTTCATTGCCTTGTGGGTTATATGGAATTGATTTATTGTGCTTGATCTTTAATTTTCACAAAGAGATTTTACATCCTGGTTTACAAAAGATCTACCATTATCGGATATAAGGTGAGCTAGGATGTCATATCAACAGATGATATGGTAATGGATGAATTTAGCTATTTGCTTCTCAATGATGTAAGTGAGAGGAATGGCCTCAATCCACTTAATAAAACATGCAGTAGTAGTTAAAATATGCTTATGGCCATCTAAAGATGTTGGGTTTATTTTCTCAATGAGATCGAGGCCCCATGTTTGGAACAACCATGGTGTTATGATCAACTGTAGTGGTAAATAAGGTGTGTGTATCAAATTTCCATTCTGTTGATAAGGAATGCACTTCCTTACATAATTATAAGCATTAGTCTCTATTTTTATCCAATAATAGCATGTTCTAAGGAGTTTCTTTGCTAAGACTACACTATTGGTGTGGGCCCCACACATTCCTTCATGAACCTCCCTTAGTGCTTGCTTGGATTCCCCTGAAGATTAATAATGAAGAAGCATTCCATCATAGCCTTTGCGATAAAGCATGATTCCAAGGAGGGTATAACATGATAAATTGTGATGGAATAGTTTTTGTTGATTATTGGATAGGTTGGCTAGGAAAACATGGTTGTAGAAGTAGTTATAAAAATCTTGGAACCAGGGTAATTCAAGTGGGGGATTAGGACCATCAATGGTGCATACCCTTTCTGAATCTAATATAATATGGGTAGGATGAAGAATATTTTTAATGAATAACTAATACTCTTTAGCTCCACCATCAATCTGTATCACGGATCCAATTATTTCCATTATGTAGGTAGATCTATTGTTGGCCCCCTTAGAACTTCTTCAAACTATGAAGT
Organism: Torreya grandis; assembly: GCA_037957365.1. Classification (NCBI taxonomy): domain Eukaryota; kingdom Viridiplantae; phylum Streptophyta; class Pinopsida; order Cupressales; family Taxaceae; genus Torreya; species Torreya grandis. Next base: position 2,888,939 of record JARHVA010000590.1, read on the forward strand.
CTTAAAATGACTTTTGAGATTAACAACTATTTGCTTGTAAGGAATAAGCTTGTCATCTCTAGTTTGATATTGATTAGTAGTTTGATTAATGATTAATTAGGAATCACCATATACCTTTAAGCTCTGAATATCCCATTGTATGGTAAGGTGTAACCCTACAATCAATGCCTCATATTTGACCATATTATTTGTATAATGAAATTGTATATGAAATGTTTTGGGATAAGATCTCCCTGAGGTGTAATCAATAATATTCTAGTTCTAGACTCATGAGATGTAAAGTATCCATCAAAATATAGCCTCCATTATTTTGGCTCCCTTGGTTCTTGTTCTATTGCCATAATAGAATCATCTACGAAGTCAAATTTGAGAGGTCGAGTATTCGTGATAAGGGCTTATATAATTTGATTAGTTTTAACCTACCCCTTGATTTCTTTCTGATTCTGACACTCAATGTTCAATTCACTTAGGAGCATAACCCATTTAGCCATGTGTCTTTGAAGAGTTACTTTGGATAATAAGAATTTAAGAGGGTCCACCTTGGTGATGACAATAGTTTTGTTGTTTAGCATATAATTTCATAATTTTTGGGTAGCAAACACCATAGCTAAACATACCTTCTCAATAGGCATATAATTATGTTCATAATCCACTAGAGTGTACCTTAAGTAATATACTACATGTTCTTTACCTTGATCATCATGTTGGGCCAACAATGCCCCAAGTACATACTCATTTGTTGATATGTAAAGAAGCAGTGGTCATTTAGGTGTTGGTGGTCTTAAGACTAATAGATTGGATAATTATATATCAATTTTTTCAAATGATATATGACAATATTCATCCCATTGAAACTCAATCCCTTTCTTCAAGAGATAGGTAAATGGGTGGCACTTATCTACCAATTGAGAAATGAACCTGCATATAGATCGGATCTTTTCTTGAAGGCTTTGTAATTATTTAAGATTGTTTGGTGGAGGAATTTTTATAATAGACTTGACCTTAGAAGGGTTGACTTTGATCCCTCTTTGTGATACAATGAAACCTAGCAGTTTACCTAAAGTGACTCTAAAGACATATTTCTTAGGATTTAGATAGACTTTATATTTATGAAGCCTCTCAAAGATTCTTCATAGAACATCAAGATGTCCAACTCTTGTTCTTGATTTTTTTAGTATATCATCAACATAATCCTTAATAATGTCCTGCATCATGTCATGGACGATGACAATCATGGCATGCTAATATGTGTCTCCAGTGTTCCTCAATCTAAATGGCATGAATTGGTAATAAAATATTCCCCACATAATGGTGAATGTTGTCTTGTGTTGATCTTCTTGGGATATCTTGATTTGATTCTATCCATAAAATCCATCCATTAAGGACAACATCTCGTATCCAGCAGTCGATTTGATGATCATGTCAATGTTGGGCAAAGGAAAATCATCTTTGGGGCACACTTTGTTGATATCTCTAAAATCAGTACAAATAAGTATACCTAAGGTTTTTTAATTCAATGGGACTATGTTTGAGATCCATTCAAAGTAATCTAGTGGCCTAATAAAACCTAATCCTAGAAACTTTTCTAGTTCTGCTTTAACCAATATAGTTGCATGGAGACATCTTCCTCAATTTCTGCTTAATTGGTTTAGCATCAAGATGGACAACAAGGTGATGCACAACCAATTTTGGGTCCAAGCCTGACAAATCAAAGTATTCCCATGCAAAGATGTCAATATAATCCCTTAGGAGGGATATAAGTTTTTCACATTCTGATTCAGTAAGGGAAGCTCTAAGATAAATAATTTTGGTATCCTCATAGGTTCCCAGGTTAACTTCTATTATGTTCTCTATGAGGAATATGGATTCATATTCTAAAATTTAGGAAAGGTATGATCGTGATCATCTTCTTCCGATACATCTTCTTTTTGTTCCTCCCAAAGTTCTAGATATTTTAATGAATCAAAATCTGCAATCTCAAGTAAAGGCCAAGTAGCAAAAACCTCTAGAAACTCAAGAACTAGATGCTCAAACATTTTTTGTTGTTATGAAGAGATGCTTGTAATGGTTATAGAACTTGGGCTAGATGGACCTTCTACATCTTGAGGGGATGAGCAAAATTTCCTACCTAAGAGCACCTAAAATAGGTTTTCACTCAAAGGCTTCTCTTTTTCTTTACTTTTTCCTTGATCGATGAGTGCCTCAAAGAGGTTTTCACACAAATATATTGATGTTTCATCTTTATTGTGACCAAGAAATTTTTCCTACTCTTCAAAGTAGGTAGAATGATCTAATGAAAAATCAAATCCTTGTTTGTGATCACTAATGGGCAATCCATCTCTTAGGCCCATGTATTTTTTAATTGATTATTCATTTTGAAACTCATCAAGCTATATGATTGAATTTTGCTAGTCCCAATCAATGAGTTCAAGAGGATAAAGGCATAGGTAACAATGAGGGTTTACTTTAGGATGGGAAGCTCTAATAATTAAGGTTAGAATGGAATTATAATCAAATAGGTCATTGTTAACAAGCTCATCAAAAAGGCTATAATGGGATGTTGTATTGCTACCTGGAGTCTCATCACTAGTCAATTCAGAAGAATCACTATCGAAAGTTGAGGTTACCCTCAGGCAATATAAATCCAATACTATGATTCAAATTAGGTACTACAGTTGATAAGGGTTATAGGATTTCTCATGTTTGTGGTCCAAGGCCTTTTCTTGTATAATCAAGATGATCCATGATTCAACTAGGGATTAGATACTTTGGATTTTGAAAGAAATAAAAAAGACCTTCAGAATATAACCAATCTCCCTTGGTAAAAGCCTCTCGATATTTCTTTGGAAAAATAGTAGGTATAAAAACCACATGTGGCTTTCATTATTTCTTCTTTGGTTTTCAAATCATTATGGTTCCACTAGGATTCTTTGAAGGTTTAGGCTTACCCAAAAAAAATTAGTGTTTTAGGCAACTTTGCAACATGGAAGGCATCCTTAAGATTGTACATGGAAATTCCCACATCTTTAATAACAACCTTATTCACAAGAGCTATAAGAAAAGGATCAGTTGAAGTGGAAGCAAGATCACTAGGGTTGATATAGTTGGATGGAGGTGGATGTGAAACTATAGCCTTGTTCTTCTTCACAATGAATTCATAACCTAGATAATAGTTATAATTGCAGAATTGGTCCTTAATATGTTTACAATACTCATAAGGCTATTAATCAGCGAGAATAGTAACCTTGATCCCATCATGGGGAAACTTAGGGCACTAATGTAGGGTGGAGGGAATGGCTTATACTTCATGGACCCAAGGATGACCAAGAAGTATGTTATAAGGCAATTCAATGTCCACAATATGAAGCAATGTATGATGTGAAATGAACCTAACAATGATTGGTAACCAAATAGTACCAATATACTCCCTTTCAGCATTGTCACAAGCCTTGATGGTAATTATCTCTGGTTGAATGTATTTTCCAGTGTAGTTTTATCTTTGTACAAAGTTAAGAGATATGATGTTTGTCCCTGAACCATTATATATAAAAACCCACTTGACCTTATGGTTTCCAATGATTACTCTAATGTACAATGGATTATTTTGGCTTGGTCCAAGTGTAGACATGTCTTTTTGATCAAATGCCACTTGAAGAAATGAAAATAAATGTCCCATAAGGTTCTAGAAATGTATAATATTTATATCATTGGGAACAGTGGATTTTTGCAAAAGATTATTTAGGATAGTTTTATGGACTTCAAATGTCCACAAGAGATCCAAAATAAAAATCTGATAGACTATAAGGATTTTCAACATTGGGATGATAAAACTTAACTTTGGTTGGGATAGTATTCAACCTTGGATTTGTTGCCATAATGTTCACATTAGGTTGTATGGAAGAAGTAGGCAAAGGGCCTTGGAGAGTAACTCACAAGCGTCTAGTTGCGATTGCACAACCTAAAGGTGAAAGGGAGCCAATATAATCAGAAGATGAAGGCAAAGGGTCTTAGAGGGTGACTCGTGGGTGTCTAGTTTCACTGCTATAATTTTGAGTCAAAAAAGATCCATTATAATTAGAAGGGCATTGTCCAGAAATAGTAACCCATGTAAATCGACTTGCAATAGAATTGTGTGAACTTGATGCAATATTAATAGAAAAAGGGTGTTGAACCTATAATTATGGGTCATGTACTACGAAGATCATGATATGTTCATGTGTTTTGACAGTAATAGTGGTAATATGGGTTGCAAAAATGCATCCCACGATGTTGTTATAGTCATAAGGCATGTTATTATAACACATATTATTGGCATGGGTATTATGATCATGATTATTCTCATGTTGATTATGATTTTGACCCTGATTCTAACTCTAATTTTACCTATATCCTTGGTTTTGTCCTTATTTTTGATTGTTCCTTGGTGGTGGTTGAATGTGTTGAGGAAAGTGGTCCTTGTCTATTCTTATATCCTGATTTGTGTCTTGATTAGGGGCCAACCTAATCTCAACTTGACCACTCTCAATGAGATCTTCAATAATATGTTGTAATTGGATGAAATGATAAGCACCATGACCAACAACATGATGAAAGTTTCACCATTCATTCTCTTTGTACCAATCTAGTGTTGGTTGATCTTGAGGAAATGGCCTCGGTACTAGCTATACAATCAGGTTAGCTGCTACAAGCTTTTGGAATACTATTTTGATTGGTTCTCCCAATTTCTTAAAGACCTTGAAACTGTCATGGTTTTTTTGTTAATCATAAATATACTGAGAGGGGGGATAAATCAGTATATTATATATCTTTTAATTAATCTGATTTCTTTTCTTTCTCCACTTAATCACACATTCAAGATATGCAATAATATTCAATAACATGCACCACACAAGAGAGAGAGAGACACCAAATTTTTACGTGGAAACCCAAAGTGGAAGAAACCATAGAGAACAATCTCAAGTATATGAATGAGCACCAATTCAAATTACAAAGTTTGCAAGCACCAAATTTTAGGAGCACCAACCCCTTTGCTGAGCACCAACACAGCAACTATTTGTGAGCATCAACCCATAAGAGCACCAACTCCTCTTGTGTATAAAACACAACTATATCTTAATGTTATTTACTCAACAAATGATATAACTCTACAATATCTCCTACTTTTCTCTCCTCTTTTCTTATATAAAATAATAATAAAACCATGCACTCTCTTGCATATTAAAAATGGCTTCTCAAGTCTTTATTTATATCTTTCCAAATGACCTTTGGCATTCACCCTTTGTGAACCTTCAATCCTCATGTAAAATGGCACGAAACTTACATGACCCTTCATATCCTTGTATTTGAAAAGTCACATGGTGACCCTTCATAAACAAATGCATCCCTTCCTCTTTTGTCTTTGTCTTAGTGACTTTTCATATTCCTCAAAGTGCCCCTTCATAGAAAAATGTGCCATACCTTCTTTTGTCTTCACATGGTGACTCTTGGAATTCCTCAAGATGACTCTTCATGAGAAAATGCATCCCATTCCTCTTTTGTCTTTACCCCATGATGCTTTGACTTCTCCATGGGCTCTCTTTTGACTTATATGCAACTAAAAATATATTCATTAATATTAAATAAATATTAACACACATTAGCCAAGATGTGAATATTAAAAATACCATTAAATGCAATGGGACCTTTATCACTAATGCTAGACCTTTGACATCAATGACAATATTTCCAATAATCTCCCCCTTTGTCATTGATGGCAACCTCAAACTAAAATTGCCACGTCCTAAAACCTATATTACACATGTCAACCTACTCATACTGCCATCTAAAAAACATATAGTAACTCCCACTTACAATAGCAACTTGTACCTATTCCCTGTACCTATTTTTGCACCTATACCTATTTATGTTCTTTTGCCCCTTTGACATCAATGGCAAAGGGCCTATCCTAGAGCTAACACTTAGCTCCCCCTCAACTGATGTTGATCCTCAATGGTAGGAAATAAAATAAATTACTTCCAACTTCTCTTATAGATACTCAAATGTGTCTTTTGGTAGTGCCTTTATGAAAATATCTACTATGTAGTACTAATATATTCCATCTTAACCTATTGATCTACAACCTGCTCTCTTAAGAAGTGATATCTGCTAAGAATATAATTTGTTCTTGAATGCATCATTGGATTCTTCAAAATATTAATAACACTTGTATTGTCACAAAAAATAGAAATAGGTTCATTATGTTTTACCTTGATATATTCCAAAGTTTGCTTCATCCAAATCACTTGAGTACACAATACCACTACAATATATTTTGCTTCAGTTTTAGAAATTGATACTAATTTTTTCTTTTTGCTTAGCCATGATACTAAGCTATCAACAAGGAAGAAAGCTCCTCCACTTGTACTCTTTCTATCATCCAAGCAACCTACCCAATCTAAATCTGTATAAGCAACCAAGGTGAAATCTCTGCCCATGGAATACCACAATCCATAATCCAATATCCCCTTGATATATCAAAATATTCTCTTCACCAACTGAACATGACTATCTTTTAGAGCTGACTGATATCTTGCAACCATAACTATTGCATGCATGATGTCTAGCCTCTATGCTATCAAATTTAAAAGACTACTAATCATATATCTATACAAAGATTGATCTGTAATAGGTGAATCTTCATCTTTGCCCACCTTATTTCCTATACTCATTGGTGTGCCAACTAGCATATAATCCTCAACCAAATTTCTTCAACATTTTCTTAGCATATTTACTTTGAGATATTAAAATTCCTTTATCTGACTGAAATATTTGCAATTCTAATAAAAATGATAATTCTTCAAGCATAGACATCTCAAACACTTTTTCCATGTTATCAAAAAATTATTTTGTCATCTTTTCAATGTTTCCTCCAAAAATGATGTCATCAACATATACCACAATAATTAATTGATGTTCACCTTCTATTTTGATGTAGAGATTACTATTAGCAAATCCTCTCTTGAAACCTTGATTCTGTAGGTACAAGTCTTGCATACCAAGCTCTAGGAGTTTGTTTCAATCCATACAGTGATTTCTTCAACTTGCATACATGGCTACTAACCTTTGAGAGAATAAATCCCTCGGGTTTCTCAATGTAGACCTCTTTTTCTACATTCTCATTTAGGAAGGTAGATTTGACATCCATCTGAAACATTTGAAAAAATTTAAACACTACATATGCAAGAAACATTTTAATAGCCTCTAGCCTTACCACTGGTGTAAAAGTTTCTTTAAAATCTATTACCTCAATCTAAGCATATCTTTTACATACTAATCTTGATTTATTCCTGGTCACTTCTTCATTTTCATTCAACTTATTTTTTTAAACCCATTTTGTTCCTGTCACATTGTGATCTTTTGGTCTAGGTACTAATTCCTACATATCATTCTTGTTTATTCGATCTAATTCTTCATCCATTGCCTTAACCCAATGCTTATCATTTCTAGCTTCTAAAAATGTTTTAGGCTGAATTTTGGATAACAAAGAGAAGTTAACTTGCTCATATTCACTTACCATCATTCTTCTAGTGCAAATTCTTTTATTTATGTCCTCAATGATGTCACTTTCATTATGATTTCTCTGGACATATTTGGATGGGGTTTTGGTGTCCATTTTCTCCTTCTTCTCATCTTCATTTGATTCTTCAAATTCTTCATCTTCAATGATTTCAAGAATGCTTATTGGATCACTAATTCTTTCTGATCCATCTTCTTCTATCCTGACACTTACACTTTTTAACTATTTTATTGGTTCTTTTTTTATAACATTTATAAGCTTTACTTTTGCAATAATAAACAAGAAATATACCTTCATCTACTCTCAATTTAAATTTACCCAATTTTTTATCAGTTCTCTTTCTGAAGCATCTATTGTCAAAAACTTTAAAATAATCAATAGTAGTTGGTTTGTCTTTCCATAGCTCATCAGGAGTCTTGTCATTATTGATTCTCAATAATGCTATGTTTTGAATATGCACTATTATACCAACTATCTCTCTCTAATATTTATTTGGTATCTTGGATTCATTTAGCATTATCCTCGCCATCTCTTGAACTATTTTGTTTCTTTGTTCAACTACTCCATTTTGCTATGGAGTTCTAGATACTAAATAATGTCTCTTTATTCCATGGTCTTCACAAAAATAAATAGACTGATCTGACATGAATTCTCCTCCTTGATCTGATCTTAGGCACTTAATCTTCAAACTAATTTCATTCTCAACTAATGCTTTGAATACTTTGAAATGTCTGAAAGCTTTTGATTTTTTCCTTTAAAATATTACCCAAGTCGTACATGAAAAATCATCAATAAGCAACATGAAATATTTATCATCTTGAGTACTTTGAGTTCTCATAGGTCCACACCAATTAGTGTGAACAAGATCTAACATCTGAATGGTCGAGTATTCTTTTATTTTGAATGACCATCTGACATGCTTCCCATGCTGACAAGGTTCACAAAGCATGATGGATGGCTTTGTAATCTTTAGAAGATTTTTGACTGCTTGCTTTTTGCTAATGTTGATAATATTATTAAAATTTATTTGTCTCATTTTTCTATGCCATAGCCAACTTTCTTTAATTTGACTCAAACAACATCTTTGACCTTTGATGTCTAATAACATATACAAATTATTGCATGTTCTCTAAGCATATGTGGCCAACACATCTGAATATTTTCTCCTAATTTCACAACCTTCTACATAAAACTTTAGTGTGTGTTCCTAATCACACATTTTACTTACACTCAAAATATTATGCTTAAGACCTTATGCATACAAAATATTTTTAATTTTAGTTCTACCATTATCTAAACTTAGTGTACCTTTTTTGGCAATTTTAGTAATAGTATTATCTCTAAAATTCACTGTGCCACCATTGATATTTTTCAAATTTATGAACTTATTATTGTCTCCTATCATGTGCCTCGAACATCCACTGTTAATGAACCATGGCTTTTCTTCATTTCTTGTATGTAACTCTGTTTGTACCAACATAGATTTTTCAAGTTATTTCTCCTACCATGAACCTGTCTGAACTTTCTTCTTGATGAATGGAGCCTTGAAACTCTAATTCTTCTTGACTAACTTGAACATGCTTCTATAGTACTGGGCTATGTGTCTGAAGTTTTTACACTTGTAACATATTATGGCCTCTTCATTAAATCATGATAGAGGAGCAAAAGAGTTGTGGCTTCTACTTGACTCTGCATGAGTTTCCTTCTCTTTAATTCTAAAATTATTAGCTTTTTTCAACATTATGTTTTCTTATAATCATATCCATTACAATAAAAATAGTAACCATAAAAATAGGACCTGTTTGTGTATCTTTGACCTGATTGCCTTTTGTAGCTCTGTTCTTTTCAGCTTTCTTTGTTTGAGATGTCCTCTATATTCTTAACTACTTCCCTTTTATTTCCTCTTTTAAACCCTTTGCAAAGATTTTTGAGCACCAACCCCTATTATGTATAAAACACAACTATCTCTCAATGTTGCTTACTCAAAAAATGATAGAACTCTACAATATCTCCTACTTTTCTCTCCTTTTTTCTTATATAAAACAATTATAAAAATATACACTCTCTTGCATATTACAAATGGCTTCGCAAGCCTTTATTTAAATCTTTCCAAATGACCTTTGGCATTCACCCTTCGTGACCATTCAATCCTCATGGAAAATGGTGACAAACTTGCATGACCCTTCGCATCCTTGCATTTGAAAAGTCACATGGTGACCCTTCATAAACAAATGCATCCTTTCCTCTTTTGTCTTTATCTTGGTGAATTTTTGTATTCCTCAAAGTGTCCCTTCATGGAAAAAAGTGTCATACTCTCTTTTGTCTTTACATGGTGACTCTTGGAATTCTTCAAGATGACTCTTCATGAGAAAATGTATCTCATTCCTCTTTTGTCTTTACCCCGTGACTCTTTGTCTTCTCCATGGCCCCTCTTTTGACTTATATGCAACCAAAAATATGTTAATTAATATTAAATAAATTTTAACACACATTATCCAAGATATGAATATTAAAAAAACCATTAAATGTAATGGGGCCTTTATCACCAATGATAGACCTTTGACATCAATGACAATATTTCCAACATTTTTCTCTATGGAGGTTATCTCTATAAATTAGGTGGTGGATTAGGGGGAGCTAATTGTATATTTGTAGTGAGTGAAACCTGTACCATTTGTATGTGCCTTGTTATAGTCACCCCATTTATAACCATGTTCTTATTCTTGTTAAACCCTGTAGGCTTTTCTTGTGCAACTATCTAACTAGAAGATGGGGTCTAATTTGATGTTTAAACCTATGCAAAAATCTTGATGAGGCCTTGGCAATAAGATCCTTCTCAATCTGTACACCTTTGTCTATGATCTCCTCAAATGAATTAGCACAAGCTAATTGTAAATTGTGCATGACCTCAGGATGTAAGTTCTATGCAAATATATCTGCCAACTATTTGTTTGGCAAGTTATGTTCAAATCAACCCGCTAATGCTCTCCATCTCTATAAATATGTGATAAAGTTTTTTCCATCTCATTGTTTGGCTTTGCACAGGTCAACAACGGTCAATTCATGGTCTATGTTGTATGATAAATGGTTGATAAACTTTTTAGATAAGTCATTCTAATCCATAATTGATCCTTTAGGTAACTTAAGTAACCAATCTAAGGCTTTTACTACTAAACTTCATGAAAAAATTGAAGTAAGAACATGCTACTGTAAGCAACCTCTTGGCATAATACAAAAAATACATCGATATATTCACGTGGTTCACCCTTTCCTTTATATTTATAAAATTTGGGTGCCTTCAAATGAGGTGGAAAAGGGACTTGGAGAATGCTTAAATCAAATAAATATGGACATATCTCATAAAATTTGTACTTTTTGATCCTATTTCTAATTTCCAAATGTGACACAATCTCCTTCATGGAGTTCCACTCTTGCATGTTTGGTGCATTCATGGGTGGAACATAGTTTTGATGGGATGGAAAGTGCCCCTGTTATTATTTTTGGGGTGGAATGTACCCTTGTTTTTGATGTTGGGGTGGAATCTTCCCCTGTTGTTACGTGGATTTGTGAGGGATGTACACCCTATGTTTTGCAACTTTGTTTTTATTTGCCCCTAAATTTGAGTAAATAGGTCTTTGATTCCTCATAATTTGTTGCCTTGAATTATATGTGCTCTATTGATTTTGGGGAGTCCTTGGTTTATTTACCAACTTTTGCATTGGTTGAGATGAACTAGCCAAATTGTCTTTCAAGATCTCCTTGATTTGAATCGAATGTTTGGGTCTCTATGTTTGTAAAGTGACAACAGACTCTTGGTGATTAAATAATGTGTGTTTTGTGTCTATTGAAACATTTTCCACAACCTCTCATGTCTTGTTCTATTCATATGAGATACCTTGATCAATTTTTGAGTTCTCAATCAATGTTTATTGCATAGGTTCAATCACATTTCTTTGTTCTTTAGAGGCATTATTGTGGATTGAAGTAGTAACTAGAGAATTAGTTGAGCCCATGATAAGTTGATTAGCATACCATTGACTTATTTTCTTAATCTTGTTGATAAGATCTTGATCAATTGGTTTTGAATCTATAATTATTTCCTTACTATTATTACAGGAAGAAGGTATATTTGATTGTGCAAAATCTTGCTCTTCTTGTTGTTGTTCTCCTTCTCTAAATAAGGTATGTAATTGCTCCATAAGAAAACTTGAGGGTATTCTAGCACTAGATTCTATCAACCTAAAAATTGCTTCGTCTTGATTCTCTTGATATTTAGTATAATCCCTTTCAGATCCTACTATTGTATGAATGTCCTCATACACAATAGAATTGTCATGTCTATCATAAAAATGCTCATCCTCATAACTAGGGTTGTAAGGGACCCCATTACGAGTGAACCTTTGAGTCATGTCTAGAAAGGGTTGCTCTATCTAGATTTGGATCAATGTTTTACAAATGTTTTAAACAAGGTATGAATTTTGATCCTTCTTCCAAATAAATGACTAAGGTACCAAAGAAACTATACAAGGAGGGTGGCATGGGAACCACACACAATTAGAAGAATGTGTTCATGAAATTACTCAACCTTAGGTAGTGTTGAAATTGTATAAATTGGAAGAGGGTATGATAACTCAAAAATCTTAGAGTGTCACTAATATACTAAATTGTAGACTTTTGAGAAACATCAATACCATAAAAGCTAGTTCAACTTTGACCAGTTACTACTAGAAAATTAGAACAAATCCCTTTAGATTAAGGAGACAATGTGAACCAAGAAACTCATGATGTGGAAACATGCAAGAATTCCTAAGTATAAAACTAGAACCAAATGAGTAGTACAACATCACCACATGGTAATAGGAATGGTAGAATAAAATGTGTTCTAGGACTCAAAGCATGAGGGATACACAAGATGACTTGAGTCCACCAAAGATGACAATGTGATGATGAGTCTATAAAATGGCCTTCAATTCAAATTAGAAATTGAACCCAAATTCCCTCAAGTCAAATGCAAATGGCAAACCCAATTTAACACATCAACTTTATGAACTTAGAAAAGTGCAATTTTGAATTTAAATTATCAATGAAGAACTTAAGAAAATTTGGCAAATGGTCTAGACTCAAATGGGCAGCATAACTGCACCAAAATAAATGATATGACATAATGTTTTAGATGACAAATTTGAACAAGGAAGAGATTTATTTTCACTTAGGTAGTGTAATGCCTCCTTGTTAAATAAATTATGGATAATGTTTTTGGTTTTGACGTTTGGTTTACAAGCAAGTTTTGACTCAAATCAACACCAAATAATCTAAGACTGAATTATAAAAATACAACTAAGTAATCATCTTAATCCCTAAATTAACAAGGTGTGGCAAAGTTAGGTTGACTAAACTAACAAGTTTTGCACGTTTCTAGATGGATCCCATGTGTACCAACTTTCACGTTAGCACATAAGAGAAGCAACACATAAATTGAGTTTACATCAAACGGTTTGTTGTGAAAAGGTCTAGTCCTTTTCATAACCACTACATTTATTGCTTGCTCAGTGTAGTGTGATGTCCAATATGATGTTACATCCTAGACTTAGCCTCTACTACCAAAGAAGGTTTAACCACTCAAACCATCATCCTAGTGAGGGGATCCCAATTTATATACCCCCTGATGAAGAGGGGTTAAAGATGATGTTGGGAGGTGAAGCCTTGGGTAAAAGCTTCCCTATAGAACTTATAGGAGGTAACGAATTCCCCCTCATAAGCCAAAATGCATGAAATGAAAAATATTAGGAAAAAGGTTTTATGTTATTTGTAGATTATCCAAGCCATGTGGGTCTTGGGGAGAGCCTTCACAACATCCTTTTTATGACTTTGTACTAAGCCACAATTTTGAAGTGAAGATGGTGCTTTTGATCACAGAAGTTACCTATAGGGGATAGGGGGAGAGCATATGTGCACAACTTCTTTTGTGCACAAATAAATCCAACTAAGTAAATGATAAATAACTTGCATAAAATAAAAATTGGGAAGTGAGTTTAATTTTAAATCACTAAAATGAAAGATTTTGTGGTTTTCTTTGACCCATTGGCCTTAAGTTGCAAAGCTTTGAAAGAACAACTATAAAATGATTCAAGTAAACACCCTAAATTTTCCTTTAAGAACCAAATAAAACTTCTTAATTCTTGTTAAGCATCTAAAATAGGTTTTAAAATACTTAATGAGGCCTAAATTATTTTCCTTCCTTGTCGATCCTTCAAAAAAATTATCAGAATGTTGTTTAGCTTTGAAGTACTCTTGCAAATGAGACAAGCAACTTTAGTTTAAGTGCTCTTGGTTTTGTGTTTTAGAAAATACAGTGATCATCGATAGGCATCTCTGACCGTTGATGATTACTTCCTAACCATCACCGATTGATTTCTTACTAACCTTGGTCAATCAAAACCTGACCATTGGTGGTTCTCTGTCGACTCAAAGGCATCAACATTCTTGTCAAAAGGCACTTGTTGACTTTTAGAATAAAAAAATTATAAAAGAAAACCTTCTAGATCATGAAATAAAACTAGACCAGAGACTTAAAATTCAATTTTAACCAATAAAAACTTGAATTTGCTCAAAAATGTTTAGGCAAGAAAGAATTTTCCATAAAAACTTTACTTATTCTAAGATAGAATAAAAGCTCTAAAAGACAACTTCTATATCATGTTTTGGTTCAGATCGGATACTTAAGAAATCTAATTTGTTAGCAACAACTTGAATAAAATCTCAAAAATGAATATTTTTAAATGGGTTTCCCTTGTAACTTAACCATGGGCAGTTAGCCCTAGCCATCAGTGGTCACTAAAAAGCATCAGTGGTTACTATGTAACCTGTGAGTTCATAAAAACATGGGAAAACAAGTTTAAAAAAGTTGTTAAATGTCTTTTTAATAACTAAAATATAAATTTAGAATTGCCATAGTGTCTTCCTTGTTGAAATAGACTCCATTGGTCCAACTGGGTGTGCCAAAATGTAGGATGGATTAAAACGAGGATCAACTCAAACATTAGTCATGAAAACTCACAAAAGAATGCATAAGAATTGATAATTTAAGCCAACCTATTACTGCAAGGATTTCAAATGATAATGAAGGACAAATGAAAGAAATCAATAAACTTTTACCTTCCCAAGTGATTCTACCATCCAAAAGTGACTCCAAGCGTGTTCTCCCCTTGATCTAGAGTTCTTGTCTTTGTCAACAATGGATGCCAAGCTCCTTGAATGCCTCAAGAATACTATGCATAACCTAGGCTCAAAATAGAATAAATCTCTAATCTAGCCTATCCAATGAAACTTACCAATAACACAAATGATCAACATAAAGGATGTGGAGACAAATTTGCATTATAACTTTACAATGATTTAGCTTAAGAAATGAGGTTATATACCCTTCTATTTATAGATTTTGGAAATGGTCTAAGATCAACCATGACTATACATCTTAATATTGAGATGTGTGGCCATGGATTAATCTAATATTTAGAATTAAATCCATAAATAGCTTCATAATGATTTGGGAAAAAAGTGCATTAATTAGGCATAGGTCCCCATAATCTAGACATTTTATGCATTTATGGTTTATGGATGCCACCATATAGATGATGTCAGTAGGTGATGCATATATTGGGAATCAATTTATAATATTGAAATAATCAATAACCTCCATGAAAAATCCACTTAAGCTCTTGATTTGAATTAATTAGCCCTAAATAAGATTAATCAATATTTGTGCAATTATTTGGAAATTGGCCCTCAATTAATCAAAATGGCTAGAAAGTCATATGATTGGGTTGTAATTTGACTCAAGAAAAATTGGAAGGTGATGTTAGATGTGTTGGAACCATATTCCAATTTAGGATGTTTCCAACACAAAATAATGAAGGTACGTGACGTGTACTAACAAATTAGAAGAAAAGAATGATCCATAGCACAAAAAGACAAAATCATCATTTTGACTCGAAATAAATTGATCAAAGTTAGGAATAACATAAAATGCATATTTAGGGATACATTGGCCTAAATCAATACTTATATATGACAAGATCAAACCATTTAGCACATTTTTAGTGATTTTGACCTAAATTGGGCATTTGAGTGCAAATCGAGTAAGATTGACAATTTCAACACAAATGGTGTTAGGAATTGGATGTCTACAAATTATACCTTATAAAAGTTCTATAAAGTTTGGCAAGGCATCCAAACTATCTCCATGTTTTGTCAGATAATTTGACATTGTGTAAAATATTAGTCTAGATGCATATCATCTAACTCTCCCTCCTCCCCTTTCTAAGATTCATATGTATTTCATGTTACTTTACTAATTAAATATGTGTCTGATCCATCTCATATTTTGGATTAGACTAATATCCAAGTGATGGAAGAAGACATGATCTATTTGGACCCAATCCAAATTTTGGATCATCATAATGTCAAACTACATTATAGATATATTCAACAAGTGTTAGTCCAATGGGACCATCTAAGCGAGAGAAGTGTTATGTTGGAAGATGAAAATATTTTTAGTTAGAATTATCCTCACTTTTTTTTATAGGCCCTAGGATAATGCCTCTTTTAGGGGGAATGGATGTCAACAATAAAACACTTCAAACAAATTTATGACAACATAATAATATGATTTATATTTTCTTTAGTTCATTTTCATAGCTAATATTTAAATGATTATTATTCAAAGGCTTTACTTTTGTTTATTATCTCTTTGATATAGGAATTGTTGATGTCATTTACATGGTTTTAGGGATAGTTGAAGGGTGAGCTAGATCGAGGGTCAAATAATTTTATGAACTGTCATAAAACAACATTATACAGGTATAAAAGGGTATGACACAAATAAAAGCTATAAATTTCCAACATCTCCTTTGTATTTTTTGTCTGTAAATACCCTATATTGTAAGTAAATTGTTGAATTTAGTTTTGAGCGACTGTCATTGGCATGGAGCTAATTTTTCAAAATGATTATTATTATAATGTTTAATGTCATTAATATTTTTGTTTATGACACAAAGGTCTCAAGGACTAAGGTCCTCGATCCTAGCCTTGATTAGCATAAAATGGGCCAAATTATTTTTGGTTTTGGCATGCTTGACATAGGTCTTGGTGTGATTAAATGGCATTTACAATTATCATTTATCTTCATAAATCCTTGATTAATGCTTAGGCAATGATTAAAAGAATTATTTGAAAACCTTGAGGAATAATTTGAATCTTGACCTTAGACTTTGGTCTAAGTCAAGGTCAAAGATTATTAATAATTTGACTAAGACCTTGATTAGTGTTGATGGCTTAAAACATTTGTTTAACATGATAATCATATTTCGAATAAGTCAACGCTCATGTAGATTGATTGAGTTTTGATTACTATGTAAAAAGTGATGAGTAATAAGGGGATCTTGGTCGAGCTATTGAACTCAGCTTAGAGGTAATGGAGAAATTAGTCCATTGTGTGCATAATGGAGAAAGTGGAAGAGAAATTTGAGGGTAGAAAATTGTGTTTTACACAAATTTCATTATTTTTAGAGTTATGGATTTCTTTATCTGGCATCCATAATGCCCAACCATAATGATGGCCTTGTTTATAGCATTTTTCTTTGGTTTTAAAAATAAAGGCCTTCTATGAAAGGTTACATAAGGTATACTAGAGAAAAAAAGGAAAAAGAGATACATACAAGAAGAAATGAGAAGAAGAATAAGGGAAGCCATAACTTAGGGTTTCAAACTTGTTGCTTTATAAATAATTAACATTTCTTCTCTATGTATTCCTCTATTGTTTTTTGTTGCCACTTTTGGAAATATGTGGAAAGGAAACATTTTTTAAATGTTTGCTATGGAGTATCAATAGAATGAAGGTCATGCAAAAATCTATTTTTTCATGACCTCCATTCACTTTTCTTATGATCCTAAATATATTATGAACATTTGGTTGTTGGTTGTTGTTTTACTTAATGCTTAGTATAAAGTAGTGTCTCCAGGAATATGGCCTTGGATAGTTGTTATTTTATGAAAATCTAGTAGTGTAATATTGGTTGACTTAATTTCACCCAATTATGGAATTATAAGTGAATTTTATCTCAATATAGCCTTAGATGGTTTTATAGGCATAATGCCTATAGGGTAATTCCATGGTTTTATGTGATTTTTTCTAATTATGTGTTGTTGTTAATTCCATCATGTTTGTTTGTAAAACCACAATATGGAATGGTGGAACTAAGTGCTTATTGGGCCTTTCTTTTTTGTATCTTTATATCTTTATACTTTTGTTTGTGGAACTTATATAATCTCATGATCGATGGATGGGGTGGTAAGGGCCACTAATGGTTGGGCAAATTTTACTCATTATTTTCCTCATTTGTAATTGTACACTAGAGTTCTTATTTTCCATTGTTATGTTTGAAGGAATGAATACCCTATGAAGCATTGGATACAGTTACATGTTGCTTGGGAATAAGATGTCAATGACATTGAGAGGCATCAAACTCTATTATTTGAATCTTGACATTGTGTTATATCATGTCCAATTATTCAATGTAACCATGTAATCTTGACTGAGTAAAAACCAATATTGGTGGCTTGATGCCTTTATATATTTGGGTTAACTTGAGCCTTATTGGATTCACTCTTTGAAATAACATATAATATGATGGAATATTGTATACCTGCTTATTACTTCTATTATTACTATTGTGAATAGGTTTTAGATATAGCTATGGTTAGTTATGTTATCTCTTTATGAATATGGTTAATCACATGAATAAGTTCACACCTTAAAATTAATCTAGGTATTGTGCATAAGAGTATATTATTGTAATCCTGGTTGTTAAGATCATTTAATCCACAAGTTATTATAGTTCATTCACGGTAATATTTAGCTTGATTTTGTCAGAAAATTATGTAACCTTATGATGTATAGCGACATTGTTTTTAGTTTTGTTTAATATTAATAGTATTAGTTTAGAATGATATAGTTATATTTTGGTATACTAGGTTTGTTTGGTCTGAGTGTAACCTGTTAAATTCACTATGTTTAATATCCTTTATTGGGATTGGATTATTATTAAAAAAAAAATTGTTGTGAGTAAATAAATAGTAGGAAAGAAATTTAGTTATGAGTATTTTATTGTAAATGATTTAGATGTTGATTTATTTTTGAAATATAGGCATGGTGGTTGAGACGTTTTAGTCCATAGTATTAGATTCTTGGAATGAAACCTAGCCCAGTTACAAGCTCTATAACAAAATTTTGAATAGTATCAATTTATTTGCAATAATTTAACAAAATTATAATTGTTTCATTGTTTGTGAAGAAAGATTTAATGGTTTGAAATTTTTCTATTATAAACGAATGATAATAATGCATCTTATTAGATTATCAATAGGCCAAAAGACTATTGTGTAATAAAAAATGCATTTGTTGCCTTAAAGAAACTCAAAAGAATTATAAGATCGTAATCAAATTTGGAAGGTATATTTTAAGTACCATGGTTGTGTGCTAAAAGTAATGTTTTGTGATTGCAGTTAATTCTATAGCTTTTTATGAAATTTTAACTTTTTAATAGATTTGACTCTTGAATAAATACTATATAAGTTGCCTCAAATCTACATTGAATGCTTGAAACTTTTTGTAAACTCTTTTATACTCTTAATGTGATTGTTGTTTAATATACTTATTGAGCATTGTTTGGAAGTTTCTAGTTCTTTATTGAAAGATAGATTGTGTGCATTTTGTAAGGTTTGATACATTAAGGTCTATTAAATAAGATTATGAAATTATCATTAGGAACACCAATAAACCAGTTTGTTTTGGTTGCAATTTAGGTTATCATTACTTATATGATTCATGGGAAATGATTCAATCATATAAGAAATAAACGGGTGAAAACCCTAACTCTGTTTAATGATTGTGTTCATTTTTATGCTTATTTTGATATGTGTTGCATTTTATAATTTGTACCACCTTTTATTAAATCAAGAAGAAACTTTAGTTGTTTGGTTGATGCTATGGTGAAGATGGGAAACTTTGTGCTTGTTCCATGACCACAACAGTCATTAGACTAAATGGTCTATGCACTATTATAATGGCATATTAAGGAAATGACTTGCAAAAATGTTTAATGAGGAGTATTGAATCCATTTATATGTAAGGTATAAATGCATACTCATGGTAATGGTTGCCTTCAATTTTAGTTCGATGGTTAATGAAATTTTAATCTACATTGGCATAAAAATAAATAGTTTAGAAATATAAATACATTGTTTGGTTAGAAATTATCTTTGGTATGGAAGTAATTATGTAGTAAAACTATCATTATGTTCAAAATAATATGAGTGATTTAGTTTGGAATTTATATGAACTCACTACAAGTTAGAATTATGCCTTTATATAGTATATAAGCTCAAATTTTCTACTCAAATTTAGTCTGTTATGAATGTCAAAAGATATGAAAGACCTAGAATTATATGGTGATTAATGGTTTTTATAATACAACATGTTATTTGAAAGAAGGAAATTTATGAATTCATAACTATTAGCTATACATTTATGGCCAAACATTGATTGGTATTTGATGTGTTTTTGGATCTTATAGAACCTTGTTGTATTGAAATACGATGGTAGATTAGAGTATTTTAAATTAGATTCAAGTAGTTTACAAAAAGATATGCTGATTTTTTAAATCTACTCGTGGAGAAGCATATTACTTGATAGTTTGGAATATGCCCAACACGGTTATGATAACACTTTTATTTAAATAACTATA
This sequence comes from Torreya grandis, assembly GCA_037957365.1. Classification (NCBI taxonomy): domain Eukaryota; kingdom Viridiplantae; phylum Streptophyta; class Pinopsida; order Cupressales; family Taxaceae; genus Torreya; species Torreya grandis. The sequence continues at coordinate 2,909,297 of JARHVA010000590.1, forward strand.
ATTGGTTAATAAAGAGGCATTATATTTATAGGTATTAAAAAACTTGGGTTATGTAAACATGATGCAATAAAATTGGAATGTGAAGATTATTACCTACATAGATATTTTGATTATTTTTCTAGATCAAGGATCCATAAGGAACTATCACATCCTGATTCCACCTTATGATTTATAAACTTTAACCCATGGATTAATAAGGTTATTAATTGATTATTATTGCTTTGATTTGAGATTTTTGACATATACTGTAATGAGATATTGATATTATTGATTAGTATACATGATGTGATAGTTGTATTTTTATATATATTGTGGATATGTATTTGTTAGTTTTGCATAATTGGTTTATTTATATGATGACTCAGACTAACTACCTACTTTTTTCAATGTAGATGCAGGATAGATCTTACCCTCAGAGATTGACAAGGAAGAGTATCATCGAAGAAGATGGGTTAGATGGGATAAATGGGCGATGATAGAGGAATTGCTAGTGACCATACATAAATGTACATTAGATATTAAATGTTATATGCATAACATATTAGTGTATAATTAATTAAATATTATTGTGATTATATTTTTATGTAAATTTAGTTCTTAATATGCATTAGATTTATTTAGTTTAATTGTCTTGATTTACGAGAATAAATCAAGAAATAGATATTTAATTGTTACATATGAATAGTAATTAATTATACATTATCTTATTATTGAAAAAAATTAGATAAATAAATAATTACCATTATTTTAAAGAGTCTTAGTTGTCTAAATTTGCTAATCTTGCATTAAGGCAAATTAAACCTAGTCTTGGAAATACATACGTGAAACTAAATGATAGACTTGAAACTCGAAATCAATGCTTTAGTTATTGAACATAACCTTATATTGAAATAACTTGGAAAATATGGCGTAGTGATATTTTATAAGTAAATTAAATGCTTTAATATATTTTAATCAAGATGAAAGACTAAGGATTTAATAAAAAGATAACTCTAGTTAATAAAAAGAAAAGGAGAACAAAATATGCATTAAAAAAAACTAGGAGATGAATATCATGCAAAGATGGGACATAACAGATAGAGAGAGGATTAGTTATATAAATTAAACCTAATAAAAATTAATAAAGAAAACATATAGACATGTAAAAAGAAAAAAGTGGAGGATTTTGACTGAGAGTAGAAGAAATTAAGGAATCTTGGGCAGATTTAAGTATTGAAGGTAGGTTCTACAAATAAATTTCCTTTATAAAAAATATGTTTATTTGAAAAGCATTATTTTTAATTAAAAAAGAGAAACATACCATGATTATGTTTTAGTTTTAGTAACATCCAATATTCTAGTAGTGCCATAACTAAATTGATACTATCAACATTTATTTTCATATATATTGTTAGTGTTTCATATATATTGTTAGTATTTTACTTTTATTATTGGTTGTGTTACCTTTAACTTACATATCACATCTGAGAGGTGGGCAGTATTTTAATATTTCAAATTGACTGAGTTTAATATATATTTAGTTTCAAATGCTTTTTAACAGTTTGGTTGCATTATACACATTTTATAAGTAGCACTATATAAGCTATGAGTTATGTGTATCTTCCATGTAATTGCATAGTTTATAATAGCTAGTGTCTAAAATTTAAGTAGCAAAAAAACATTTTCTTTGCCAGCATCCTAGGCTTGGCCAATGTCTTTTATAATAGGTAAACTACAGAAATGGTTGACTACATTTGACTATGTAATGTTTGTATAACCATATATTTAGCTTTAGAAGGGTCTGCATTTGTAATGATTATGTATGTAGATAGGGTCTTAAGTATTGAGTTGCATTTCAAATGGAACACCTAGTCATAATAAAAATACATAAGTATTTTAATGTAACACTGAAGTCACTTATTGAATTTTCCAAGTCACAATTTGAAATGCTGAGTCATTTTTATGGAACACCCAGTCTCTATTTTGAAATGTTATGCATTTTAAGTTGAACGTTGTGTTTAAATTAAAATGATGAGTGTTTAAATGAACGTTGAGTTTAATAATTCATAATGCTGAGTAAAAAATATAATTTATAACACTAAGTCTATATTGAATGCTTATTATCTAAATTGAATGTTGAACATATATTATTGAACACTTATTATAATATTAAATGTTGATCATATAATATTGAATGCATATTATATTAAATTGAATGTTGAAGTCTCATAATAAAACACTCAATCTATAAATGATAAATGCTAAGTCTCCATTCTGAAAGGTTGTATATTAAATTGATACGTTGTGTTATAAGTGAAAATGTTGTGGATATAAATTCAAAATTTGGGTCTTTAAATTACAAAATTGGGTCATTGAAATCATAGAGTTTTATTAAATTTCCACGTTTTTAATAGCATACTAAGTTTATAAAAAGATGGCTTAGCATATATAAGTTACAAAATGTTGTGTATGCAATTGAAACGCTAAGTATATTAAATTGAACGTGAAGTATATATATGAAAAAGCTAACTCATAATAATGCATCATTTATATTAAAAGTTAAGTCATTTAAATTAAATGCTGAGTCATTTATAAATAAAAGAAAACATATTTCTTTTTAATGCAAGATTGAATGTTGGGTGGAATTTTATTACACCTCAAAATTTTCGTATAATGGTTTATGGGCTGAGTTACCCTCCCAACCGAGTTCTATTACCAACTTAAGTTGCATTTTAATTATAAAAATGATTATCATAGGAACCTTATGAGGATAGAAAAATGGGTAAAATATTAAACGGTTTATTATTAATACATACCTTGATTGGAAATCAATGTTGGATTATTTTGTATTCTTGATTTCGTAAGAAATAGTAAACTGATAGATGTGGTTACCAAATATAATATCGCATAAATATATGTGAACTAGGTTAATTGATGAGTTTTGATTGAGACATGACTATTAATCCTTGTAATCCATTTTCATATTAGGATTGTGCTAGAGTTTTATAGTAGTAAGAATATTGCTATGATTTGGATAAACTATAAAAAAGTTAGACTTTTTTTTTGTAATATTAATATACTTCTATTGGATTAATACTATATCCTTGGAGATATAACTATATGATCTAAATATATACTATGACTTTGCTTAGAATGCTATTAAATACAACTAGTATATTTGTAGCATAGTAGTGTTATGAAAACATGTTTGCAGGTTCAAATTCTATAGTGTCATGTAAAGATGAAAACTTGTGTGCATAATATTTTATGAGAGTATTTTATGTGAAAGTGATTAGAATTTTCTAGAATAAAATAGTGCATTATGTTGTGTATCTAGATATTATATTTTCATCTGATTATATTTATACAGCATAATCTAGGGTATACTCGATAGTATAATCCTATACTTGCTTGTTAATTATAAGTGTAAGAATATTTATTCGTGTTTGAATAGGGTGCTCATGAAAAAATATATATGACAGTATGGGATATCATAGGATACTTTATCTTAAATGTATATACCTAGATGGTACATACTATAGCTGTAAGTCTAAACTCTCACCTATGTTGATTGATTAAATGTATATATTGGTTATTACTTGAACAGTACATTTTATAATAGTTAGTAGGACATCATGTATGTGTGCATACAAATTTAAGAGAGTAAATGAATGTGAGGTATATTTTTATGTGTTTGTATGAATTGATTTGTTATATATTTTTGCTTGATTAAAAGCATATGTTTTTATGTATTTATCACTACTTTGTATAATTGATTGTGCAAAAAACTAGTAATTATGTCATAAAACACTAGACTATGATATTATGGGATATCATGAGGTGTAGTTGTTTGGATCTTATTGGTGTAATTGAGAATCTATAGTTTAATGTGAATCATACCTAGATGGTATGAACTGTAGGCATTATTTAAAGTATGAGTTAAATATTAATGTTAGATTCATTATGCATTGATGAAATAAAAATAATAATTTTGATTAATCTATTCCTAGAATAGGAAGAATTTAAATGAATCATTTTAAGTTTTATACTATGTTATCTATGTTTATTATAGATTCTGCATTGATGATACTAATAGGTAGTGAGACAGAATCCACTAGCTTAGGTAGTACCACCAACGCTGAAAGTAGATAATCTGATCAAGTGGTGTGTTATAAAATTGATCGATCCAAGTGATCGTATGTTATTTGAAAACTTTGGCCAAAGTAATTTTAGATATACATTGTCATTTCATATGTTTAATTTACATGTTGTGCGATATAATGTTAGAAACATATTTTCTTTATGATACACATCATGTAGTAAAAATCTTACAACACAAAAGGTACTAGCACGTCTCTCTAGATTTCCATAATTCTAAATCTATCTATCTGTAAAGGGAAGGTCATTCCCTAATAGAGGACTATGCAAAGGATCATTTATATGTGGTTAGTGTGGAAAATCACTCAGATGATGCTTTCCCTCCCCCACTGTGGTACTTATCTAGAGATAACACTTGAGATTATCAATGATAAATGATTTGATTCAACTCGAGCTCTAAAGAGCTTGGTATATATTTATTGTATTACACTGAATGTCTAAAGACAATTGTAATTATAATATATTTACTTTCCTTAGAATTGCAAAAGGTATATTTTTTTTTTGGTATTTGAATTACTATTTTTCTAAGTTATATATTGGATGTTTTAATGTATTTTTGTGGAATGAATTTTAAGTAAATTATTTTAAATATATATATATATATTACATTTTCTAAGTACAACTTAAGGGGTTATAACATGTGGTATTAAAGCTATGACTCAAAATATATGACCTAATAAATTCATTAGCATTTTCTTATCTTTCTATTTATCAGATAGGAGAATTGTGAAATTAGGTATGGTACATTGAGTGTGTACCCTAAGAGCATTCGTACTCCCTTAAAATTGTTAAAGGGTTGGTGTATCAAGTGTTTCGTTGGTGATGGTTATATAAGGTGTTGGATAGGTATGTGCATAGATTAGTTCATGAGTTGTAAACAAGATTTTCCTACTATATTCTTGATCTTTTAGATTAAACATCTTGAGTACGATTACATATTTCTTGGTAATCAAATCACCTTCACCATTTATATTAGTATGTTGTGAGTGTTTTAAATGCATGGAGTTGAGAATTCCTGTGTTAGGAGATTGTTAAGTGGATTAGCATCCTTATATTTATATGGACTTAAAAACAAGTGTCATATTTCTTAGTTAGTTTAGAGGTGAGTTGTTATGCTCTCACTCTCCTCCTACGTCATTTTAAGCTATTGAAAATATTCATATTTTTAGGATGTTGATTTAGTATTTTTTTTTAAATAATTATTTTTGAAATGTTGTTTGATCTTATTCCCTTGAGTTCATGGGATAGTGTTTTCTACTTCCTATTGAGAGAAGTTGTAGGATTGGATAGATTGATGCATATTTGAGGTTAGTATTTTCTTTTTGGTTATAGAGGTGGGTTATAATACTACACTTACAAGTTTGGTAAGTGAATGGTGATTTGGCAATGTGGGTTGCAATGTTTCTTTTTACCATGTGAGGGTATGTGGGAGTTTTATTGTGAGATATTAGTTCCCTACTTTCCACTTTGTGATTTTTTTTAGAGTCACTATTTTATCTAACTTGTTAACTTAACCTCAAAGAATTGCAAACCTTAAATTTATATTAATTCTTGTTGATATATACCTTTGTTTAGACTAATTTTATTCTCTTTTGAAGCATGTTTATTTGAAGAGTTATTTATGTACCTTTATTTAGGAGCAAGTAAGGTATAAGATGTGAAAAACATCTTGATAATATAAAAGATTGAGACAAACTTTTTAACTTGTTGTGTGCTAGTTGATCAAGCAGGGAGACATTGTCCCACTTCTTATTTTTAAAGGTATTAAGGATAGTTAATCCTTATCATTTATATGTTATGTTAATTGTGATATTATTTCTTCTTTACTATAAATATAACATTATAGGTTAAGTTGCAGGATATGTTACTAGTTATATTTGATTAGTAGTAACTTAATGCAATAATGAAACGATTGTATGATTTTTTTTTGTATGTATGTATGTCTAGAATCATTTAGCATATAGTATTCGTTTCTATGATCTAATAGTATAAATTAGTGTTTCATTGAATTTTGTACACATTTTTGAGATCATTAGGTCATGAAGACCTAATGGAAGAGTGATGAATTAGAAATGTGAGTTCTAAGCGATAGGACAGTATCCTACTTAACCTCACATTGGCTAGGTTGTTATTGAGTTAGATCTGACAAACAGACTTATCAAATCTAAGATTTTATAGGTAAAACTTATAAAATTTAGTTGTATGACCATATGCATGTATATTGTGGTTGGGTATTCCATGATTCAGTATATATTGAAAATCTATTATTTCTAGTTTATATTCATCATTGTACTTATGAGGAGATCCAATTGAGTAGTGATAGTATTAACATGTTATACTTATCTGAAGCTATGTGATGTAGTGGTAGTATTAACATATACACATCATTCTTGCAAAGTTATCTAAATACTTTTCTCTAAAATGAAAAAAATACTCTTTAAATTAGAGAGATGTGCATAGGGGCTAAATAGTTTTTGTGGAACTCTTCTTGGTCATTTATTTTAGCTTTTGTGATGATCACGTGTATTTTTTGGAAAGTCAGTGAAACTTTTACCAAATTATTATTGACTTTTCTTGCAGTTCTGGACCATAGGGTGGTCATTATAGAACCAATCAATGTAAGTAAATTTTACAAAATTTATTTGTATAATAAGAAAAAGTCATAGAGCAGGATCTTGTAGTACCAATACTCTAAAAAAAGTGCTAATTGGGATAACTATGAAAAGTTCTTCAGGTAAATTTTGTATTTATTTGCATGATATGATACTAAATACTATGTTTTTATTTTGTTAAACTTTCTTTTTTATTCATAACTATTGTTTAAATAAGAGTCATCAGGGCGATAACCAGTTTTAGGAGAGAAGGATGTCACATCCTGATTTCACCCTTTGATTTATAACATTTATCCCATGGATTAATAGGGTTATTATCTGATTAGTATTGCTTTGATTTGAGATTTTTAACATATATTGTAATGGGATAAAGATATTGTTGATTAGTATACATGATGTGATGGCTATATTTTTTTGTACATTATCGATATGTATTTGTTAGTTTTGCATTATTATTTGATTTATATGATGATTTAGACTAACTACTTACTTGTTGTGAGGTGGATGCAGGATAGATCCTACCCTTAGAGATTGATGAGGGAGAGCATCATCAGAGAGGATGAGTTAGATGAGATGAATGGATGATGACAAAAGAATTATCAGTGACCCTACACATACAGACATTAGATTTTAAATGTTATATGCACAAAATGTTATTACATAATTAAAGAAATATGATTGTGATTATATTTTTATGTAAATTTAGTTCTCAATATACATTGCATTATTTTATTTTAATTGTCTTCATTTTTGAGAATAAATTAAGAAGTCAATATTTAATTGATACATGTGAATAGTAATTAACTATATATTATCTTATTAATGGAAATAATTATATAAATAAATAATTACATTTACTTTAAAGAGTTTAAGTTGTCTAAATTTGATAACTTTGAGTTAAGGCAAATTAAACCTAGTTTTGGAAATACATGCATGAAATTAAATGATAGACTTGAAACTAGAAATCAATGCTTTAGTTATCGAACATGGCCTTATATTGAAATAACTTGGAAAATGTGGCGTAGTGATATTTTATAAGCAAATTAAATGATTTAATATATTTTAAGCAAAATGAAAGATTAAAGTTTTAAAAAATATATAACTTCAATTGATAAAAAGAAAAGGAGAACAAAATATGCATGGAAGAAAACTAGGAGATGAATATCGTGCAAGAGATGGGGTGCAACAGATAAAGAGAGGATTAATTCTATAAATTAAACTTAATAAAAATTAAGGAGACATAGAGACATGGAAAAATAAAAAAGTGGAGGATTATGACTGAGCGTAGAAAAAATTAAGGAATCTTGGGTAGATTTAAGCGTTGAAGGTAGGTTCTACAAATTGATTTCCTTTGTACAAAATATGTTTATTTGAAAAATATTCTCTTTAATTAAAAATGAGAGAAACATATTGTGACTGAATTTTAGTTTTAGTAGCATCCAATATTCTAGTAGTGTCATAGCTAAATTGATATTGTCAACATTTATTTTCATATATATTTTCAGCATTTTATATATATTATCAGCATTTTACTTTTATTATTGGTTGTGTTACCTTTAACCTATGTATCACATATGGGAGGTGGGCACCATTTTAATATTTCATATTAACTGAGTTTAATATGTATTTAGTGTCAAATACTTTTTAACAGTTTGATTATGTTATACACATTTTATAAGTAGTGTTATATTGGCTATGAGTTGTGTGTATCTTTTGTGTAACCACATAATTTATAATAGTTAGTGTCTAAATTTTAAGTAGCAAAAATACATTTTCTTTGCCAACATCCTAACATTGGCCAGCATCTTTTACAATAGGTGAACTACAATGTTGGTTGACTTCATTTGATTGTGTAATGTTTGTATAGGCATGTGTTTAGCTTTAGAAGGGTCTACATATGTAATGACTATGTATGTGAATGGGGTCTTAAGTATTGGGCTGCATTTCAAATAGAATGCCTGGTCATAATAAAAATGTAGAAGTCTTTAAATGCAATTCTGAAGTCACTTATTAAATTTGTCAAGTCATAATTTGAAATGTTGAGTCATTTTTATGGAACACCCACTCTCTATTTTGAAACATTGTGCATATTAAGTTAAACGATGTGTTTAAATTAAAACGATGAGTGTTTAAATGAATGTTGAGTTTATAATTCATAATGTTGAGTAAAGAATATAATTTATAATGCTAAGTATATATTGAACGCTTATTATCTAAATTAAATGTTGAACATATATTATTGAACACTTATTATAATATTGAATGTTGATCATATAATATTGAACACATATTCTATTAAATTGAATGCTAAAATCTCATAATAAAACACTAAATCTATAATTGATAAATGTTAACTATCCATTCTGAAAGGTTGTGTATTAAATTGAAAGGTTGTACTATAAGTGAAAACATTGTGGATATAAATTACAATGTTGGGTCTTTAAATTGTAAATTTGGGTCATTAAAATCGTTGAGTTCTATTAAATCACCTAATTTTTGATAGTATGCTAAGTTTATAAAAAGATGGCTTTGAATATATATATTACAAAATGATGTGTATGCAATTGAAAATTTGAGTATATTAAATTAAACGTGAAGTATATATTTGAAAATGTTGACTCATAATATTGGACCATTTATATTAAAAGTTGTTTTTTAAATCAAATGTTGCAGAATTTTCATATAGCGGTTTATGGGCCAAGTTACACTCCTAGTTGAGTTGCGCTACCAGCTCGAGTTGTATTTTAATTATAAACATGATTATCATAGGATCTTTATGAGGATAGAAAAATGGGTAAAATATTAAACAGTTTATTATTAACTCATACCTTGATCAGAAATCAATGTTGGATTGTTTTGTATTCTCAGTTTGGTAAGAAATAATATATGGGTTATCAAATATAATACAGCATAAATATATGTGAACTAAGTTAATTGATGAGTTTTGATTGAGACATGACTATTAATCCTTGTAATCCATTTTCATATGAGGATTGTGCTAGAGTTTTATAGTAGTAAGAATATCATTATGATTTGGGTAAACTATAGCAAAGTTGGATGTTTCTTTTGTAATGTTATTATACTTATGTTGGATTAATATTATATCCTTGGAGATATAACTATATGATTTAAATCTATACTATGACTTTTCTTAGAATACTAATAAATACAACTAGTATATCTGTAGCATAATAGTGTTATGAAAACATGTCAGCAGGGTCAAATTATGTAGCATCATGTAAACATGAAAACTTGTGTGCATAATATTTTGTGAGAGTATTTTATGTGAAAGTGATTAGACTTTTTTAGAATAAAATAGTGCATCATGTTGTGTATCTAGAGATTATGTTTTTATCTTATTATATTTATATAGCATAATTTAGGGTACACCCAGGTGGTATGATATTGTACTTGTTTATTAATTATAAGTGTAAGATTATTTATTCATGTTTGAGTAGGGTGCTCATGCATAAGGAGCTATGATAGTATGGGATATCATAGAATACTTCAACATAAATAGATATACATGGATGGTACATATTGTAGATATAAGTCTAGACTCTCACCTATATTGACTGATTAAATGTATGTGTTAGGTATTACTTTAACAATACATTTTGTAATAGTTAGTAGGACATCATGTATGTGTGCATACAACCTTGAGAGAGTAAATGAATGTTAGCTTAGACTTTAAAGTGTTTGTATGACTTGATTTTTTATATATTCTTGCTTGATTAAAAGTGTATACTTTTATGTATTTATGACAACTTTGTATGACTGATAATGGCAAAACTAGTAGTTATGTCTTAGAACACTAGACTATGATATTATTATATATCATGAGGTGTAGTTGTTTGAATCTTATTGAAGTAGTTAGAAATCTACAGTTTAATGTGAACCATACCCAGATGGTATAAATTGTAAGCATTATTTCTTGTATGAGTTGAATATAAATATTAGATTCATTATGCATTAATGAAATAAAAAGAATAATTTTTATTGATTAATTCCTAGTGTAGGAAGAATTTGACTGAATCTTTTAAGTTTTATACTATGCTATCTATGTTTATTATAGATTCTGCATTGATGATACTAATAGGTAGTGAGATGGACTCCACTAGCCTAGGTAGCACCACCAATGCTAGAAGTAGATAATCTAATCAAATGGTGTGTTAAAAAATTGGCCGATCCAGATGATCATATGTTATTTAAAAACTTTGACCAAAGTAATTATAGATATACATTGTCATTTCATATGTTTGATTTGCATGTTGTGTGATATCATGTTAGAAATATATTTTCTTTATGATACATGTCATGTAGTATAAATCTTATAGCACACAAGGTATTGGCATGTCTCTCTAAATTTCCATACTGATATATTATGTGGGGGATCATTGGTCTGTGGTTAGTGTGAAAAAGTTATCAGATGAAGCTCTCCCTCATCCACTTCAATACTTACCTAGAGACAACACTTGAGATTACCAACAATACATGAATTGGTTGGACTCGAACTCTAAAGAGCTTGGTATCTATTTATTATATTAAGTTGAATGCCTGAAGGAAATGTAATTGTAATGCATTTACTTTTCTTAGAGTTGTAAAAGATATATATTATTTTTTATATTTGAAATACTATTATTCTAATTTATAAATTGAATGTTGTAATGTATTTCTACGGAATGAATGTTACGTAAATTGTTTTAAAAAAATAAAATTTTACTAAATTTTCTAAGTAAAACATGAGGGGTTGTAACAGGAACTCTGGAGAACATGTAGGGTAAACATAAAATATTTTTGGAAAATTCAAGGCAATCGTAAGGATATAAAAAGATGTGTTGATCAGACATGGTCTTCATCTCAACAATATTAGGAGGGAATTATGGATTTTATTTGTAAATGCATTAATTGTTTTACTTAATATAGTATGAGCAACGTGATTTCCATTTCATGTTTTTAGTATATTAATTTATTACAAATCCTTATTATGCTTATGCCAAGTGGGTGATACTCAAATGAAATACAATCAACAATCTGCCAATTTTATTTGATTGTATGAGGCTTACATGCATTTCTACTTAGTCTTTTATATATTAATAGGCAAAGTGATTAAATCTATAATTTTGTTTACATTGTTGGAATCAATTTTGCCTCATGTGAGTAATCTCTTGTTGTAAATTGGTTCATAACTCGAAAAAAATGGTTTTGTGGTTCTGATAGTATAATGAAATCATGAGGATGGAGGAAGAATAACTTCTCCAGTGACACTTGACACAAAATCTCACCTCTGCTTTTGAAAACCAATCACCAATATCATAAGAGAGTTCATGGATTACTCAAATGTTTACCTTGTGATTATTTATGACACCTGGTAGTCTCTACAATTCTATTGACATCTAAATCCATTGGTAACTAAAGTGACAGCTCCATTCTATGCAATATTATTTCACCATTAGAGGTAGAAAGATAAAAATTGTAGTGTAAATAGATCTCTATATATACATCAATTATTCCTAAACATGAGATCACTTTATATGCCTTGAAGGGACCTTTCCAACAAGAGAAATTTTACCAAAATAGGATATGTATAACTTGAGATATGATCAAAAAACCATTCCCCTAGAATTCTGCTCTCAAGCACTCAATGTGAAAAAATGTTTGGAATTTGGCATGGAGACAAATGTCAAATTTAGGTCTATGTGGTAGCATCCCATACCACTAGCTTCATGGAATATATTACCTAGCTTATCCCTTTAGCTTACCATTCCCAATCACTTTATGACACGTGATTGACCTTTAGTGGTCAAGGGGCATGAGGTTCATAAATATTTTAAAGCTCTTTGAACTCCCTTTATGATATCATGTATGTATGAGATTCTCAAATATTCCTATGAATTACCATGGGTTCACATCCCTTCCTTTTACATTTGTTCACTATGGTCATGTGGAAAAATTGACCCTTATGACTTTTGCACACTTTCATTCTTGTTTCTTCCTTATGACCCTATTTTACACCTTCTCAAGGTGACACATGGCATCATGGTGTTAGGTTATGATAGAATTTAAACAAGACACATGGTAGCCACTAGTTAGCCATGAACCACATATTCCATAGTGTTTATTCTTTCACTTTATACTTGCAACTATCAACTATTAATGGTCCCAGTTCATATGGCATCTAATGATCCCTCCACATGGCAACTGTTGATTAATTTTTGTACATATTCTAAATGGTTAACCATGAAACACATGTAAATTTTTGTTTGGACAGAGGGAAAGGACCTCATGGACTCATCTTTACACTTAGGAAACATGATAAACACTCAGATCTATGGGTTTTATTAAGTTCACTTTACTTTTTGTCTTTATTCAAGTGACTTTCTTGATGACCCTTCTACTTCATTGTTAACATGGATTCATAGAATATAATCATGTGAGTCACATCATCGTATGGGCCCTATCTCTTTTTCCTTTACTTTTTCCATGTGGTATCTTCTTTTTGGCCATGCACCATGGAATCCACATAGTCACCTTGGCTTTATTTTTTACCTACAACTCCATGACTTCTAAGGATGAGATGTATGGAGGTTTTTGATCAACCATGTGGTTACAGATCTCACAAAGTCATTTTTTTCTCTATGTGGACCTATTAGAATCTTCAATCTATTCTATATATGCTTCACATCTACACTTAAATCCTTTGTGGCCAATTTTTTTCTAGGCCACAAACTTTGTTTGCACCCAAGATAAAATCAAGGACCTCAAGTGTGGAATACCAATGCAGTGACCAACTAAACTACAATCCATTGCTAAACTCCGTTTGGATAAGAATTAATCTACAAGAGGTTTAAAGGGGCTTCTAAAACTTTCCAACCCATGGGTGGACCAAAGTCTTGAAGTGGCTACATGACTTAATAGTTCATCATGAACCCAGACTTAGGCACACAGAGGGTAGACACAAGTAACATATAAAAAGTGATCCTTGATGTTTTAAATATGAAAACAACCATGAAAAAAAATAATATAATGAAAAAAACTTAGACCTAGGTGTGTAAGTTTCCACATTTAAACTTTTATTTAACAAATAAATCATAGGCAATATGCAACCATAATATGGATTAAATCAAGAATACATAGTGACCATGAGAATGAACCAAAATGGGAAAAATTAATCATAAGCAATGGGAAAATGTGAGAAATGGGGCAAATGCATAAGGGACTATATCAGGGAGACCACAAATGACAACTATAACAAACCTTATGATGGTGACTGAAACTGTTCTCATCCCTTGGAATTTCTACACATTGTGATCATATGGGTCCAAAAATGTCATGGGACATTTTAGGATTTAACACTTACAATCTCTTAAATATTTTTTTCAAAAAAAAATTTCATAAACTCTATGATCTCATGGGACATTTTGGGACGCATTAAACCACATGTTGACGTACCACATCACATACACAAACCATTTTTTTAAAATGTGTTATTTTAAGTTGTGCATTGAGTGTTGGATGGTGGAACCTGATCTTATTAGAATGCCTAGTTCCCAATAAGGGGGTGTGAGGGGTAACTCCCCCCCACTAGGGTCACTATGCATTATAAAATATTGTACTTTCTTAGTAAATCTGGACCATTCACTATTAGGTCAAAAATCTAATGGTAGAAACTATGTTGGTGCATTTTTGCCCTACTATGTAATCCTCCTTTTATATGAGGGCATCAGAATCATGATATCACACTATGTGTGAGTGAAAATGATATTATAGCAGACTTATTACAAGTTTTTCACTTCATTTGTTGGATTGAATAAGAGAAGAATTGGTTATTTCTATGTAGATGTAGCCCATATGGGATGAACCACATTAAATCTAGGTCTCTATTGTGTTGTGTTTTTTGTATTTTATTTTCATATTTATTTCATTAATATTACTTTGTATTTTATATTCCTAACAACTGGTATTAGACTCAAAGGTTTATTTGGCAAATAAACTCCTAAGAAAATAGGGTTTTCAGTTTGAGTGGGAGAAATGGTAGAAGAACGCAAATTTAAGGTCGAGAAGTTTAATGGCCAAAACTACCAACTATGGAAGATACAAATGGAGGACTATTTATATCATAAGGATCTTTTCCTACCATTGGGTAGAATAATAAATAATTTAATGACCATGAAGGATGAAGAATGGATGTTTCTTGATAGAAAGGCACTAGGAATAATATGGTTGTGCCTAGCAGTGTTGGTGGCCTTCAATATTTAAAAAAAATAAGATAACAGAGGATGTGATAAAGGCATTAGATAGATTATATGAAAAACCCTTAGCCTCTAACAAGGTATTTCTTAAGAAACATTTATTTAATATGGAGATGTTAGAAGGTGGGTTGGTTTTTGATCATTTAAATGAATTTAACATGATCACAAATTAGTTAAGCTCTGTAGAGGTAAACTTTGATGATGAGGTCAGGGCTCTTTTGATTATATGATCATTACCAAAAAGTTGGAATAGCTTGGTCGTAGATGTGAGAAATTATGTCTTTGGTTTAAACACTTTAAAGTTTGATGATGTTATAGGCATTATTCTTAGCGAGAAAATGTGATAGAAAAGCACAAGTGAGATATCAGGCAATGCTTTGACTATAGAGAATAAGGGAAGACAAAAGGATAGAGCAAAGGCCCTAGGGAATCATAGGAAGTCTAAAAAGGGAAGATCCAAATCCAAAGGAATGTTGGTGTGTTGGATTTGTGGGAATAAAGGACACTTGAAGAAAGATTGTTGGTTTTGAAAAGGAAAACAAGGAGATGGACAACAAGATAAAAATCAGGAACCAAATTTAACACGTGATGTGTTGCAAGATGTTTTAATATTTTTAATAGATAATATTAATAATTCTTGGGTGTTAGATTTAGGGGATTCATTTAATGCTACACCCCATAGGAAATATTTTCAAGACTATATTTAAGGTGATTTTGGATAGGTTTATTTGGGTGATGGTGAACCTTGTAAAATTATTAGAAAGGGTAAGATATAGATAAAATTATAGAATGGAAAAAAATGGTTGGTAAAAGAGGTGAGCCGCATTCCTAAGTTGAGAATAAATCTAATTTTATTAAGGTAGTTAGGAAGTGAGGTCTGCATAATTACATTTACAAAAAATTCATGGAAGGTCACTAAAGAATCACTAGTATTAACAAAATGAGAAAGGTTGGTACATTATATTTATCTTCAAGTAATGTTGAATCTTCTATTGCTTTCACTTTTATAGAAGAAAATACAAAATTATGGCACCATAGACTTAAGCACATGAGTGAGAAGGGGATGCAAGTTCTCCACTCAAAGAATTTGTTGACAGATTTGAAAAACGTGGATTTGGATTTTTGTGAGCATTGCGTGTATAGAAAATAGAAGAGAGTCAGCTTTCTCAGAGTTAGGAAGATAAAGAAGGATGAAAAGTTAGAGCTTGTCGATACATATGTATGGGTACCAACTCAGGTATCATCCCTTGGTGTATTTTCTTATTATGTTATTTTTATTGATGATGCAACTAGAAAAACATGGGTATATTGCATACAAAAAAAAATTGGTATTTTTTATCCTTTTAAGAAATTGAAAGCTTTGGTTGAGAATGAGATATGAAATAAATTGAAGTGTTTCAAATTAGTAAATAGAGGTGAATACTGCAGCAAGGATTTTGATAATTACTATTCATCCCATGGGATTCGTAGAGAGAAGATGGTTCCAAGAACACCATAACAAAATTGTGTGTCAGAAACCATGAACAAGACAATCATTGAATGTACAAAGAGCATGAGATTACATCCAAGGTTTCCCTTACAATTTTGGATAAATGCTATGGATATTATTGTTTACTTAATAAATAGAGTGCCTTCCAGTCCTTTGAATGGTGTCATTCTAGAGGAACCGTGGACAGGTAAAAAGGTAGACTATTCTTTTTTAAAGACTTTTAGTTGTGAAGCATTTATTCATATTGATGAATAAATTGTAACCAAGATTGAATCAAAATCCAAGAAATGTACTTTGATTAGATATGGAGTTAATGATTTTGGTTACCATTTATGGAATTTTAAAAATAATAAAATCATTAGGAGTAGAGATGTGATCTTTAATGAGATGGTCATGCAAAAAGATCAATTATAGGGAAAGAAACAAGAAAATCCAAATAAAAAATATGTAGTACTTGATGAAATCACTGAAAATGAAATTCTAAAAGTGCTAAAAAATTAGAATGTGCAACAACTACAACAACAAGTACCTCAAACTCTTGAAAGTGTAAGAATATTTACCTGAGTAAGTAGACTCCCTAAATGATACTCTCCTTCACTTTATTATTTATTATTGACTGATGGTGATGAGTCAAAAATCTATCAAGAAGAAATGCAAGTAGAAACTAGAAAGAAGTGGGAGCAAGGTATGAAAGAGGATATGGACTCCTTAGTACATAACCAAACTTGGGATTTCATTCAGTTACCTACAGGAAAAAGAGCATTACAAAATAAATGGGTTTATAGGTTGAAGGAAGAAGATGGAGGCAAAAGGAGGTATAAGGCCAGACTTGTTGTAAAGGGGTTTGCACAAAAGAAAGGTATATATTTTGACAAAATATTTTCTCTAGTTATTAAAATGACTTCCATAAGAACTATTTTAAGTTTGGTAGCAGTAGAAGATTTGCATCTTGAATAGTTAAATATGAAGACTGCCTTCCTTCATGGTAACTTGGAAGAGGAAATATATATGGAGTAGTTATAGGGATATGAAGTCAAAGGTAAAGAGAAAAGGGTGTGCAAGTTGAATAAGAGTTTATATGGCCTAAAGCAAGCTCCAAGGCAATGGTATTTGAAATTTGACATGTTTATGATAGAATAATGTTATAGTAAATGTCATTATGCCCATTGTGTTTATTTTGAGAGATTAGATAATGACAGCTATATTATCTTGTTATTATGCATGGAACTTTATTTTTGCCTTGGATTTATGTATTGTAGATGGAACCTGAGTTGGATTTCTAGCTTGAGTTGGGCTTCCACCCTGAGTTGGGTTGCGAAAGAAATAGTGAATGGAAGTATATAGATGACATGCTTGTTGTAGTGTCTAACATGCAAGATATAAATGAGCTCAAAAGAAAACTAAAAAATTCATTTACAATAAAATATTTGGACGCTACAAAGTAAATCCTTAGTATGAGAATAATAAGAGATAGGAAAAATAGAAAATTAACATTGCCTCAAGAAGAGTACATCAAGAAGGTGTTAGTCAGGTTCAATATGCAAGATGCAAAACTAGTAAGTACACATTTGGGAGTGCAATTCAAATTAAGTAAGGAACGATTTCCTAAAATGTAAGAATAAATCAATTACATGTCCAAAGTGCCCTATACTTCAGCATTTAGAAGTTGAATGTATGTTATGTGTTCACTAGACTAGACATTGCTCATGCAGTGAAAGTTGTCAATAGGTTTATGAATAATCTAGGAAAAGAGCAATGGGATGTAGTCAAGTGGATTCTCATGTACTTGAGAGGGACCACTGATATATAGTGGTGATATGAATGGTCATATGTTACCTTAAAAATATATGTTGATGTAGACATGGCTAGAGATTTAGATGGTAGAAGGAGCACCACATGTTATGTATTCACTATTGGTGACATAATAGTTAGTTGGATTTCAAAATTGTAGAAGGTAGTTGCTTTGTCAACTACAAAGGTAGACTATGTTACAGCTATAGAAGCAAGCAAGGAGAAGATATAGATGTAATGATTCATGAAAGAGTTGAGGTAGAATCAGGAAGGTTGTAGGTTGTATAGTGATAGTGAGAGTGTGATTCATTTAGAAAAAAACTTAGCATTCCACTCAAGAACTAAACATATACAACTTAGGTATCATTTCATTCATTCAGTTTTGGAGGATGGTCAATTGAAGTTGCAAAAGATCCATACGATTCAGAATCCTATAGATATGCTAATAAAGGTAGTCACAAAGGATAAGCTAGAGATTTATTCAGCTTCAATATGTCTTTAAAGATAACAAGGAAGATGAGAAACATGCCAAGGTCAAAGTTTAAATAAAAGTCTAAGGAAGAGTTGTAGCAGTGGAGTTGCAGTAATCAGTCTCTATGTGGGATATTGTTGGATGGTGGAGCCTAATATCATTAGAATGCTCAATTCCTGATAGGGGGTGTGGGGGGCAATGCCTCCCACTAGGGTCACCATGCATTGTAAAATATTTTAATTTCATAGTAAATATGAACCGTTCACTATTAGGTCGCAGATCTAATGGTAGAATTTATGTTGCATTTTTCCCCTAATATGTAACCCTCATTTGATATGAGGGCATTGTAATCATGATGGTACATTGTGTGTGAGTGAAGAGGATATTGTAGTAGATGTATTTCAAGTTTTTCCCTTCATTTTTTAGATCGAATAAGAGAATAACTAGCTATTTCTGTGTGGATGTTAGGTGAACCACGTTAAATATGGGTCTCTATTATGTTGTGTTTTATACATTTTATTTCCATCTTTATTTCATTAATACTACTTTGCATTCTATATTCCTAACATTGAGGGAATCTTAGCCTGCAATGAGATAAATATTAAATCTAATTGAAAGGGCATTAGGTCGATAAAAATGATTCTAATAATTTGTTTTGAATGTGTAGGGGTGCAACTTAGAGCATGCAATGCATGATTGCATATTTAATAAATATTAAAACCATTTTTCAAAGGTTATGTAGAGGAATTTTAAGCAACATCAAAGCTATGTAGGATGCAACAGGAGACACACTTGATGCACTTCTGCAAATAATTAAATTTTTAATAAATTTTATTTATCTTTGTGTGATGCATTAAGGTGTAGTTGGTGCACTATTGAACATTAACATGAAATTATTAAAAAAAATTGAAATGACATTGGTGTGCCCTATGTGTGTGTGTATATATATATCATTGAAAAAATATAGAAACATGGTTGTATATTTTATTATTTTAAGATTTTTAATTTGTAGCAATGCATCGACATGAAGTCGAAGCACTATGACATATTATCAAAAAAATTAAAACAAATTAAAATGTAATTATTGTAAAATGGTTGTGTTCTTAAACACAACATGTTTTATTCTATAATGTAAACAAAACATTTTTAAAAAAATCTTGTATTTGGTCAAATAATGTTATTTAAGTAGTGGTGTTAGTTAAGTAATTAAAAATAGTAGGTGGCTTAATTTAGAAACTGCTAGTAGATTTAGTGTATCTAGTCATAAGTCGTATGTAGGTAGCTTGTGTGGGAATTTATTCGCTTGTTATAAACAAGGGTTTACCTTTCTCAAACGTAATCAAGAAGATTATTATATGTGTGGACTTGCCTCTTACTATAAGGATCATTATGGGGTGGTTCCTTCCAATACGGAGTAATGTATGGTGTTGCCCTACCTCAAGGGCTAGATCTAATCTATGAGTATATTGGTTATTATATTTTTGAGTTATTTGAGACCTCTCTTTAATTATTTACAAGTTTTATATTATTCTATGTAGGTTCATAACATATGGTATCAGAGAGACGATTTTGGATAAAGTGGGAGAAATTATTTTGGCTAGTTTATGTGATTTTGTAAAATTGATTTTCAAGAAGAAGGTGGTGATATTTCAAAGAGTCATTCTCGTCAACCAAAGCTTTGATTTAGGTGGTTTTTATGTGGTGGGAAATCTATTTTCAATAATTTTTTGAAAAGTGGCCAAACTAAGGATTTTGATCAATATCAAATGACATATGGTTGTGTAAAGTTGATCATGTGAACCTATTTTCAAATCTATACGAAAAAAAATTACTGTGTAATGTATATGCAATAAATTTTAGCTCAAACATTAGATTAGGGCTAATTTTTTTTGTTGGAAAGTAGATTTATGGACATTTAACAAGTATAAATTCATCAGTTTTGAGTATTAATGGGGGAGATATATCAATCCAAAGTTGTTATTCTAGGATTGCCTGAAACAAAAATAATTTATAAACTTGTAACTTCATACAAGAATATATTTTAGTGTAGGAAATTGATCTAGGTGTACTTTTTTGCATTTAAAAGTAGACTTCAAAAACTTTAAAATGGGTAGTAGCTCATTAATTTTTATTAAATATTGGGAATGAAAAGAGAATTTTAAAATTAATATCTTTTCAACCTCAAAATCCTTTCTTGGGAAAAAATAAATGTTGGAAAAAATATTGAGTAAAAAAAGGTCAAGGAAGAAGTGTTCAAAGGTAAGGTTAAATGCAATTGATAAATTTATTTGTACACACCCTAATTTGGTCAAGCAACCACAAGTACTATGTTTTTTGTTGCTCTTTCATAGGAAGGTCTTAGTGATGAATGTGACTCTTATTCGCATGGTTGTTTTGGGATTTTTGGTTTTTATCATATCTTGTTTTCCTTGTTCGCTACACCCCTAGTATTCTTATGTCATCCCCTCTCAGTCATAGGGCACCCAAACCTACTCTTCCCAATCTTTACTCAGTTTTGGGTCCTCAGGACATTAGCATCAGCCATGGACACTAACATTTGTTATTTGCTCCAATCTCTCATAATTCATGAAAATACCATGAGATTGGGCATTCCTTAAAAGGGAAGATAAGGAAAACTACAGACTTTCATCCTCTATTTTAGGACTGATCTGGGATCAGTCCAGAACATGGTTGTGCGTATTTGACTTCACAAATAGAGTCTGCATGAATAGTCTCTAAGAGATACACTATTACCACTGAAAGTTCAATATAAAGTTCAAGCCACAGGTCTAATTATCAAATATTATTATGAGTGTTAGAGTATTATGCTTTTTTTTTTCTAAACACAAGGGGAAAGGGTAGTTCAATCTTAGAAAATAAACACAAAAAGAAAGGGAAGAGTAGGGCAGAAAAGGGAGTCTCCTAGTCTAGAATGAACTTAATGCATTGATCATCGAACCAAGTAACCTTGCCATAATTTTACCACTATAGTTTGAGTTTCAAAAAAGTTCTACCTCTAAGAACACATAGTGAGAAGAGTCTGGGAAAACTAGGAGTATGCCTCAAATATGATCCCTCACTAATATAAGTACTAAGATTTTATAGTAAACTACACAGAAACACCCAATGGTAATTTGTAGATTAACACACAGATTATTAATATTGTAAAAGAGAAATGAGAGAAATCACAAAGTGATTATAATAATGAAGCACATCATAACCATAACACACATAAAGTAGCAAAGTATTAATCCAATAAATTTAGCAATGATAAGCATTTGAAAATAGAGATGAAAGATAGCTGAGACACAAAAAAAACCCTTTGTAAAAAATAAGAATTGTATTTATTAAAAAAGTGAGTGTTGTTACAACAATCAATCTTGGCTAGTTTCATAGTCTAGAGAGATGAAGGAACAAGTAGGTGAAATCATGGCTATAATTCGATAGCACTTTCGAGCAAATTCTTTTGATCGACCATTATATTACAATATGGCTTTTCCTTATATAGATGAGGATGGAACTTACCTCCAAATAGTGTGAGGATCCCATTTTGGTCCATGATGGCCACTCATGATAGTTACAATGGTAATTTAAAATTCAAAACAAACAAATCCCTTAAAACTTGAAAAATATCTATGAGTAATACTTAGTTGATATGCAGAGGTAAATGTGAAGGCTTAGCTCCCAACTACTTTGATTTAGCATCCCTATCCTCTAATACAATAGCCACGAGGCCAAATTCCTTATCCAACTTAGCAAGATTCATCAAGAGCTCCCTAGATATCACCTTGACTTGAATCACCAACCTTTAGCAGACTTGGAAGGGTGATTCACATAGACACCAGCACCCTGAAGACCTGGTTGATGCTCATCACAAATTATGTTGATAGCTCCACAACTACATAGGCCCCTTTATGATTTGCTTTGGTGACCTTCTCGTGCATGACCTAGTTGAATTGACCCAGGTGGACTCCAAATTATCCTTGGTCTTATAGGGTGCCATTTGGGTGGAATATCAAAGAGATATTGACCTCCTTAAAATAGGTCAATATCTTTTTCTTGACCTGTTCTAAGGGTCTAATTGTAGTGCGAGCCATAGCCAACCACTCCATAGTATCTCTCATATTCTCGATGTATGTTTGATACAACCCCAAACCTAAGGCTGTCATTAGTTTTAACTTTGGGAATATGCCCCTATTAATCACCACCTATAAATACCTATGCTTCTTATCTATCTATTTAATTCTCTCTAAGTAAGCTTGGGTCTGCTAGATAAGCACATTGGTCTCAGTCATAGTCTCCACTGCCTTCCCAAAAATTAAGAAGAGTATTAAGAAGGCATCCTTGACCTACCCAATCAACCCAATAAGAAAATAGCTCTTCACTTAGGATTTCAAGGTTTGAACCTAATTTTGCATGTCCTCGAGGAGTTTTTTAGACATATCATGAGTTGCCTAGAGAACAAAGAGTGGGTCCTCGACCATATTTTCTTCCCTAGTGGAGGTCCTCGTCTTAATGAGGGAGAACTAATCTTGATGGGTCTACCAAACCACTAGATTTCCCTCTTGGATGAACCTTTGTGTCAATATCTATTTCATGCTCCCTAAAGTTTGGTCAAAGCTCCATTGTATGTTCAGGTCACCTTAGATAATCATCTCTGGCACCTACGACCTTAAGACCATTCCCTAAATTACATGAGGTTTAAGACAGGTGGCTGAGATGGTGGTAAAGGCCAGAGGATGAGTTAGAGGGAAAATGGAGGAAGGGGAGGGGAGAATTAGGAAAGTAGTGGAGGTAGAAGGGGCGTGGGAGTAAAGAATGAAGAATAAAAGGTTAGGCCCATAGGAACATTTTTGGCAATAAATTTTCCTAGGTCAAGTTTACTTGAAGGGGAATTACTGTTAGGAAAATTTCATTAAATAGTAGGGAAGAGATGAGTTCATCATTTACAAATCCCATGGCACCCTCTGTAATGGAAAGAGGGGGCCAAGGAGTAATGCACTAAGGTGTTATGGTTAGGGTTGAAAGAACTATTAAGGTTGGAATAGGAGTTTAGATTGGAGTAGAAGGCCTTCGAGCTAGATCCAAAATGTGAGTTGCCTTTTACTACTTCTTCAACCTTTTACACAAGTCAGCTCTGGATGCTCTAGTGGAAGGATCAACAGGATTAATAGGAATAACAAGAATTATGGGGGCTTATGGTGAAGGACTTGGATTTTTTGAGGGAGGCATTAGGATGACTAGAGGGGGCACCAAGGAGGTTCCTACCATACGTGGTATGCCCTCGATGGTTATGACCATGCTTATTGATGAAGATGTGCCCATCGATACCTGAACTGAAGGCAAACCCAAAGAAGGCAATGAGAGGGTTCTAGGTTATAAAATGGATGGAATAGATGGGAACAAAGATGCAAGGACACTCAAAAATACTGAAGCTAAAGGTACTTGGGAAAATGATGGAGGGGGTGCAATGGGGAAAGAGGATGCACCACTTCAGGGGCTTGTGGGAGCAGAGTAGAACCTGTGGGTGCCAGGGCTAGGAGTCAAAAAGCAGTAAGAGTGAGGGATGGAAGGGAGACGGAAGAAAATGGAGGTGTAATGGATGGAACCTATGTTGGTGCTTTTGGGAGCCTCATACTCAGCTCACCCTTAGACTGTCAATCACATTGAACATTAGGGTCTATGTAGCCTAGGGTTGAGGTGTTAGTGGTTGAGTTGGTTGTACATGGACTACCTGACATTAAGTATCATAGGTATGGATCTATTATGACTATACTATTAGATTTATCAAAGGGTCAATGGTGGAGCTAAGGTGTGAGGAGTGACTAAGGAGGCAAATGTGGAATTAGATCATGAGGAGGAGGAGATGGTAGGATGCCCTATAAAATCCTCCTAGAGATAGTAGGAGGAGTTGGTGTTGGATCCTTTATGGATCAGGTAGGATCTAGAGGGGGAGCAAATGCGTCTACCACCTTCTTTATTTTCTTCTTCTTCATAATCATGATCTGAGATAATACTTCTTGGTCATTAGCAACATCCAAGGATAGCTCATAATCATCCTCTACTTTATGATTATAGGTTATATTGAGGTGGGTCGAATACCATGCTAAGTGATCACTAATCACCTCCTTGGGTTCTCAATTTAAAGCCTGTCTCTCACTAGCGCAAAGGAGTCCCACCTAGCCACCATCTTTTGGATGGGAGGGAAGGCCTAATACATGTGGTTCCTAATGGTGATCAGGAGTAGTGGGCATACCTTTTAATAATATTTTATATAAATGCCAAAGATGTCCTTTATCAGCTGGTAGGTGATTTACTGCTCTACTAGATGATCTAGGATGAAATATGACAAGTAGAGGGAATCTTTGATAAAACCCATAATTCAAATCATGGTGTCCTCTTTGTAGATCTAGTATTCCCTGATGGTGGTGATATAATTTTGGATTACTTGTGATAGTTGGGGCATCATGGCCTCATTGATCACATTATAGACTATCGAATAGAAGTACTCGCAGATGTACCAAATGTGGTTCTAGAATTGGTGGCCATATAGTTTGTATAGGACCACATGGATTATCAAGCCCTTTGGAACCCATGCAGAAAAAGTCAAAGATTTAAAGGAGATCATCCTGTAGACCACATCCAAAAGGTATCTCATCTTATAAAAATTACCTTTAGTTCAGGCATCTAGGATAAAATTGACTAACTTAAAGTTGATCAATACTCCCATATCTAGAACTTCAAAGTGTGTGAGGATCATATGGAGGGGAACCCATAGTTTACTGACATGCAAGTATCCCTTGGGCCCAAAAAATTGGTTTAACAGAACCATGCCTACCTAGACTTCCTCCCTAAAGGTGTGATCCTTGTTAACCCATTTAGCATTTGGGTTATTAGCCCAGATGTGTAAGACATCATATATTTTGTAAGTCTTTATCCATACCTTCATTGTTAATACATCATAAGAGATGTAGTTTAGAGGGAGTAATATGCCTTGTAAGTGTGCTTAGAGATATTAGAAATCTAGTGTCGATAGTTAGGCAAGCACACCCAATCATGGACACCTTCCTACACTCAGATGGTGGTGAGAAGAAGGTCATCGAATAAGTCAGTACAAGGAAATGATTCTATCTTGGTTATAGCTCTAGGAATTCCATATTTCTTCTAAGACTGAAAGGAATCCTCAAACTTTTCTTATTAGTCATCATTGGAGCTAAGTCTCTAGGCACTTGCTTGACTGCTTTGAACATGTCATTAGAGTGATTGAACTTGGTCAAGCTAACTCAGAATATGGTATCCTGGTACTCAGGATTGGCCTTTGGGTTTGAAGAGGATGTGGCCATTATAGTATGATGGAGGGGCAATAGGAAGGGTCTAAGTGTAGGAGGCAAGAAGCATGAGAGTGATCTGTGAGAATTTAAAAGCCAAGAGTTGGAATGTTCTCAAAGTATTGTAGTGGTATCCATTAGTGGGTTTTCCTTAGGATTTTATAAATGCATGCACATAACCCCCCATATTAATGACATTTGATAGCTCACTCACTAAAAATTCAAATTTGAGTTGGTGGATAGATTTCCTCTTTTTACGTTTAACTATGGAGTTAAACTCAAAGCCCACGATTCTCCACCACCAGCCAGATTTAAAAATGGTGATGGGATGTTTTAAAGTTATCCAATCAGGTCCAAAATTATATTTTGTTAATTCTTAGCACAAGGTAGGCATGTGGTCATGTCCCTCATAGGCTTCATAATTAACCCCCCTTGTTACCGCATGTCATCTACTCATTGATCCCTTTGCTAATGGTCAGCACCTAGGCATGACTTCATATTCTATACAATACCTTAGGAAGGGTGAGGTGTCACTTAAAGACACATGGAACTTTTTTATTGGTTATCTAACCATTTATACTTCATTTTAACCCTTTTATGTCCTTAGGTGACTACCAGTTCATCTACCTTACTGGATGATGTGGTGCCTCCTAATTAGGCTAGGCTCTCCTAGGATCTGACATCTCTAACAAGTCTGGGGACTGGCCAATCTGACACTTGAAGATGTGGCATATCTTGATTAGATTAGGCTCTCTTAGGCTCTAACATTTTTGATATGTTTAGGGACTAGCCATTTTAACATTTGGTGATGTGGTACCTCTTAATTAGGTCGAGATCTCCTAGGCTCTAATATCTATGACATGTCTATGGAATGGCTACTCTAACATTTGGTGATGTGGTAACTCCTGATCAGGGTGGGCTCTCCTAGCTCTGAAATATCTAACAGGTCTAGAGATTGGACAATCTAACACTTGGTGATGTGGTACCTTCTAATTAGGTCAGGCTCTCCCAAGCTATGATAAATCTAAGGACTAGTCACTCTAACACTTGCCAATGTGGCACCTCTTGATTAAGTCAGGCTCTCTTGGGCTCTAACATATTTGATAGGTTTGGGGACTGGCTACTCTAACACTTGGTGACATGGCACCTCCTGATTCAACTAGGCTCTCAACTCTACAAAATCCACAAAAGCCTAAGTAAGAAGTGCAAAGACATGCAACACATTTAATACTTACTCATCTGTCATTATGATTTTGATTTGTCATGAAGGGAAAAAGGTCTATTACTTCAAGAAAGGAATGAAACTCTGGGAACTTTCATTGAAACCATACCTATAATGTTAGCACATTGATCCATAAAAGGACAAGTCTAATTTTAGTCATAAAATCAAAGAAGGCTTGCTACTGATCGGGGAAATGGGGGCAACATAAGATTCCAATGATTTTAACCCAGGTGAAACTGATAAGAAAAAAATAAATGACCATGGAGGTCTAATTCATGGGATTTCAGAATAAGGGTCCCCCATTTTTAATAAAAGGGGATGTGTTAGCCACAAAATATGGAGACTTTAGGGGGGAAAGTGATAACCATCGCCTAGAAACCAATCTATTTAATTTATTTTCCTTACATATAATACATATTGTAAAAGAGATCTTTATTCACAATAGAAAATACGAGACACTAAAGTCTCATAATATCAAATGGCATAATGGTCTTTCACCCTATAGACGGCCACCAGTGTGTGTAAGAACTTATTTTCATTTTTCAATCAATCTTGGATTTTATTTGAGTAATAGAGACTAGACTGGTTATCAAGATTCATCTGGGGCATTGACGGCTTGAAGAATTGGAGGGGAAATGGTATGGCATTACTTTTCTTCCAAATGAGTGTTATAGCCTCAACATAGATACCTTTAGTTTGGTTCATTACCTTGATATGTTGTCAGTCGCATCAAAAAGCCTGCAATGGAGATTGACTGTATATACCTTTCAAAGTAAACTCAAAATTTAGATTTTGCATGATTTTCTTATCCTTTTCAAATATTCACTATGAAAATATTATCATTTATTAGTTTGATCCATTGAAGGTTCAAAAATAATCCAACGGTGAATGGATGATGAAGAAGTTTTGAATGCCCAGCCAGTCTTTAATTTGCTAAGATAATCTAGTTTATCTTGGGACATTATATTAAGTGTAGCTTGGTGGATTTATTAGGATGTGGGTTGTTCTAAAACCCACCTATTATTTTAGAATGATTGGCCTCTCAGATCTGAAATGTCAAAAGTTTCAATTACCATCCTTGACTTGATTAGATCAAAGGTTTCAACTTAGGTCTTCTTACTTTTCAAAAATCCTTCCGATCTTTCTTGGGTGTTAGAGGAACACTACAAAACAAAAAGGGAGCTAGAGGGGGGCAAAACAAAAAGAAAAATAAAACACATATCAAAAGTAAACACATAACAAAAACACAACCATCTAATATATACATTACCACCTCTGCTTGGATTACTCAAAAACTACATTGGAAGGGACAAATAAGAAATAGTGTTTCAGAAACTACCCATTTATTGGAAGTGATAGCTCATAGCCCTCAAGATCTTTGAGATAGAAGGCATTTTGAACCAATATTCTAGCTATTTGGTATGGGCCAATCTAGAGGGGATCAAATTTTGAATGTTGGCCTTTCTTCTCATTTGCCTTGTCCCACATTAGGACTAGGTTAGAGATTTTAAAGGTCTTGACCTTTGCCCTTTTATCGAACCACCTTTTAACTGTATCTTGGTGTTTGCTAAAGCTTAATAGAGATTCATCTTAGGCTTCCTCTAATTGAATTAGGTTGAGGATTCTGGAATCCACCTTATCATTTGGTTTCATGAATTGTTGCATAAACTTATGAGTTGGTAGCCTAAGCATGATCGGTGTGATTAGCTCTAGCCCATAAACTAGAAGGAAAGGAGAGCTTTTGAGGGCTTGTTTAGACCTAGTGTGGTCTATCCATAAGGTGAACTTTATCAATGCATACCATTTTAAAGAATTTTATCCACCTAATTTTTTTATGGTGTATATCAAATTTTTGTTATTGGACTCTACCAATCCATTCCCTTGTGGGTAGTGATTAGATGAGAACTTTAGCCCGATCCCATTATCATAGGCCCATTCTATGAATTTTTCAAATTGAAAGGTTGGGCCATTATCACATGCCAAAGAAATGGGGACCCCAAAATACATGGTTATGGTGTTTTCAAGGAACTTGATGACTTCAACAACAATGCTTATTTTAGTTATAACTACCTCAGACCATTTGGTGTAATAGTTTGTGCCCATAAGAAAAAACTTATGGTCAGCTAATGAATTTAGGTTGATGGCCCCCATGAAATTTATTCCCCATTATGCAAATGGTGTAGACTCCACAACATGTTGTAGTGGCATTGTTGCATGTGTTTCTCTCTTCGCAAAGGTCTAGGATTGATGGCATAAGCAAACATTGGCATGAATATCTTTGAATAATGTGGGCTAGTAGTAGCCTACCCAAAGAACTTTGTGGGCCACGGCATTTGCTACTAGGTGGCCAGCTCGCAATCTTTCATGGAAACTTCTCATTATCTCTTTGGCCTCTTCTTATGATATGCATCAAAGATAGATCCATTCATGGTTCCTTCCAAATAAAACTCCTTTCTTGAGCATATATTGTGTAGCTTTTAACTAAAGGGCCCTCCTCTGTGTGTGGTTGAATCCTGGAGGTGCATTTTTATAGAGTAGAAAGTGCACAATTGGGGCATACCAGTCTGATTGTGACACCCTTTTTTGGTCCACTTGGTGTACTATAATCCTCAGGTCTATCTTTGTTATTAGTTGAGGAAGGTCTTTCCCTCTAACTTGTTTGGCTAGCTTGATTTCCAAGTCATACTCTTGTAACTTTGTCATCTATTGGCCTCTTCTTTTATCAAGCTCATTCTATGCCAACATCTATTTTATAGTCGGGTCTGGGACAATAGCATGTAATTTTTTTGGGAGGATGTAATGTTTGAATTTGTTCATCGCCTTGACCATGGCATAAACGTGCTTGTCTAGGGTAGAATATTTAATCCCAGCATCATTAAAGTTAGTTCTCATTAAAGCAACAAGGTGCTCTTATACTTTTAACCTTTGGGGGAGGCAAGCAACAATGGTGTGCTCTAAAACAAAGAGATAGATATAGAAATATTGCATGTAGTCCAAGATGATGAGGATCAAGGCCTACATAATAGTGTGTTTAATATCCTAAAAAGCCTTCTTTGATTCCATATGCCATTCCACTTTTGCATCCTATTTCAAAATTGCCTTCAAGAGTTTTACTATTTTAGCAAACCTAAAAGTGAATTATTGCACAAAGTTGATTTCCCAAAGAATAACTTCAATTCCTTCTTATTGTTAAGTAAAGGTAGTTTATAAATTACATCCACCCTTTTAGGGTCGATAGTAATACCTTATTTTATAATAATATGGTCGACATGTTTACCTTCAATGAAACTAAACATGTTATTCTTTAGGTTTAGGGAAATACCATACCTTATTCATATTTCAAATGAGTTTTCCAAGTGGCCCACGTGATCTAACCTATATTTTGAAAACACAATTAGGTCATCCATATATATTACCAGGCAATCATGTCCTTATATCTCAGTAATAACCATCTAGGGATTTTTTAAAGGACCAAGGTTGATGAGTCAACACTTTTAATCCTCAAACTTGGGTCTTTTCACTTGAAAAGTGGGGTCTAACACATTGAATGCTCTCTCCAACGAGATCATCCCATTCAAGATCCAGTTCCCATGAATATCCATGATCCCATCTTTATCCAGCTCATTCCCAAGGTTATCTATATCATTCTCATCTATAATGTGGCCTCAAATATTCCCTTATTATCGAGGAATTGGATGATATGTTGGTCATCCTCAAAGACCTAAAAGTTTATCATGTTGTTTGAGATAGAAGGACATGGGATGAGTTCCACAAAGAACTCTTGTAACTCAATGTCATCCAAGGGAGTTTGGTTTGTTGACATAAATGTTAATGAGTTGGCTACTTAGTTTTCTTCCCAAGGGATAGGGATGATATTAAATGTGTTAAACATTTTGATTAGGTCCCAAGCCTTATGGTTATACCTCTTGAAGAATGATAGCTTGCATTGAAATTTAGTCTTAATGTGGATGACCACCAACTCAGAGTCATTAAATACTCTCAGTTCATTTTCCCTACATTTTAATGCAAATTTTAACCCCTGGATTAGAGTTTCATACTCCACCAAGTTAGTTGTGCAAAGAAACTACAACTTATATAATGCTAGATGTTTTCTCCCTATGAGATCTATAACCAGAACATTGGCCCCACTACCTTGTTTAGAATTATATCCATATGTATAAAGATGCCATAGGCCCAGTAGGTTTGGGTTGTCACTAGTTTGATCTTTAGGAGGCTTTGTGCTCAGCATGTAAATGCTTAGGTTTGAGGAAACTAGGTTTACCTTCTCATTACTAGCATTATACTTGATTATCATGTGTTTTATGTGGGTTTATTTGTCTATTTGTATTTGGTTGGCTACTCCTCTCCATGAAATCCACATATGGGAGAATTTTGTGGTCATGTATCCATTCAAGTCTTTGGACCAATCTCTATTGAGGAGCATATCGTAGGATTTAGGGATATCCACTACTTGAATGTCTATGAAGTGTTGACTCCTAGGCTTGGACTCCAACTAGATGTGGAGCTTTAATAGTTCACCTATCACTCTTAATTCTAAATTGTCTAGTTAAACCACTACCTTGTCTGACTTTATGGGGGCCAACCTAAGCTTCTCACATATGCTTGTTGGCATCATATTGGCTGAGGATCTAGGATCTAATAATCAATTATGTAGATTCTTTCCAAACAATTAGATGGTTAAGAGGAAAGGGGCCACCTCTATCTTATTTTTGTGAATAAGCATGTTGGTGTGTGCTACCCTCAGTTTTGGTTATTTCTGTGGGGTCAGCTTTTGAGTTGAATATTTTAGCATGATATCTCATTGCTCTATGATTTGAGAAATATCATAAATGGTAATGTTCACCTTGATTTGTTTCATATCCTTGACTATGTTATAACCTCATTTACCTTGGACTGGTGTGGTTTCCATAAGTGCCTTAGGTTCTTGAGGTCTTGGAGGTAGGGGATCATTCCTAGTGTTTTGGTTTGGTGGGGTCACACCATTATTAGGGGAGTTGAGATAGTAAGGGGCTATTATTATTGCCTATTCCTGAGGGTGTAGTAGCTCCTTTAGAATTGCCAAAATGCTAGTTAATCGCATCATAACCATATCACACATAAAGTAGCAAAGTATTAATCCAATTAATCTAGCATTGATAAGCATTCAAAAATAGAGATGAAAGATAGTTGAGACATAGAACAAATCCTTTAAAGAAAATAAGATTTTTTTCATTAAAAATTTGAGTGTTGTTACAACAATCGATCTTGGCCAACTTCACAATCTAGAGATATGAAGGAAAAAAGCAGGTGAAATCCTGGTTATAGTTCTATAGTAATTTTGAGTATTTTTTTTGGTCTAATTTTATATTACAATATAATTTTTACTTATATAGATGAGGATGGGGATCATATTCAAATAGTATGAGGATCCCATCCTCGGCCATGATGGCCACTCATCATAGTTACAAATGTAATTCAAAATTCAAAATAAACAAATTCCCTAAAACCCACAAAAGATCTATAAGGGACCACTTAGTTGATATACAAAGGTGATTGTGAAGGTATAGTTCCTAACTACTTTGATCTGGTATCCCTAGCCTCCAATACATCCATCACGAGGTTTAATCCCTTATCCAATTTGGTAAGTTTCATCGAGGGCTCCTAGGTCGGCACTAGATGTTGTAGTGGAAGGATCAGTAAGAATAGAAAGGATTGTGGGAGTCAATGGTGAAGGACATGGAGCTACTAAAGGAGGCATTAGGATGACTAGAGGAGGCATTAAGATGGTTCTTGCCATAGGAAGTATGCCCCTGATTGTTGCATCTATGCTTGCTGATGAAGATGCCCTCACTGGTGCCTAGACTGAAGGCAAACCCAATGAAGGAACTGGGGGGTTCCAAGTTGTGAAAGGGATGGAGCGAATGGGAATGAATAGGTAAGGACACTCATGAGGACTAAAGCTAAAGGTACTTGGGAAAATGATAGAGGGGGTGTAATGGGGAAAATAAGAGGCACCACTTAGGGGGATTGTCAGGGTGGAGAGAAACTTTTGGGTGTTAAGAAAGGGAGTCAGAAAGTAGTAAGAGTGAGGCGTTGAAGGGAGATGAAAGAAATAAGAGGTGTAATGGGTGGAACCTATGCTATTACCTATTAGGATCCTCATTCCATGTGTTTTCCCCCAAAAAGATCACTCACTTTTGGGACAACATTTGAACTATTTTGGTTCCTCAAACCAAAATAATCTCTGCCCTTCTCAAAATTTGTTCTAAGCATTCAAATTCCTCATTTTTCAAGATTCTCTTGAATCTATGGACTCTGCAAGCTTGAATCTACAGACTCTGCAAGAAGAAAATCTATGCACTCTGCAGGCCAAGTTCAACGTACTTCACAGGTTGATTTCTACGGACTCTGCAGGAAAGAAGCAAGCTCTCAACACTTAGGCGATTTCAAAGTTGGTTCAACAACCAGGTTCAACTAAAAGAGTTCAATGTCAAGGTTCAACATCAGTAATAAGAGTCAAGCACATTTGTCAAGCTTCAAATTTCAATTGCTTCAAAGTTTAATCGCTTCAAGGTTCAAAGACTTCAAAACACTTATAAAAGAGAAGAAGGCTTGAACCATTGAACCACTTTGGTTCAAAGGTTCAAAGGTTCAACGAGTTCAAGGTTCAATGAGTTCACAAGTTCAAAGGTTCAACCAGTGTGATGAAGATCAAAGAGCTTAGAAAGAACAAGGAAGTGATGGATTAATGGTTCAGTAGGTTCAAAATCTTCTACAGGCAGGTTCAATCAAAAGAATAAGTTTCTGACACTCAATCATTTTCAGGGAATGAACCATTAAATCGTTGAACCATTGAACCACTTTGGTTCAAAGGTTCAACGGGTTCAACGAGGCTTGTTTCAAAGAGTCTTGGTTCAAGCAGTCAATAGAAGCAAGGGAATGAACCATTGAATTGTTGAACCAAAGTTGGTTCAATCGGTCAGTTCAATTGGTAGGTTCAAGGGGTTATCCCAAAGCCAAAGGATCAAATAGCCCTTGTAGAGGGTAGAAAGGGGGCAAATGGACCAATTTAAAGGCCCAAAAGAGCAAAGGGATTTCCTTCAGAAAAATTCCCTCGGCAAAACGGACAAAGTGGATACCTTCGGGAAAATAAACAAGACAAAGAGACAATTCCTTCAGGGAAATTGTCCAAAATAATTCCTTTAGACTTTTTCTTCCAAAGAATTAAAAGACCAAAAAACAAAGCAAAACTCAATGAAAAGACTAAGGCAAGAAATGAATTATTTCAGACTTTTGTTCGAAGAAATTTGGAGAAGCTGTGGGAGGAAAGCCCGAAAGAATTTCTGAAGGACAAAGACAAAGCAGCTGAAACAATTCTTGCAGACTTTTTGTCCATGGGAAAA
This sequence comes from Torreya grandis, assembly GCA_037957365.1. Lineage (NCBI taxonomy): Eukaryota > Viridiplantae > Streptophyta > Pinopsida > Cupressales > Taxaceae > Torreya > Torreya grandis. The sequence continues at coordinate 2,944,003 of JARHVA010000590.1, forward strand.
TGTCTGCGGAAAAAAGTCTGGGGGAAAGCTCCGAAGGACTCCGAAGACAAAAGGCCACCGAACGACCCTGAAGGGCAGGTGCCCTCATGGGGGACTTTGAGCTGCCAAATTAAAGGACACTTCTCCAAAGCTGAAAGGACACCTTCCCTTCGGGAGGATGCAAAACAAGAAAGCCGAAGAAAGTCCAAGGGGTGACGTGCCCGAAGACGTCAAAGTCAAGAACATCGAACTAGCCGTTGGAAATTCAAATGTAGTGACGGGTGCACGAATGTCAATTTCAAGGTTCGTAAAATAGTCATTGATTTTGAAAAGCCTTAAAGAAGAGCCAAATAACTTAGCAACCTGCCAGAAGAAAGAAGCCAAAAGGCCATCCGAAGACCGCTCGAAGGGTAGATACCCTTATAGGAGGCTCTTTTTGACCCAAAGCAAACCCGGATGCATTTAAAGGCTTTAAGGCCAAGACCATCAAGAAGTGACTAAGGAACAGAGCATCAAATTGAATCAAGGACCTGATTCAATTAACCAAAAAAGGAGGAAGGATCAGAAACATTTGTGCATCGAATATGTTTCTAGAAGCAGATCACCAAGTGGACATTGAAGGATGCAAACATTCAATGGCGTGACCCGTTTCTCTGCATTGAGAAAAGCAAATGGGTAAATGCCCCTGAATTCCAGCATGTCTTCTTAACAAAATTCAATGCAACATGATGTGTTACTATTCTCGAGTCCTTCTTGAAGAGGCTATATAAGGGACTCTATTTATTGTTTTAGGATCTCTCTCTGATTGTTAGAAATGAAACTCTGCCCAAATTGAAAGGCATTACTGAGACTTTAAGCTCATATTGTTGATCATTTTTCATTATTGGAATAAGAAAGCAAGTACTTTTCAGACTTTGTGCTGTGATATCTTTGTTGTTGGGGAAATTGTTCTTATGTCTTTTTTCTTAATATATTTTCTATTCCTTTAATTGAACAAGCAGAATTAGTGAAAGTAGTCAGGAAGGTATCTTGAAGCCAACTGTGGAGAGACTTTGTGCCCCCACAATTGCCTTTAGTGTGTTTTCTTTTAGTTTTTGTGTAAAGGACCTTGGGATGACTTTGTGCCCTCATTTTCCTTCGTATCTCACTCTTGGGCAATTAAGGTGGAGACTTTGTGCTACATCTCAATTTGCTAGTTACTACGTCCTTGGTTACATTTTGCAATTACTACCAGGAAGATTCTTGTGGTTTGCTGAATAGTACTTCTGAAAAAAGAGGAATGCTTTATGTCATTATCCCTAAGATTTCTCCTTTGATCCACATGCATCATCTTTGAAAAAAGAGAGATGGATGGTTTATCCTACCCTTGAGTATTATATATATATATATATATATATATATATCATATCTATAGGGAACCTCCCCTTGATGAGAGGAGAGATTAGTCCCCTTTTGATGTGGTGAACGTACACATTTGGACAACCAATCTTCCTACTTTGGTTGATCAGACCTATTTTGTTTATCAGTACGTTGATTGACAAAATATTCAACCAACAGTTTTTGGCGACTCTGTCGGGGATATGGTTATGTGCATTATAAAACCTCAAGTTTTACATGAAATCAGTCTCCACCATTATCCATTATAGACTCCATTCCATTTATGTGTTTTACCCATTATTATTATAACCTTACCATTCACCTCCACACTAATTGGGAAAGAACGCGCAGTTTAAAGCCTCAAGCTTTAAACTAAAGCAAGGTCAATTCTTTTCCATTTTTGTTTCACAATCTGGCAAATTCAAGGTATACACAAAGCCAAAGGGCTAAAGGTATTATTGACCCTGTATTCGAGTTGGTACAACAAAGTAATTTTGATTTTTTTCCTTCACCATCTCGCCTCCAACGAACCAAGAGCTTTCCTCCTACTAAAGTCAGATCTATATTGCCAAATGAAGTATCCACTTCTGTTGTAGATAAAGCTTTGCCAATAATTACCCCTTTGAGATTTGTTATTCCTCCTTTTCATAGTCATATAATGGCAATTCAAGGCACCTAGGGTAATTCTTTTAGTCCTCTCAATCTTATTCCACCTCTACATGAGCTTCCATGCAGTTCAAGGAAGAATTTTCCAAATTCTATGGTGATGGGAAAGTTCATCCTGATGAACACATTGCAGCCTTCAGCATAGCCTGTGGCATAATTGGAGTAGAATTTGAAGATGTAGCAGTCAGGCTATTTGTAGAAACATTACAAGGTGCTACTGCAGATTGGTTTTATCATCTACAGGCTCGATCAGTAACTAATTAGAATACCCTCAAAGCTAAGTTTGAAGCCAGATTCAAACCTGTAAAAGATGCACATGCACTTATGGCTCAACATACACAGATGAAGAAAGAACCTCATGAACCAATGAGAGACTTCATAGAAAAATTTGACAAACTGAGGAACATAATTCCTATAATTGCTCGACCTACAAGTGAGAATCTCAAATGCTTCTTCATTAATTCTCAATTACCTGAAGTAAGTTTTCTTTTGAGATGTGTTGGTCAAATAGATCTTGCTATAGCTCAACATTTGGCCACTGAGATAAAAGATGATCTCATCTTAGCAAGGAAGATAAGAAGAGATCCAAATAGAAATAGACCTTCATCATCTTCTGAATATTCATCTACAAGCACCAAAAATCTAATGGTGTAGAAGTTGGAAAATGAGTTACTTGCTCTCAAAAAGCAAATGGTGCAAGGAATGTCTTCTGCTCCTTCATATAGAGATATTCCAAGAAGGACATTCCCAAATTAGTCATATCAGGGCAATGTTTCCAAGAATCAAGGGAAACAAAATCATCTTCCTCCCCCATAAGGTAAACTTGCCCTAGAAGCTCCTCCAACCAATTTAGTAATGGGATATCTTGAAGCAAAATCAAAGTTCTCTTTCCAACTTGAATTGAATCAAGAAAATGATGCTAATCTCCTTATAAAAAATCAAGAAGAATCAGTTGATGACTCCCACATTGGTTTCCTAAACTACCAGGATGAACCCAAAAGTAAAGGAGAAGCTTTTGATGGGTCATATGTAGTGTTTACTAGGTCTAAGGACCAATCAATCCAACAAGCTAATAAAAGGAAGATAGAGGAGCAACCTCAACCAGCAATTACAATTGCTAAGCGTGGAACCACTTTGCCTTTCCAATCAAAGGATTCGGTGATCACCCAAAAGGCAAATACATCAATTTCACCTTCACCTTCTACTTCAATTTTGCAAACCAGCCCTCCTCCCATCCCTCCTAAAACTCAGAAGGTTTAAATACCTTTCTCTGTACCTAGCTCAATTTAGCCATTTGACATAATCGATCATGTCAAAAAGACAAAAATACAAATGTTTGAATTTGAATATTTGCAGTCCAATCCTGATCAATTGGATAAGTTAGTCTAATGTGTCAAGAACCAAACCATGCCTATAGGACAAGAAGCTAAAAAGGTAACTCCTAATTCATCAAAGAACATGCCCATTCTGAATAATCTTGTCATTACTCCTCCAGCTACCCCTGGGAAAATAGAACCTTTCTATGTTTCCCTGTTAATAAATGGTCACAAGCTAAGTAATTGTATTATAGACTTAAGGGCATCTAACAATGTCATGCCTACTAAAGTAGTTGAATCTCTTGGCCTCACACTGACCAAGACATTTGGGAGATGTTTCTCCATAGAAAATAAGCAAGTACTAGATAGTGTAATCCAAAAATATGCTAAGACATCCAGACAGGAGAGATCAGTCCCCTTTTGATGTGGTGAACCTACACATTTGGACGACCAATCTTCCTACTTTGGCTGATCAGACCTATTTTGTTTATCAGTACGCTGATCAAAAAAATATTCAACCAAAACCAGGCTCACCCTCAAACTACCAATCACATCCAACTCAAGGGTCTATATGGCCCAGGGTTGAGATTTTAGGGGTTAAGTTGGTTGCACCTAGGTTTCCTTGTGTCATGTAGTATGGGTTTGGCTCTATCATGACTAGACTATTAAAGTTGCTAGAGGAAGCAATGGCAGAGTTGAGATGTGAGGAGTGACTAGCGGAGGTAGAGGTAAAATTGGAGCATGAGGAGGAGGAGATGGTGAGATGCCCTACAAATTCCTCCTAAAGATATCAGTAGGAGTCAATGTTGGATCTTATATGGATCGAGCAAGAGCTAGAGGAGGAGCAAATGGGCCTACCACCTTCTTTCCTTTCTTTTTCTTCTTCATTAGGATCTAAGACAATACTTCTTAGTGATCAATAACATCCAAATATATCTCATCATCATCTTTTATTTGATAACCATAGTTGATATTGAGGCAGGTTGAATATCAAGCCAAGTGACCTCTAATCATCCCCTTGGGGTCCCAATATCAGAGCTTATCTCTCTCTAAGTTGAAGGAGTCCCACCCTACTTCCATCTTCTATATGGGAGGGAAGGCCTTGTACACATGGTGCTTGATAATGATTGGGAGTGGTGGGCACACCTTCTATTAAAATTATATATAAAAGCTAAATATGCCCTCCACTAGTTGATAGGTGATTTCCTACTATGTCAGAGGATTCAAGATGAAATATAGTAGGTAGAAGGGATTTTTGAGGAAACCCATAATTCATATCATGGTCTCCTCTCTATAGATCCATTAGTCCTCAATGGTAGTGATAGAGTCTTGGATTACTTATGATAGTTAAAACATCGAGGCTTCATTGATCACATTGTAGACCATTGAATAAAAGTACTCATAGATGTCCTGGATGTGGTTCTAGAATCAGTGACCATATAGTTTTTAGAATACCACTTGGTTTGTCGATCCCTCAATAACCCACATAATAAAAGGTTGAAGGTTTAAAGGAGATCATATCATAGAATACATCCATAAGGTATCTCATTATATAGAAATTGCCTTTGGCTTGGGAATCTATGATGTCATTGACCAACTTGAAGTTGATCGGTCCTACCATATCTAAAACTTCAAAGCATGTGAGGATCATATAATGTAGGGGCACCCATAGTTCATTGATGTGTAAGTAGTCCTGGTTCCCAAATAATTAGTTTAGTAGAACCATGTTTACCCAGACTTCCTCCTAGAAGGTGTGGATAGTGTACGCATTTTTGTCCTCCTTACTAACCGATTTAACATCTGGGATCTCATCCCAGTCATGTAATACATCATATATTTGTTAGGTCTCCATTCAAACCTTCACTACTACTACATCATAACAGAAGGTGTAGTCAGGGAGGGAGATAACATTCCTAGAGATATCAGCAATCTAGTACCAAGAGTTGGGCATGCACACCCAATCATGGACCCCATCCTACACTGGAATTGTAGTGAGAATGAGGTTCCCAAAAAAGTTAGCATAAGGAAATACTTTTGGCTTGGCCATATCTCTATGAAGTTCACATTTCTTGTAAGAACAAAGGGCATCATCAAACTTTGCTTATCGGTCATCATCAAATCTGGAATCTTTGGGAACTTACTCAACTACTTTGAACATGTCATTGTAATGCTTGAACTTGGTAAAACCAGTTGGGAATGTGGTATATTGATACTTAGGATCAACCTTTAGGTTTGAATAGGATGTGTCCATTACATCAAGATGGAGGGGCAATAGAAAGGGTCTAAGCATAGGAGGCAAGAATCACAAGGGTGCTATGTGAGAATTAGAAAGCCAGGAATTGGAGTGTTCTCAAAGGTATATAGTGGTAGCCATTAGTGGGCTTTCTGTAGGATTTTATAAACACATGCACACAACCCCCTTTATTAATGGCATTTGCCAGCTCATTTGCTATGAATTTAAATTTGAGTTGGTGGTTGTTTTTCCTCTCTTTACTTCTAAACCCATAGTTAAATTCAGAGCCCACAATCCTCTATTACTACTCAAATTTAACAATGGTGATGGGATGTTATAAAGTTGTCCAATCAGGCTTAGCTTTCTATTTTATTAATTCTTAGTGCATGGTAGCCATGCAATCATGTCCCTTAGAGGCTTCTTAGTTAACTCCCACTTTATTCCATGTGTCATCTGCTCATTGGTTCCCTTGCTAATAGCTGATACTTAGGCACATACCCTTAGGAGGGGTGAGGTGTCACTTAAGGGCATGTGGTAATTTATGATTCTTTTTTCAGCCATTTGAACTTAAATTTGACCCTTTCATGGCCTTAGATGGTCCCCAGTTCATCTACTTTACTGGGTGATGTGGTACCTCTTGATTAGGTCAGGCTTTCCCAAGCTCTGACATCTCTAACATGTCTAGGGATTAGCCACTGTAACACTTGGAAATGCGGTGCCTCTTAATTAGTTTGGCCTCTCCTAGGCTTTGAAATCTATGATAGGTCTAGAGACTAGCCTCTTTGACACTTGGTGACATGTCACCTCTTGATTAGGTCAGGCTATCATGGGCTTTAACATCTCTAACAAGTGTACGGACTGCCCACTTTGACACTTGGTGATGTGGTAACTCCTGATTAGGCCAGGCTCTCCCATGCTCTGACATATCTAATAGGTTCAAGTATTAGTCATTCTTACACTTGGTGATGTGGCACCTCCTAATTAGGTTAGTCTTTCTTGGGCTCTGACATTTATGATAAGTTTGAGGATTGGTTGTTCTGACACTTGGTGAAGTGATGGCTCTTGATTAGGCTGGGCTCTCTTAGGCTATGACATCTCTGATAGTTCTGGAGATTAGTCACTCTGACACTTGGTGACATAACACCTCCTAATTAGGTTAAGCTCTCTTAGGCTTGAACATCTCTAACAAATTCAGGGACTGGACACTCTAACATTTGGTGATGTGGCACCTTCTGATTTGGTTAGGGTCTCAACTTTGCAAAATCCAAAAAAAGGTTGAGTAAGAAGTGAAAATACATGTAATACATTTAATACTTACTTGTCTATCATTATGATTTTGATTTATCATGAATGGTGATGGATCTATTGCTCTAGGAAAGGAATGAGACTCCAGGAACTTCCATCGAAAGTACACCTATAATGTTAGCACCTTAATCCATAAAAGGAGAAGTCTACTTTTAGTCATAAAAGCAAAGAAGGCTTGCTATTGATTGGGGAAATCAGGGAGATATAAGATTTTAAGGATTTTATCTCAAGTAAAACCAATAAGAACAAAAAAAAGGACCATAGAACTCTAGTTCATGGGATTTCAGAAGAGGGGTCCCCCATTTTGAAGAAAAGGGGGCATGTTGGCCACAACAATGTTATGCACTAGTGTCCAATGATCACTTTATCACCATGTTTTGGGTCCTAACCCTTCTTTGAGCCTTCTCTTATGTATTTCTCTCTCTTTTACATCTTGTTAGCCAGTGAACAAAGGACTTACATTTAAATCAAAATTCCTTTTATATAAAGAGCCTCAAAAGGCATTTTACATCTATCACTTACTATCTTGCCAAATAATTAAATAAAATCAGCCAATAGTACAACTCAACATATTGCATATTACTCAACTATCACACCTAGGTTTGTATGTTTGATCAAAAAAGGGCCTGAGTGAAAGTCATTCTAACATATCGTGTGTGTTGATTATGCACATTCCCTAAGGGATAACTACATGTTATATAAGAACCCTATCATTAGGGTTAATGTAAGTAATGGATAAGATAATAGGGATTCTGTCTTGAACAATTTTAATATCCCACAACCCAATTTTTTCCTTCCTTTTGCATTTGATCTTGTTGTTGTTTTGTGTGTGCTAGTGTTCATTAGGTATTCAAGAAGATCCAAAAAAAATGACATAGATGAATGATTGGGAGTTAAAAACTTACCTACAGGTCTCTAAAACTCTCCTGTAATATCCCTAAAAGTCTCAAGCAGTGTCTCCACAGAAGGACATTAGTGCCATAACTAGACACTAGCGTTGTATCACTACTATCCTCCTAATGGTGTTATTGTCTATAGATATTTTTTAACTACATTCCTGAAATGAAAGACTCTTGACTAATCTCCAAGCCTATTCCAACTTTCTTGGCATCTGACAATGCATGTTTCACTCCAGATAAGTATATTTTATCGTTGCCTTTATTATTTTAGGTAAATATATTTGATTAACTATTTTTAATATTTACCCTAATTTGCCTATTGTACTTGTCCCTTTAACAACCTAGGATTTACATGTATTGAGAATTAAATAGTTAAAATGTTTAGTGAACCCAACTTACTTTGAATATTGCTTTAAAACCCTACTTTAATACTAGGGTTTACCTTCTTCATTTTTGTGTAATAAATTAGGGTTTATAAATTTTTAATTTTTTCTTGATTTTTGCACAACCCAACTAATCCAATTCAGTCTTCTATTAGGGTTTCATTAATTTAATACAATTTAAATTTTGCCAACAAACCTGCCAAAACCCTAGATCTGCATATTAGGTCCCTATACATTAAAACATTAGCCTTTAGGGTTTCAAGCAAAATTTTTATTTTCTAACATGTGCGTTGAATATTTAGCATAATTTTGAATTTATTTATGTTATAGTATCTTATACCTATTTTATTTGTATCATTCATTATTTAAACTATCTTTCATGGTAAGTTTAATATGACTTTTGGGAACCTCTCTCCCCTCACCCAGCTGATAAATATTTTATTTTTTCTCATAATTATGCAAATGAATGGACCAATTTTAAAAATTACACACTATCACATGATAATGAGCATGATTTCATTTATAATTATGATGATTATTATGGTAATGATGGATATTATGACATCATGAGCATGATAATGAAAGCATTATTGAGGTTAGATTAGAGGCATATTCTTGTTTTTCTCCTCTCTATTTCATTACTTCTCAAAATCAAACTAAAAATATAATGCCAAAAGAACCTCTTTTTGGTAATGTTTTATTTCAATGTGATCTTAGTTTTTCAATCACTTTTACTACATCTTCATTCAAATTAAAGTAATACAAGAACAATAAAATCAATTTACCTTTGCATGGTTCAAGTAACATTATACATGATGTTCTTAGCATATAAAAATCAAAATGCACATTATTTACCTCTATCAATTCAATTTGAAAAAATAAGTACAAATGATGTTGTTCCTTTTCCATATTTACAAACTAAAGTAGATGACATTTTATTTTAACCTTCTTTTACATTCCAAGCTCAGCATAATGATTCCACACACAATGTAGATACTTCAAATATCTCTAACTCTTCTCCTACATGTTATAATATGTCAAATGAAAATATGAGTGGTCCTTCTTCTACCCTTGACTCTAAGATTAAAAATTACAATAATACATGCATTCCACTCATAACTAGTGAGGATACACATTGCATTGCACATACACATGATGATATATTGCATAGTAGTAAAAAGTTAAAATCTTATTCTACTCTTTCTCTTATTTAGCATGGAAATGACATCTCTTCCCTTACTTCTACAAGTTAAATAAATTATGATTTTGATGAAACATGGAATAAAAATTATTGTTATGATGTTAATGAAGAAGAAAGTGAGTTTACTACTTCTAGTTCTCTCCCTACTTCTCCCATTCATCATATTCAAATTGATTGCTTATCAAATGCTAGTTCAAATGCTAAAAAACACACACACACTTATTATTATGTTCATAGCTTACATAATTTACACTTGTATGATGATAATGTATTTTGTAGTCCATTAGCATGTGATACTTCTTTACTGATTAATAATATAAGGGATACCAATAAATCTCCCTCACTCCCCCTTACTAAAGTAGCACCTATTTCTCATCCTAACCTACATGAGGATGATAACTTATTTCCCTCTAACTAGGTCCAAGCTATCACCCTCCAAAGATTACGGTAAGCAAACCCATTACCATTTTACAATGTAGTGTACCAATGGCTAAGGTTAATAATAATATTTAAGAGTTAAATGAACCCCTTGATGATGTCAATATACATTCACAAGAGGTAATGTCCTTGATGCATGTCATTGGTACTTTAAAACAAATACAACATCTCACATTGGAAAGTAAATCATACCAATCTTGGGCTAATTCCAAAGCCATCCGTGGTAATCCTATTCCATGCAGAATCTTCACTACAAAGTTGCCACCCAACTTTTAGATACCAATGTTACCAAAATTTGATGGGCATGGAGATCCATACTTTCACCTTAAAGCTTATAAAAGCTATGACACATGTCACTCATAGTTTAATCTTTTATAGTTATTCCTCAGGAGTTTGGAAGGTCAGGCACTAGAATGGCTCCATCATGCACTCCCTAGAGATTCACTATATACATATGATGAGTTAGAAGCACTCTTTCTCGTGCATTTTAATCAAAACAAGGGACCTTGAGTTACATATGAGAAGTTTCCTCAACTGCACCAGGGTAAGTTAGAAATAGTAAATGAGTACATTCTAAGATTTAAATCATGTATGCATCAGTTGATTTACTAGTAGACATATTTAGAGGTACAATACATCTTTGCTATAGGCCTCATTTTTCCTTTTAAGGATAAATTTTTTTATGAGACATCCAAATCATTTAGGCATCTATGTTACATAGCTCGAGGATTAGAGAAAATGTTGGGACTAGTTAAGACACATTTAGAGGAAGATTTGGATGTATATTTCCCATAGCCACAATCATCTAATATGGCATAGGAACCTACTCCACTTATGATTAAGAAATAAGTGGAACAAAAATAACCAATCAAGATACTCAACAAGCGTAAAGAGCCTCTTCATAGAGCATCTACTATAGTGAGTAGAGCATAGGACACTAACATAGGGGCTATATAGTTTTTAGATAGAGATAGGCCTCATGATGTATTACTTATAATATTAGATAAGGAGATGATCACACTTACTTCTACTCATCACCATATAGCACACTATCTACATAGGATATATAATAAACCATAGTATGTCAACAGAGGCATTATAACATTTACATAGGGTCAATCAATATCTCATTCTTCACACTCTCCTATATCACACTCCTCTATGACTTAGTTATCCCAGCATGTTCCTTTTAAGGAGCCATTGGTTACCCATTGTACGAGCCATGTGGTTTCTATGACACCTACTTATGATAGATCTCATGCACCATAAAGTCAACAAAGATGGTAGCCAGTTTACAGAGATCCACCTACTTGTAACAATATGGTACAAAAATGGAAAGTAACTCAATCACTATTTATAGGTCAACAATTGATTAAGATATTTGGCAAAAATCAAAGCACATCTTGAAAATTGATTAAGATATTTGGTAGATACCATAAATATCAAAACACAATTCACCCATTGATTAAGATATTTGGCAAAGATGATAGAGATCAAAGCATAGATTCAGTACGATAGCTAATTAGGCTATTTGCTACAAAGTCTACACATTTAGCTATTACCAATGTACCATGATAAGTATCAGTTATAGAGTCTATTTCTCTACCAACACATCATAAGTAGGATTATTGGGCTCTTTTCCTTTAGTCTAGCATGACTTTTCTTAGTTACGTGCCTAAGAGAATAAGAGGTCCAATGAGCTACTGCACCAATATATCACATGAGAAAGGTTATCATGCGCTCACTTGAAGCATGCAACCTAAGACTAATTCTCATTGGTTTCATCGCATGATGTTGTATTCATTTTTTTTAAAGCTAGGATGCTCGAACATACACTTAGTTTTAAATACATACTTGGTTCCATGACTAACTCTTGACTTTTCATTCATTCCCTACTTAACTAATCATAGAAAAAGATGGGCAAAAATTGAGAATAAAAGAGTAATGATTCCATTGTATTCATAACAAATTAAATAATGTAGTTCATCAACATAAGAGCTTCCTCTCACTATATACATAAGTCACACCCAAAATTATGATGGCTCAAGATTATGATTACCAACCAAACCACTAAGCAAATTTAGGAGACATTTATACATGGTTCTACCCTAACCATTCCATTACAAAAATAATTACATAGTGATGACTCACCAACAACCATTAATATCAATGATTTTTGGCAAATCGTTACATTGAATTCTTATTGACCTGAGCTGAAATACCCCTATATACTCTCTCTATGTTGGATCTTCATTGTTGTACACCTATCTTCTCATGGACCTCTGACATCTATGTGAACCATTCCTAACCATCTCCACTTTCTATGCCCTTGCCCAACTTTTTTGCTATTGTATGAGTCCGACATTTTTGGTTCCTTCATTTTTCATGTAACCTTGTTCTTCGTAAATTTCCTCTTTCATGATATAGTATTATGTGTTGTGTCTCTTCTATGCCTATGCTTCCTTCCGTACAACTATCTTCAAAAAGTACTTAGGATAAATAGATACAAAATTGAGGGGCCAACATCACCCCACACTAAGCCAATAGTCCATCCTAGACTACGCATTATCCTTAGGTCACTCTGATATCAAAATTTTAGGTCTCATGTGCCTGACCTAGCACTTTACTTCCCTCCCATGTTTCAACATAGTTTGGAGCTTGGAATTAATATCTTCCGCTTCTCTAAGCCACTTGGTATCCTTGGGTTGTTTTAGAAAATCACCCACTTGAGTTATCAAATACTCAAGTGATGCAATAACATCATTTTGAACATCCTCAAGCATTCTGACCTTTATTAAAACCTATCCTCAAAGCATTATAAAATTGGTGTTTAGCTCTTGTCAATGAGCACTTATCTTATTCTCAAGCGCCTCGACATCATGAATTTCTTTAGCATGCTTGACTCTACCCTTTATTTTAAGCGTGTTCTCATCCAATTATCGGTGTTAAAGTTATTTTGCCTAAAGCCTTACCTCCAAAATTTTAGTGGGTCATGCTAATTTTATAAAAAACCCCATCAAGGATGGGAACTGTAACACCAACTCTATTCAAGAAGCTTTTACAAATTTTAACAACCTTATTGAACAACTATGTTGCCCAAGTTTTCTCATGTTGGAGATTTACCTACTCTTTACATTTTTTCAATAAAAGTTCTACTAGGGTCCCTAGTTTATCAATAACTTCTTTTTTGAGGAGAACTCCATCAGCAAACTCTAACTCTTGTTACAAAATTATCTTACAGAGCATTAAAGTCTTCACTCTAGATGTCGTTGTTGCTCCAAGTTCGTGCTTGAGCTCTTCTAACTCCTCTTCAAGATTTATTTATTCCATGCACTCATGATGGCATAGAGAAATGACCTATTGATGCTTCCACTTAAGTTGATTCACATCAAAATCCTGTAAGGCATTCTGCTTTATCACTTCATGAGAAAACTTAAGAAGGGTCGCGCTTGCCTAAGCCAACATACATTATCGAGGACCCACCCAAAATGTATTAGGAAGTTTTGTCTCTCTTGGTGCCAAAATAATATTATCTGAAGGTAGTTCAAAGTGGTGGTATTCATTATATACATCCATATAAAAGGAAAGCTCTCATCGAGTCTGATAGGTTGAGTCCTCCTTAGGGAAATATTACCACGTATATAGGTCCTTCTCTAGGATGTTCTATTGGAATAGGGAAAAAATGGAAGGGGTTACATTTGTAGTTGGTAGATGTTACTACACATATTCATCAATAAGCTCTTTCCTTTTATTGGGGTCACAATTGAGTATTTTAATGTTTGGATCATCTTTTTGGTGACTTGTGCTATCATCTAGGTCACTAGTGCCCAAAGTTATGCCTATGTTGTCCCTCTCTTCACCAATAGGCCTCCCAACATTCGCTTATGTGTCATCAAGGGTAGACTCTTCTTGAAGTATTGGAGAGGGTTCCATCTCTAGTTTTGGTGCGGCTTCCTTTTGATCTTTAGGGTGAGGTTCCCTCTCAAGTGGTTCTTCAACAATCACCACTCTCTATTTAGATTCTCTAACTTTTGGTGCATAGATATCTCATTTCGAAGTAATAGATGTCTGTGTGGTAGAATCAGGGCCTCCTTATTTTTGACATATAGGCACCCCTCAATCTCAAGGTGGTGAAGGGGCAGTCCTTTACTAATTTGGTTATTTTTGGTGAACACTCTATTAAGATACACAATGCAGAATTATATCCTCATAAAATGTAAATAAGAGAAGCTATGTAAAACAAAAATCAAATAATTGCATAATAAATCAAACCATGCACAAAAGGAGACACCAATATAACATGGTCCACCCAATGGACTACATCCACCAGAGAAATTTACTTAACCTTTCATTACTAGCCATCATAGGGAGAATTACCCATGACAACACCCTATCACATCTTTCTCTCCTTTCTCTCCTCTCCTTTCTTCTATACACATATGTAAGCTATAACCAAACTTACAACCAAAGCTTTAAACCAATCTTTTGACAAGCTTACAACCAAGCTTGCACATAAGATCTCTACCAAACTTACAACAAATACTTAAGTATTCACCTCTCCTTTGTAAGCTAATCAACCAAGCTTACCACAAGATTACTCCAAGCTTGACAAAAGCTACAACCAAGCTTACCAAAGACTTCATAAGTGTTCACTCCTTGAACTCTTGTAAGCTAATAACCAGGCTTACTCCTAAGCTTATACCCAATCTTAGCACAACCTCTCTACCAAGCTTGCAACCAAAGAATTCAACAAGTCTTAACACCTTGCACCTTTGTAATCTAACACCAAGTTTACGACAAGCTCTCTACCAAGATTTCTATACTAATACTTCACAAGTCTTCAAGGGAATTACAAGGATTACAAAGAGAATATAATGAATGCAAGAATTCATTCCTTTTTCATTGCCAAATATAATGAGAGATTTATGATTTTATAGCATTTGAGAGAGAGAGAGAGAGAGAGAGAGAGAGAGAGAGAGAGAGAGAGAGAGAGAGAGAGAGAGAGAGAGAGAGAGAGAGAGAGAGAGAGAGAGAGAAAGAGAGGGCTAAATTTTTTCATACTTCATGTGGGAGCACTATTGATCCATGGTGCTTTGCTTGTCTCTTTTTCAAGGGTCAATAAAGTAGATCCACTACTTTAGACAAGATCAAACCCACCTTCATGTGACTCCAAAAATTATGCCCCACTCCACATGTGAGACCAAATCAATAACATTGAAATCTTATCTTTTACTTCCCATGTGCACACAAGAGTCCAAAAGGTATTACAATCACTTTTTGAATTTCAACAGACATGTGAATCATGGAGCCTCATTAGAAATTCACCCCATACCTAACCCTTGTCATTTATGCCATAAGACAAACATATGTGACTTACCAAGGATAAAACCCATGTGCCTTGGTGGAGTGCTACGCCCCACTCCTATCACATAAGCCTTTTCCACATGAGGCTTCTCCATGGACAATGCCACATCACCTGCATGCCACATCACCATGAATAATGATTATGAATAGTGTTGGTGAATAGTGACTATGAATAGTGATTAAGAATAGTGACTTCACACCTAATAATATACAACTTGAAGTTAATATACATAAAAGTATATCCCTTCTAGATACTTTAGCCACCATGCTCAACATGGCACAAGTTCACTTATCAATGATTCTTGAGAAGTCATCACACTACTCAGTGCATCTCTATACCTACTAAATTTTTGAGCTTGTAATCAAGATGCATCTTACTCTATCACATGTCTAAACACATGGCCTTCACCTTTCACAGAACCTCAAGTCTCACTTGTTCTAACTTACTCCTCACATACACATAACATCTGATATGCTTCTATTCTTCTATGCTAATGCATCCATTAAACAAATTCTTCATTCTTGTCTTCATTCATAAAGACCCACTGAATTTAAGCAGAACTTTAGCTTCACTTGTACAACCACCTCGGTCTATATCTTCAACCTGAAGTTATCTCCATATAACTTCTTTTCCTTTGATTTATTATCCTCCACTATAGCTCTCACTCAAGCTACAATCCTTAGCTTCCTATAATTTACACTTTAGCAAAAAACCTTTGCTCTAACACCAATTGTCAAGATATATACTGCATAACTATATCCTCATAAATTACAAACAAGAGAAGCTATGCAAAATGGAAATAAACAAATTGTATAATAAATCAAACCATGCACAAAAGGAGACACCATTATTACATGGTTCACCCAATGGGCTACATCCACCAGAGAATTTTGCTCAGCCTTTTATTACCAATAATAATAGGGGCAATTACTTGTGACAACACCCAGTCACACCTTTCTCTCCTCTCCTTTCTTCTATGTACATATGTAAGATACAACCAAAATTTAAACTAGTTCTTTAAACCGAGCTTCCCACAAGCTTAAAACCAAGCATGCACATAATCTCTCTACCAATATTTCAACAAATACTTAACAAGTCTTCACCTCTCCTTTGTAATCTAATCAACCAAGCTTACCAAAAGCTTACACCAAGATTGCCACAAGCTACAACCAAGCTTTCTAAAGACTTCACAAGTCTTCACTCCTTGAACTTTCATAAGATAACAACCAATCTTACTCCCAAGCTCACACCCAAGATTGACACAAGCTCTCTACCAATCTTGCAACCAAATACTTCAACAAGTCTTAACACCTTGCACCTTTGTAAGCTAACACCAAGATTACCACCAGCTCTCTACCAAAATTTGTATACTAAGACTTCAAAAGTCTTCAAGTCCTTTACAAGGATTAAAAGGAGAATAAAATGAATGCAATAATTCATTCCTTTTTTCATTGTCAAATATAATGAGAGATTTATGCTTTTATAACATTTACATGAGAGAGAGAAGAGGGAGAGAGAAACTAAGAAGGGAGAAAATTTGCCATACTTCAAGTGGGAGAACTATTGATCCATAGTGCTTTGTATATCTCTTTTACAAGGGTCAATAAGGTAGATCCACTACTTTAAATAAGATCATATCCACCTCCATGTGACTCCAAACATTTCACCCCACTTCACATGTGAGACCAAAACAACAATAGTGAAACCTTATCTTCTACTTCCTATGTGCACATAATAATCCAAAAGGTGTTATAATCAGCTTTTGATTTTCACCAAACATGTGAATCAAGGAGCCTCCTTATAAATTTTCCCCATACCTAAACCTTATCATTTATGCCACAAGATAAACACATGTGACTTACCAAGGACAAAACCCATATGCCTTGGTGGAGTGTTACGCCCCACTCCTCTCACATCCACCTTTCCCACATGAGACTTCCTCCATGGACCATGCCACATCACCAAGATGTAATCTTAACATGCCACATCACCATGAATAGTGATTGTGAATAGTGACTTCACACCCAACATACTCGAATTGATATCATGCCCCAACCTCTTCTCTTCTGATGTCTTCTAATTTCTAGTGGGGGGGATAGTTTATTTTATAACCTCACTACTCCCTGATATCTTCTTCTTTGGCTTCACCATTTAATATAACAAGTAAACTTTGTCCCCAACCATGATATAATGTTCTTTGATATTAATGTTATTCGATTCCTATTTTTCTTGATAACCTTTCTTCATTGAATATACATATAATTCATGAAGAGTCTGAGACTCAACATTAAGCTTATTAGTGTTAATTTTCATCAAGTTGCATCATATATCTAATTCATAGAATTCATGAAATACCTAACTGTGAAAGCATAAGGTAATTTGAACCACATGGACAAGTCATCTATAGGGTACATTTACGTCCATAATAGGGAATAGTGTTGCTTCAACATAAACTGAGCTTGATCCCCCATATGTGTGGGCAATTCTCTAGGAATGCACCAATCATTCCCAAAGTATTCCTTCATCCCATCAAACCAACCCCTCATTCTTAACTTGTGGGAGGAGGTAACGACATCAAGGCAAGTGAATGATTTAAAATGCTTGACTGAGGACTTGTCCTCAAGTGGGTAGGCCTACTTCAATTCATCGTTGATGTATTCCAACACATCAATTTCATAAAATACCAATAAAATAAGAATTGTCCCTTAAGCAAACTTTTGATTCATCAAGTGATGGCCCTTTTATGCATATGCAATGATTCACTTGACAAAATTATGTGAATAATTATACTTAATCCCTAGACCATTTGGTTAGCTACATAAGGGTGTGCCATATCAATTTATTTTTATTTGTCAACTCTTCCAAGCTTGGTCATGGTCAAGCATGTAGCTACTCGAAAGGTAGGATCCTTAAGACTAGATATGTAAATGGTATGGCCCTGCTTCTTATCCTCTAGTGCCACCTCCATTTTCTCAATTTCATCTTGGTCCTCCAAGTCCTCATTAAGGTTAATGTCTGAGCATTATAAACCTGTGGCATTGTTGATTCTTTGGGTAGTGATCCACATTTTACACCCTGTAAAGTAAAAGTAGTCATTATGGATGTGGGAGATAAGTAATCTTATGAATTCCATGGGCTTCTTGAAATAAGGCAAGTTGAAGAGCTAGAAAACTCTAGCATAGTTGAGAAGATTAAAAATCATGAGATCATAAATGATCTCATTCCTAGTGTTCTATCACTCAACCCTATAATCGCACTATAATTCTATCTCATTTCAAAGTTATCAGTGATTATAATCAAACACTTGACAAGTTGACACCTTAGATTTTTAGTGCTTAGTGTGCAATACTAACTTGAGGTATTTAATTTCTTTAATCAACAAAGTGGGTGGGGAATGTGTTTCAGTTTTCTTCTTTACTTCGCATGCCATCTTTGATTCTTTCTTAATGTATGTTCTTTTTGTGTGTTGTGCCAAGTTTTCCACTTACACATTGGACTCACTAGCAAATTCCTTTCATATCAAAATTAGTTGTCCTTTTGCATCCTCAAATTATTCATCTTCATGGATCACAAGTAAAGGCTCACTTCTTTGGGACTTCTTTTTAGGCCACATAACCCTCTAAGGAGCTTGAAGGTTGAGGCATAGTTGTCTGATCCACTCGAAAGAATATGTGTTTACTGTTTCAAACTCCCTCAACTTTCCTACTTTAAGGTCCTCTAATGGGGGATGCCCACATATACGACATGAAACTCCTTCAATCATGTTCCTCTAATCATAATTTTACCACTCTCTTTATTCATGATAATCACCATACTTCACAACTACAAATTTATTGTTAAAATTTGATAAATGCTCTTATGATAGATTGAAAATGCTTTATTTGGCTTTGTAAATTTGAGAATTTGAAATAGTAAAATATTAAAATGGATACTTTTTAACCTTTTATAACTTTGAGGGTTATCCCATATTTACTTCTCCCTGACTTCATCCATTATTTCACTCATTAATGCCTCTAATAGGATGTCACAATGTCTATTTAGCACACTTACAATTACACTTATTATGTTATCACATTTAAAACATTTACCCCATCCTACACTTATATCATAGTGCATGACAATTGTAAAAATAATTTAAAAGGTTTTATTTCTAAGGTGAGAACCTAGGTTTTCCATCTTGATCCCTTCATAGTGGTTAAGTGCCACATCTTACGTATCCTTTTATATTTATATGCTTGTACTTTTGTTCCCCTTTTTTGTGTGCATTTCCTTCCACCATTTCCTTTGTGATCTCTAGCTTTACTTTATTCATACTTACCCCACACTAAAATATGTTTGTGGTCATCCATGATATGACAAAGAAAATAAGAGAGAGCCAAGTGTTGATCTAAACCTAGGCAAAAGGCATGAAAATAATGCCATGCTTTTTCAATAACAAACCAAAATCTTATACTAATCTAGTGGCCTATGCCTTATTAACAAGAGGAAACCATCACTTAGAATGGTAGGGTTGATCTCGACTACCATTGAAATGGCCTGGAAGGAATTGGCCATTTAACCTCTTCAACTTACACGTGCCTATGGGATGAATTCTATGAAAGATGAATGGATCATCCCAATGGATGCAAAGTTTCCTAAATGGTAGGTGAACTTGAATTCATAGACAAACGCATGCATACCAAGAGAAAAAGTCTTATTATTGATATGTCTCATTACAAGCTTTATGTTTTTTGTTTCTCCAATCCTTGAATCTAATACATGAGAAAACATGTTTCATCCAACTATAGTAAATCATCCAGGCACATTTTTAGAGATTCTTCATCATCCAACTAACCAACGTGCATAATACATAAATAAGGTATAAGGAACTCAATTAGCAGAACTAATTTAGCACCAAATACAAGGTTAAAAGGAGTGCTCTTGTTCAATTATTTATACATGGTCTAATATTCCCATAATACCATAGAAACTCGATCATCCTAATTAGTGTGACCAATATTACAAAACTTTATCAATGTATGACTTAATATTTTATTGAAAGATTCAATTATATCATTAGCTTAAGGGTGATATGGTGTAGTTTTGTGATACACTTGATCATGAACTCAACCAAAAGGATGCATATTATCTCATTAAGGAAATGAGTTCCATGGTCATTGGTTAAAATTAAAGGACATCCATATCTTATGATAATATTATTCAAAAGAAACTTAGCAACAGTCATAGTAGTACAATCTTGGATAGGGACTTCATCAACCTAGTGGGTGAGGTAGTAAATGGTAGTAATGATATAGCATGCACCAGTACACCTCACAGCAAGAGTAACAGGCCCAAAAAAATCAACAACCCATTTCTCTAAGGGTTCATGAGTAAGTATAGAATGAAGGGACATAACATCCCTCTGATGTAGTTTACCAATGCACTGATAGGTATCACATTAGCATGCATAAGCTTTCAAATCCTTAAATAAAGTGGGCCACCATAACCCTGCTAGTAAAACCTTTTGTATTGTAGCATC
This sequence comes from Torreya grandis, assembly GCA_037957365.1. NCBI lineage: Eukaryota > Viridiplantae > Streptophyta > Pinopsida > Cupressales > Taxaceae > Torreya > Torreya grandis. Next base: position 2,964,683 of record JARHVA010000590.1, read on the forward strand.
ACCAGTATAGTGGCCTTCGATGACACCTTTATGAACCTCTTAAGAACTTTAGTGCGCTTGTATTACATCATGCATCTTTATAATACTTTAACCCATCCAAGTTTATAAATTTCACCTCCAATTAGTTGGAAAGGAACAACACAAACATCTAATTACTTTTTCTCTCGAGTGCTGAGGTGGGTTGGTGTTGAACCTACATTAAGGAAACTTGTGATATATTCCAATTCCTCAGGTATGTTTATGACTTGAAAAAGTTTTAGATTAGGTAAGTCATCCTCTATGGCAAGTGCTTGTTCACTAAATTCAATGCATGACAAGTGATTTGGTCCATAATTAGTCTTACCCAATTTTACCATCATAAAAAATTGAAATTCCTAAAAGAGAACAATCCATTGATAAATGTGTCCGTGCAACACTATATTATTAATGAGGTACTTAAGTGCTTCATGATTTGTAAATAAAGTGAACTAGGTGGCCAAAAAATATTGGTAAAACTTCTAGAGCATGTATACCATGGACAAGGCTTTGCATTATGTAGTTGAGTAATTTTGTTTAGCTAAAGTGAGTTTCCAATTGGTAAAGTAGATGGGATGATCAAGACTACCCACACTAAGTTGTATTAGGACAACACCCACTACCATACCTGAAGCATCAACATGTACATGAAATGGGTTTGTCCAATTTAGAAATTGGAGAACAAGTAGACTGATTAGTTTGTCCTTGAGTGCTACAAATGTCTACTGGTGAGCATTTATCCATAAGAATTGACCATTTTGTTTAAGGAGTTCCTCCAACAATGTTGTGATCTTAGCATATCCCCAAATGAATTAATGATAGTATCTCATGTGTCCTAAGAAGGTGTGGACCGCACACTGGATGGTCAGTGCTGAAAGGCAAACAATGACTGTAATCTTAGTTAGATCTACTAGTAGTCCATCATGACAAATAATATGACCCAATAAAATTCCAAAATGAGTAGCAAAGACACACTTCTTAAAATTCAAACAAATCTAAAGTTGACAATAATGCTCAAGTATGAGGTGAATATTAGCACAGTGATCACACACTTAACCATATATGATCTAGTCATCCAAGTATACTTGAAGGAACTTGTGAATAAAGTCCTTAAAAGTTTCTATTACAATACATGAGAACATGATCGAAGCATTCTTTAAACTGAATGACATCACATTGTAAGTGAACAAACCTATTTTAGTTAAAAAGGTGGTATTTAGTTTATCTTTTTCTTTGATATGGACCTGATGATAGCTAGAAAAACCATCACTGAAGGCATAAATCTTGCACCCATCAACTCCTAAAATTTCCTTTGTTAAAGGCATTGGAAAAGGGTTAGTCATGCAAGCAACATTAAGTACCCTATAGTCTAAACACATGCAAATGTGACCATCCTTATTTATACTAATCACCATGGGACTCACCCATTTAGATTCATCAATAGGAGTGATAACTCCAATGTGCAACATACTCTAAATATCCTCTTTAACCTGAGCACACATATTAGGATTCATTTGATATGGTCTTTTTCTGACTAGTTGATCACCTTCAACTAAATTGATGTGCATCTTGCCTAATGAAGGGTGTACTCCTTTCATCTTCATGTAATTATGTGGGAAAACATCTTGATATTCATGTAAGAGTTAAAAAATCTTCGTGACCTCAATATTAGACCAACAATTCCCCATAATGGCCATTTTAGGCACATCCTCCATTCCAATATTACGTTGAATCATCTCAAGTGGTTTAGAATACGATTGTTGCTTACTCTATATGGTGTCACTACCATTGTGCACCCATATTCAATATGTAAATCTAAGTGGTCAAGGGACAAATCTTGTGGGTTAGAACTGGTAGCTTCCTCAACTTGGTACACAACCTTATACTTGTCCTTTCATATTTGTTACCTCAATGCATGGTTTGATTGAGAGTCAAGCTATAACAAGGGTGGGGTGGGAGTGTCAAGGTTTTGAAAGATGGATAAAGTATCTTCATGAATGTTGTGTATATGTCATATGTAGTCTTCAACTGGTGTTGAATCACCTACAATAGCCTAACAAATTGCTTTCAAGGACAGGCATGAATCCATGTAAGGGGATGAATAAGAGAGTGCTAAAATCATATTACTTCTAATGTTATTATAGGAATCTATGTTTAGGTATCATTCTTGATGAATATACTAGGGTGTAGCCCAGGTGCATAAAGTATCATAAAATGCATGAACCCATAAATATTTAGGCAAAGATGTGTCATCGCCATTCCAAAGGTTTTCATAGGCCTCAAGATGAGCTTTAGGGACATTAACACCATCATAACTTAGAGTGGCATGAACATGATTATCATGATGGAAACAATAGTGCATGGTATCACACACTCAATCCCAAGTGAGAAAATAATGATAGTGAGTTACCCACCATTGAGCAATTGTCCCTTGAAAAACATGAATAAACGAGTGCATCCATTCATCTTCAAACACATAAAAAGTTTCCAACTACTACACATACTCTCAGACCTCCAACTAATAATGAAACATAGGTGTTTGATCTATTTATAGGGGTGGTATAGCCGTCAAATGTCCACCTATAAGGAAAATAAACTTATGACACTTAAGTAACTTATGAAAAACATCCTCTTGACTATGAGTTGCACTATAAATTCATCCAGTAAGATCATATTCTCTATGAGCCCAACGTTTATAGGCATCACTGGCAATGTTAGAAATGGATTGTGCATCTGGACAGTATAATATGCCATCCAAAATAAGATCAAAACACTTAGTTCCTTGACCTAAAACATTATAAATATGATTGACGTCCTCCTCAATGTTAATTGGTTCAATAAAAGGAGGTCCTTGAGCATTGTCTAGGGGAATCACAATGCGTTGGTCATCATTTTCAAAACTGATATAACACTTCTTGAAGCTCAAATAAATGGTGTCTACATAGCACCATGGATAAACCAAAAGAGATAAAAAATCATCAGCTTTAGCTAGCTCAATCACTTCAAAGTCAACCTTGAAAGTGACACCCAAAATGTTGATGGTGGTATCCTTAAGAACTCCTATGGGCAGTGCATGAGTCTTATTAGCCATAAATAATACATGTGGATAAGGATACAAAGGAGGGCTCTCCATCTTTCTCCAATCATCTTTGGTTATTACATTTCCCTGTGTCAGTGTCTACTAGTATATCATGAATGATCCAACCATCAATAGTTACATTCACTGGCATTTATTTGTCATACTCCATACTAGGTTGGACACAAACCTCTTATTGTTGTGCATGGTTATGGTTCAATTTGTTGGGTGAATATTTTTTCACCAGCTAATTGATGGGTAAAATAGGTTGTTTCAACCACAACATAAGGAGATTGGTTGGCCAAATGTGCAGGTTTACCACATCAAAAGGGGACAAATCTCTCCTCTCATCAAGGGGAGGTTCCCTATAAATATGAGGTGCTATATACTATATATATAAGCTAAAAATAACACTTAGGGTAGGATAACACCATCCATCTCTCTTTTTTTAGAGATGATGTTCACAGACATAGGAGAATTCTAGTGAAAACACTGAAGACACTTCTCTTCTTTTAGAAGTGGTCTGCAGCAAACATCAGGAATTTTTTCTGGAAAGTAACTGATAAACAAAAGTAATAGGATGCAATAACACAATAGGATGAAGTGTAGCACAAAGTCTCCACCTCAACTTCCAAAGAGTGAAATATGAAGGACAATAGGGGCACAAAGTCATCCCAATATCCTTTACACAAACAAACTGAAAACACACACACACTAAAGACAATTATGGCAACTCAAAGTCTTAACACAGTTGGCTTTAGGACACCTTCGTGATTACTTCCATTATTTCTACTTATTTAATTAAATGGACAAGAATGCATTCAAGAAACAGACATAAGAAAAATTTCCTCAACAATACAATCTATTCCAGCACAAAGTCTAAAAGGTCACTTACTTTCTCATTCAAATAAAGAAATATGATTAACAATCTGAGCTCAAAGTCTTAGTAATCACCTTTCAATTTGGGCAGAGTTTTGCTTCTATAATAGATAGATCTCTCTTGTACAAAATAAGAGATTACAATATATAGTAGCCAAGAAAGACTTGGCACTTTATTTCATGGAATGGCCCATGCTACATTCAATGCCTTGAATGCATTTTCAGTTCTGTCAAGGGGCCATGTTGGAACAGGGCATCGGCCGTAACTGTGGCGTGTCAATTCATCTCAAATGTCTCATCCAAAGTATAAGTTGCTTGGTCCTCTTCCTAATATTTGCACAGCTATCCACTTCACCTTTACTTGATGGAGAAAAATAGGCTGCGTCCTTGATTTGTTCATGCTCTATGATGTCCACTTGGTGGACTATTTCACCAACTAGAAATAACTCATGTGTAGAGATTTCTAGTCTTTCCCTCTTTTCTTAATGCATTTTGTCTCTTCCTCATGATCTGAGCTCTTAGGCTATCTTTTCCCTTTTGGTTGGCTCTTTCGGCTCCCTCTTCAGCTGGTCACCGAGTTTGTTCTCAAGTTCGCGCCACATTTAAAAATCAACAGATATTTTATTACCTTAAATTTGACATCCAAAGGGATGTCATTGGTTGCTGATCGCTTGAACCACTTTGAACCATGAACCTTAAACCATTAGAGTGTATTGGTTCAATGGTTCAATGGTTCGGATGGCCCTATCAGCTCCTTAGTTCAATCACTCCTTTGGTTCAATCACTTCCTTTCCTCTTCAGTTGAACCATCTCTTCGAACTTGTCTCTGGAATCTTCTGCTTCCTTCCTTCACTTGAAGCTTCCTTGAACCTTTAGACCTTTGAACTTTGAACCATTTTGTTTCAAAGTTCAATGATTCACTCTCTTTCTCTGAATCCTTTGGTCCTTCAAAGTTTTTGGATCATTTTCTTTTTTGTTGAACTCGTTGAACCTTTAAACTTTGAACTCTTTTAGTTCAAGGTTCAATAGTTCATTGGTTCATTCTTTGTTCTTTGAATCCTTTGTTTTTCTAAGTCTTTCAAACTCCCCAAAGGGAAGGTGTCCCTTCGGGCCTTGAGAATGGTCCATTTTGTGGTCACCGAGAGTCCCCCGCAAGGGTGCCTACCCTTTGAGGTCCTTCGAGCAGCCTTGTTCTTCAAATCCTTCGAACAAAATGTTCGAAAGAAATCCTTTAGACATTTTGTTCAAAGAAAATCTTTCTTCTACCTTTGCCACTTTCTATCGAGCCTTTCAACATTCCTTCAGACAAAATGTCTGAAAGAATTCCTTCAGACATTTTGTCCGAAGGATTTCTCTTGTGAAATTTTGTTGCAAAAAATCTTTTCGAAAGATATCCTTTTGTTCCTTTCGATTGAACCGACTGATTGAACCAACCGATTGAACCAACAATGGTTCAATGGTTCAATATTGTGTTCTGTTGATTCAATTGACTGCTTGAACCAACCGCTTTGAACCAGCTCTTCGAACTTTTATTGAACTCATTGAACCTTTATTCTTTGAACCATTTTGGTTCAAGGTTCAACGTTTCAATGAGTTAAATCTTTCTTCTTCAAAGTCTTCTTTCGTTTAAGTCCTTTGAAACTGTTGAACTTTGAACTTGTCGAAGTGCTTAACTCTTTTAAGTCTGCTGATGTCATTGAACCTTTGAACCTGTTGAACCTGTGAACCTTTAGAGGTGGGGTTCAATGGTTCAATGGTTAAATATTTTGTTTGAAGCCTGCCGATGGACCTTTTGGTTGAAAAATCTTGAATAATTGAAGAATTGGAGCACTCAGAACATTTTTTGAGAAGGGAAGAGAGAATTTTGGCCTGCAGGACCAAAATAGTTGGTATGTTGTCCCCAAAAATGAGCGATAGATTTTGGGAACAACACAATTGATGATGCTTCATAGGCTTTGATGCTTAATGATTCAACCTATTCCTTAAAAGGGGAATGATGTCTTCATCAAGAAGTTGTTTGCATAATTCATGAAACTTATCATGCATCGAGTCTGTGAGTATCGATGCCTTCTATATTTTAGCATGCACAATAACATCTCTATACTTAAAGAACTCAATTTACCTTGTAGTTATTGCACCAAAGTCATCATGTCTTGTAATACTTATTTTTTATTCTAAGCATCTGGCTAACGCTCCACATGAGGCTCTTTCCATTAAACTTTATTAGTGGGTGGATTTGAAATTGATTGGGAAGGAACACCACTTCATGTTGTAATATTTACCTTAGGTCTAGTTGGAGTCGTAGGGCATGGTATTCATAAGAAGTTAGAGTTATATTATCCAAACACCCTTCTCATTCCATTCTTTGGTGATGGTAGCATAAATGTCTAGGCACTCTTCCAGATGATGCTCATTCTTACAAAAGGCATAAGTTGGATAGACTGTGTAATCACACTGGTAATGCTCTAAAGAGCCACACTTATAACAGTTTCTAAGTGAAAAATGACCACCTCCACATCCACGATCGTGACCTCTATAAGATTTACCTCCACCATTTTCTTAGTTATTAGCTACATAGGTCTAATGAATACCTCACATGAACACCTCATGAATATCACTGATAAGTCAACAATCATTTGTATCATGTGTATATGCATCACATATTTTATAGTATGATGATACTTTAGATTGAATAGCACATTGAAGCAAGTGGAAATCTCTCATATCATGTTATTCTTGGTAAATATCACATGAATGTTTTAACACTATGTGAATACTCTTCTTAGGATAATTATTTCTGTTACGACCTTCCACTTCATAGTCAACACATCATAAACCGCTGTGAGTGTCTTGAGAACTGTTCATAGTAAGCTTCTTTAACTGAGACACCATAGCATTCATTTATTCCATAAAGGGACTAATCCCTATATCTATACTTCTAATAGCTTTAACATGAATAACATCTTCCAATTCCTCGTGTGGGTCAATGAAAGTCTTCTAAGACAAGTTGTGTCGAAAATGGAGTAATAAACCTCCTACAAACTGCTAGGCATGCTGTGTTGCATTTATCTCAAATGATAACATGGAAAGAAGCATTTCAAAATGTGTATCACATTTATGGACACTCTCAATGTGTTCTTGTTTAATATCCTTTAGGGAAGCAATACTCTATTGTCAAACTCTAGAATGTCAAATTCTTGAAAACAAACTACCTTCAATTGTTCATAGTTTACCACAACTTATTGCAGATCAAAATTTTGGTACTATTTATGCATGCAATCTAAAATGGTAGTGGCAAGCTGACTTTCCTTATATTTAATATAAGTAATGCCTCACACTTGCCTAATGAGTTCACACTTATGAACATGTTTTGTTGCATTTTCATTGCTACAATATTTAAGCAAATGAAGTGTCATCTCATAGTAAAATGTAAGTGGATTGGGAATTGGAAATGGAGTTTGTTGTGATACACCTCCAATTCCTCCTAAGCCTTATGGGTAAGGTCCACCAATGCCTCCTGCACCACCTCTAGATCCTCTAGTTGAACCACCATCAGTATCACCTCCCACACCTCCTATGGCAATAGAAGCACCCAATACATTAGGTGTATAAGCAGATTGATTAACTATTGATGGGCTTGTACTCTACCCACTAGCTATATTTGGTCCACTCGACACTCTAAAGTGAGCCATAGGGTTGACTTGTAATGGAAAATAAATTAATAAAAAAGAATTATCTTGATTCTATACTTCAAAAGTTTCTGCTACAAGTTTAAACTCTGACTCGAAACTATCTTTATCCAAAATTCTTACAATCAATTCATCCAACTCAAATGCACGAGTATGTGATATGGGTGGGGAATTGGGCCTATCTAAATTGGGTTCTATAATCACCAATGCTTTACTTGTTTCTTCCATGCATATCTATGCCAATGTAAGGTATAGTATTGTGGTTGGGGAGTCCTCAATATGCCTTTCTAGATCCCTATAGATCCTCATGGCATTTCTAGAGTCCTCCTATTCCCTCCTTGGATTGCTTTCAACCATAACCCTTTTCCTAGACTCATCATACTTGTGCTTATGAAACTCCCACTGATTGGTTATCATGTTGAACCAATAATATCATGTCAATATGTGCCCCTTCATTTCCCCATGGATTCCATTGCTCATGTGAGGGAAAGTTTAGTTGTCCATATGAAAGTTTTCAAGTATCGAGTCAATTATAAGCTTATTAATTTCTAACAAAAATTGTCTAAGATACCTTCTGCACAGCGCCTAAAGGAATTTAAATTGAGATTCTTCTGGGTAAGAGTGCATAGAGACCATGTATTCCTATTAAGTGTTATTTGCCATCAAATGTCCACCACATGTTTCTAGGGCACTCCCAATCTTGCCAAGGTTGATTGATGTTATACTAAATAGGAAACCTTCCATCCATAATTCCTTGAACAGTCTTGCATGTACACTAAAAGCTAAACATGCAAATGAATGGGCACTTTTACAAATAAATATTTGTAGAGTGAGTCATAAAGGTATTGTTCTACCCATGCATGCATAGAAACTCCTGGTTCAAGATACTGAAGCACAAAATTCTCTTTTACAATAGTAACTTAACACTCAACATTTTTCAAAGACAACCATTTGAGAATTTTCCCACCATCATGAGAACAAGTGCAATGGGTCCCAACAATGGAACCAAAATATTGAGCTCTATTCCTTTAGTCTAGCATGACATTTTATAGTCATGCTCCTAAGAGAATAAAAGGTCCAATGAGCTATCACACCAACATATCATGTGAGAAAGGTTCCCATGTGCTCACTTAAAGCACACAACCTAAATCATAGAAACAAATGGGCACAAACTGAGAATAAAAGAGTCATGCTTCCATTGTATTCATAATCAAATTATATAAGATAGTTCATCAACACAAGAGTTTCCTCTCACTACATACATCCATAATTATGATGGCTCAAGATTACAATTACCAACCAACCCTATAAACAAAATTAGGGGGTATTTATACATGATTCTACCTTGACCATTTAGTTACAAAAATAATTACACAGTTATGACTAGCCAATGACCATGAACAACAATGAGTCATGGGAAGTTCTTATATTGAATTCCTAATGACCTAGGCCTAATTAACCCTATATACTCTCTATATGCAAGATCTTCATTGTCATGAACCTATATTGTTGTGAATTAGTGTTGGATTCGTGCTTAACTATTCTTCTATGATGTCTATGTGAACCATTCCCTAAAAATCTCCATTTTTAGCACCCTTGCCCAAGTCTTTTGCTATTATATGATTCATACATTCTTGATTCCTCCATGTTTCATGTATCCTTGTTCTTCATAACTTTCCTCTTTTGTGCCACGGTCTTTAGTGTTATGTCTCTTTTATGTCTACGCTTCCATTTATGCCACTGTATTCAAAAAACACTTAAGATAAATAGATACAAAATTGAGGCCCCGATAAGTATGGTCAATTGTTCACCATGTCATCTAGGTTTAGATAGTGCATGTCACAGTTATATGATCTACACTCAGGTATCCTATGATACTCCTATATCACCTATACTAACAACTAACATTCCTAATCCAATATACATATCTACTTAAACATTTATAAATAGATAAACAACGAGGTACCATTACTTAGAAAAATAATGTATTTCCATATCAACATATAAATAATGAATATAATCAAATACATGAAAATACATAATGTTACAAATCAAGATGTCAGTGTACATGATACCCATGTAACAACAAAAATCCACACACACACAACTTGATACACATTTTAGTACAATGATCCAAGTCACTCAATAATTAGAGCTTGGTTACTAGGACCAACCCCCTCACTCTCACTCTCAGATGCATCCATACCAAAACTAGATGCTCCACCATCCCCCTAGATCTAGTTTGAGACTGATGTTTACGTGCTCTATCTCATAACACTGCTACCTTAGCTAACAAATCTCTATGCTTCCGCTGTAGAGTGTAGGCATAGATCATCCCTATAGCTTTGCATGTGCCTCATCCCTATTGACAACTACTCATCTATATGTTGTAGTAGCAATGGTTACTCAATCAAATAGGCGGGAATGAACACTGATAACATTTATGGCCCTCTCCACTAGTCCATCATCAGGGATATACCATTTTAGTACTTGGAATGCAAACTTAATAATAGTCTCCCAATATTTGTCATCACCTGGACCTACACATACCAACACAATACATCAGGTACCTACCCAAATAAATAAGTAACAAAGTAATGTAAACATACATATATATAATAACAACCTGCCTTCAACTACCCTAATGGGCTCAACATCCACTGCATCCTCCATGATAACCCCACCTCCTAGAAACAATGGTGCCCATATATGCTGAACCCACCATGTTATGTAGGCATCGATCACTTTTATGTCATCCACATTTGGTATATCCAACGCTGGATCTCATTGTCAATGAAATCAGAGATAACTCCATCATCAATGGTTTGGGCCTATTCCTTAGCCTCACTAGAACCGAATAACTTCTCACCCACACCCATGGTATAAGTGGAACATCCTCAATCATCCCAAACTACCATGTCACTTGCTCATATTAAAATCTCTCAAACACATTGACCCAATTGTCATGCAACCAATAACTCATTTGAACCCATCTCAATTGAGCACCATTCTTTGACCACCCCTTAAAACCCCTGTAGGATCTCTAAATAACATCTATAATTGTGAATCTATCCAACATTTGTTGAAAATACATCATGTTCCTCTTGGGCACATGATTTGTACCAGTCCATCTCTCTATAGATATCTTTGGGTGAGACCAATTCCCTCATAGATGCCCTTCTAGTCTAGCCACTGTGATATGCTCATAGTCCCAATAATGCAATAATGTCGAAGACCTAATGCCACCCTTGCATAACTACTAAGTGAAATGGTATAAATCCTTATACAAGTGGGTTAGCATAGTGTGACCCCACGAGCACATGGTCTGATGATCCTCTATATCCTATACTATACTATGTATCTTGTATGAGATAGATACCCCACTCCCATCCATAATAATAAAGGAAGTTAGTAGCACCATCAAAAACTTCCACAACCATAGAACATTCACTGTAACAATCAAAGAGAATAATACATCACTATTTCTCCCTACTTGATAAGTCCTCATGGGCATCATTGTAAAGTACCTCACGACCCACTCTATAAGCCAATCTCTAGTGCCCTCTTACAACACTACTCTCTAACCAATAATGGGTAATATAAAAATCTTATAGACATCCTCCAACATCATAGTGATCTCCCCAGTGGGCAACTAAAATGTCCAAGTAGCAATATTCCACCTCTCACACAATGCCATCATCATATGCCTATCCCAAGGCATTTGAGTCAGTGATGCCATGTGGCCTAAACTAGCTCTATCGATCACCACCCTCTTATCATCTATCAAGGGTAGTCCCCATAAACACTCCGTCATTTGGCCACTTTAGAACTTCATCATACACACATCCATCTATAACATACAACCAAATCTAACATTACCATCCCAAAAAACTAGATAAAAATTTAGTAGTATTCATTAAACATAATTAAAAGCAAAATTGGCTTAGTGGACACTGGCATTGCATCCTAGATAGTAACATTGTACCTAGGATGCTAACATTGCAACCCATGACATTAGCACTATACTCATGACACTAGTGTCATCTTCCTAAACAAGGCCCTAAACTACCAAATTTTCACTTAAAATGATTAAAAAATGTAATAAATATATAAAAAATAGGGAAAATGATAGATTATTTTCTAGGGTAACCTCCTCCATAGCCTGGATAAGTGCTTCCACCTCCTTATACCAAGTTGTTGTCACTCCTCATCTCCTCAACATGTTTATAAGCTTAGAGCAAACAATCTGTATCAACTCGAATGGTTTAAATGATTTGTCAAATCAATCAACCAAACTATTTAAGTGATTTTTTAAAAATTCCACCTACCTAAGGTTGACCTTGTGTGCCAATTTCACCAACTAACACAAAATTCTTCCAAATGTGATATGTCAAGAACTGCAACTCTAATTTTTGATCCATTTCTTATGTGTGGGACTTGATCATGATTTCCCTCACATTGTACTAGTTACACTACTATCTCGACCAATTTGACTCTATAAAATGACAAACATATTTTCCTTAACAAGATCAATAAAAACCAAAGGTATATCCTACTCCCAATTTAAAAATAACTCTGTTCCAATCAACAAAATTAATCACACTTAAAATAACATTACCAATTATAACTATTGATAACATATTGGCTGGTATCACTTTTGGTTAGACATCCTTACCATAGTTTTGATTATCTCCCCAAAAGGAGGACATATATACGCTATTTACATAGACACACAAATTGGTTTAGATACAAATTTACACAAACACATAGATTGGTTCAAATACAAATTTACACAGATACACATATTGGTTCAAATACATATTTACATAGACACATGGATTGGTTCATGTACATGTTTACACATACATATAGATATACTCAAATATATAAATACGCTCAGATATATATATATATATATATATATATATATATATATATATATATATATATATATATATATATATATATATATATATATATATATATATATATAGGCTTAGATATTCAGATACACAACTTGACTTAGATTTCTAGGGTTCCATGATCTTATTAGATATTCATTCGGATACATAGTTACATTACTTAGATATCAGGTTTGGGGGCATGATGCAAGGCACATGTCCTTGATCCCATAAGGTTATACCATATTGTATGGATGGAATGGTAAGTCATACCATTCTCTATGTTTATATTACTAGATTACACTCATATTTCCACCAAGATGTCACTAGGATTTCACCAGTTTGGGTCACATGGTTGTCTACAATGGTTAATCCATAGTTGTTCACTAGACCCAAATTATGTAGGCTAAGTGACAGTTTCAACTTCTAGTTATATATTACATTCTCATATTCGATCCAAATATCAATGTGGGGGTAAGTAGGGATTGTTTCTACACATTTACATATTACATTCTTATATTAAGTCTAGATACTGAAGTGGGGCCAAGCAGGTCTTGTTTCTCCATAGTTACATATTACATTCTCATATTCAATCCAGATATTAGGGTGGGGGAATAAGAGGGTTTTGTTCCTCATAATTCAGTTCACTGTTGATATATAGTATAGGGGGAACCTACATTGTGGCTTTCCTCTTCACATACATCATTCCAGCTCCTGTCCACTTCTCTGGCCAAGAAGTGGGCTAGGTCCAAAGCACATCCGCACAGGTAAGTACAAGTATGCATTTCTCTTTTTCTTTTACTTTAGTACTTTCATTTCATTACATTACTAGAATAAAATGGGGAAAATGTACATACCCTAATTCAATCAAACAAGCATAAGTACTGTGTCTTTTATTGTTCTTTCACAAGAAGGTCTTAGTGGTGGATGTGACTCTCGTTCTTGTGGTCATTTTGGGTCTTTTGGTTTTTTTTCTATATTGTTTTCCCTATTTTCTACACCCTTAAAAGTCTTATGTCATCCCCTCCTAGTCTTATGGGCCCTTTGACCTACTCTACCCAATCTTTACTTATTTTTGGGACCTCAAGATAATAGCATCGGTCATAGACACTAGCACCATACACTAGTGTCCACTTTTAGTGCTAGTGTCCAACAATCACTTTCTCACTGTATTTTGGGTCCTAACCCTTCCTTGAGCCTTCTCTTATGATTTTATCTATCTTTTACATTGTGTTAGCCAACAAACAAGGGTATTACATTCAAATCAAAGTTATTTCTATATAAAGAGCCTCACAAGGCATTTTACATCTAACACTTGTTATCTTGGCACATAATTACACAAAATCAATCCATAGCACAACTCAACATACTGCATATCACTCAACCATCACACCTAGATTTTCATTTTTAATCAAATAAAGGCCTAAGCAAAAGACATTATAACATACCATGCATGATGATTATGCACATTCCCTAAGCGAAAACTACATGTGATTTGAGACCCCTATCATTAGGGTTAATGCTGATAGTAGTCAAGGCAACAAGGGTTTTGTCCTGCATGATCGTAATATACCACAACCCAATTTTTCATTTCCTTTTGCATTTGATCTTGTTATTGTTTCATATGTGTAGCTGTTCATTAGGTTTTGGAGAAGATCCAACAAAATTATGACACAAATGAATGATTGGGAGCTAAAAACTTACCTATAGGTCTTTGAAACTCTCTCGCAACATCCTTGAAAGTCTTAGATAGTGTCTCCACAAAAGGATATTTGCACCATAACTGGACACTATCACTACAATCTTATTGTCTTCCTAACGATGCCATTATACGAAGCTATTTTTCAACTTTATTCCCAGAATAAAAGACTCTTGACTAGTCTCCAAGCCTGTTCTAGCCTTCCTAACATTTGACAATACTTGTTTTGCTCTAGATAAGTACATTTCCTCATTGCCCTTACTATTTTAGGTAAATCTATTTGATTAACTATTTACAATATTTACCCTAATTTAATTACATACTTAGCCCTTTAACAATTTAGTATTTACATGTACTAAGTAGGGAAACATTTAAAACATTATTGTTCATTCAGAGTTCATAATATAAGATGAAAACAAAATATAAAAGCATTGATCAATTTCGCATATAAATTTATTGAATGATATGAATATTTTTCAGTTGGATGAGGATATTTTGAGGCTATGAAGCTCTCACAATTTCTATTTGATGAGTCTCATTTCCTTATGGCAAATTTTTCAATGAGGGAATCACAGTCGTGGAAAGAGAGGCTAAGGAAAAAATGGTTGTGGCTAGTCATGGGCATGCAATAGAGGATATTATTCAACATGATTATTCTCCCTTATAAATGTTGGTAGATAATTATTATTTATTTAGTTTTCTATCACTTAGATCTACAACATAATTTGTTGATACAATAATCTCTCCATTACCACATCTCTTATTTTACTTATACACAGATGACCATTTTGATAAAATGTTATAAATGGTTTATGATGTCTTACTGGAGCCATGCACATCCATATGACTTCCTTAAGCATCTACATCAGAGTTCAACGAATGAGTTCATCAAGTTTGTTGAAATAGACCATTATCAAAGCTTCCACATATTCAAACGGAGACATATGATCATCTCAAAATAAAGGAAAAATAAGTGGAAGAATAAGAAGATGGATGAGGAAGATTCCATTTGGTCATTGATATTTGGTGACAAAGCTTCCCAAAGGGGAGGGAATGTGAATACGTGGAAGAAAAAGATGACACATAAGCGAGCTTCACTTTAGACACCAAAATTTGGGGACAAAGCTACCCAAGTGGGAAGGAATGTTGTGTTCTAAATACAACATGTTTTATTTTATAATGTAAATGAGTTACTTTGTTATAAAGCTCATATTTGGTCAAATAATGTTTTTTAAGTTGTGGTGTTAGGTAAGTAATTAATAATATTATGTGGCTTAATTTAGAATCTATGAGTAGAATCATTATATCTAGTCATAAGTAGTATGTAGGTAGTTTATGTGAGAAGTTATTCACTTGTTATAAATAAGGGTCTACACTTCCAATTAGTAATTAAGAAGAGTATTGTGTGTGTGGAAGGACTTCTTCCAATAAGGAGCATTGTGCAGTGGTTCCTTCCAATAAGGAACATTGCATGGTGTAGCCCTATCTCAAGGCTTTGATCTAATATATGGGGAGATATATTCTATCAATATATTAGTTATTATAATTATGAGTTGCAAGAGATTTTTATTACTATTTATGAGTATAATATTATTTTATACGGGTTCATAACATCATTGCATGACAAATGACACAAGGTACATTAAGGTCATTACAATTTGCTTTGCATTACATTGCATGCCAATACACATGTGTATAAAATTAATGCATTGTATGTGGTGCAGTAAGTGTTTCTTGGCCTGCACCTTATGTAAATCAATGTGTGTTAAGAAACCCTCGGTGTAAATCAGTAAAAAAAATTAAAAAAGGCTCAAAACATTCAATAGTTATTTATAGAAGCAATGAGGTGTACACATCTCATCCTATGCGAGTTATAGAGGTGTTGATGGTGGGTTCATTGTACCTTGAAATATCTGAAAAAATATTAAAAAAAGATTTGATTGAAAATATATAAATAACTTGAAAATATTTAAAAATTATTTTTAAATATAAATTTAGATTACCTAATAATAGTTGACAATGCATTGAATAATTATTTGACGTGGTGGTGCTTTGTTGACAATGTTCCTAGGACATGTGGTTACTTTTAAATAGTTGTGAAACAAAAAATAATAGATTTTTAATTTATATATGTATCTCATGCACCTTATAATGTAATAGGGGTGCACCATCATGTTGGTTGGATGAAAGGAGCACTGCTTGCATTTGAAATGGTCATTTTTTAATTTTATTTAATTTAGATGCCTATATCAACCCATTAATATATAAAAGTTGAATGAAATTCACACCAATGCATTGGTATCAACAATTAAATGCCATTTTTTATGTTTATTTGACGTGCAATACATTATAAAATCACTAGCACACTGGGTCAGGTCCCACCCAAAAGCTTAAGTGGGAATAAGTGCACCGATTTTGGACATGATGTATCAATGCGTCTATTAATGTTAGGATGCAATAGACCCAATATCCTTAAAACCTCCTCTAAATCACCCTTAAACTTCTCCTAAAAAAGTATTTTAACAAACTTCTTGAATAAGAAACCTCCTCAATAAGGTTCTATGGTATTAGTGTATGCATTGAATTAGATGATCAATGAAAGTTTAAATGTGGATTTTGAGGCTAGTCCTCTTAAGAACCAATAAATCATGTGTCCACAGTAGAAAATCAAGAAAAGAGGATTTAATAAACTAGGGGCATGTTTGATAATGGTTAAGGTTTGAGAAGCGTAGCCAAAAACCCTTTGTCATATTTTATATCAATTCAACTTATTTCCATAACATTATGAGGCAGTCAAAACCAAACTCTTAAATATACTCCCTTAGACAATTTCACCAGCAAAATGGTCCATCAGAGTGTATTGTTCAAGCCATTTACATGGGTTATCAAATTTAGATAATTGTAATACAATGCCAATATGATTTTTATCAGGGGTTTGAACATTGCCTAAAGGAATACCTTCAAGATAAATAAACGAGTCTTCTTTAACATCCTTGCAATTTTCTTTGACAACGACAACAACAACTAATTTTAGCTTTCAGATTAGTTTCTTCGTAGTGTAATAATAAACAAGGTTCTTTTAAATTCAATAGCATGCAACAAAAATATTCTCCCACTAATTAATACTTGTGTTCTATAGGGGAATGAGTCCATTGTATGCAAAACACTTGTTGTAAAAGATAAATCACACTACATTTTATAATGAAAGAGAAACAATATGATATATACATCATATACACAACCTTAAAAGTAAAAACCTTATAGCCACGCCACCATTTTATGACCACCTCTTTTTTATTTCTTTTTGTTTCTTAGTTATTTCTTTCATTGTATTTTCATTTTAACATTTTAAAAAATTTAGCTTCACCTAATAATCATGTAAATTATAAACTACTTTACAATTTAAACACAATAAAATGGGAAGACTGGGATACACTTATTAATTTTAAAAGTACCTTTCTTTTCTACTTAAAAAAACATTTATTGTAGTTCAGGGGATGGCATGAAAAACCAATTCCTCACCAATTAAATTGACAGAATAGATCTTCTTAATCATGACTAATTTTGTCAAAAAAGACTTTGATTTAGATATCTATTTGCTCCTATTACTAAGTTTACTATAATGTGTTATTTATAATAAGCGTCGTGTAGTGGTTATTCCTTATTTTTATTGCGTCAATTGTGGATCTTGGAGGCTAAGTTATAGCGTAATAGGACAAATATTACATATTAACAAGAAATAGTTCCTATCGTTAGTTTGCATTGTATATACAATAATATTAGATTGTGCACAAAATTTAGTTGTAGGAATGAAGAAGAGCCTAGTCATGGGGCATTAAGGGATCCAAAGATTGTTATTGTGTAGGTGTTAATCCAAATACTAAGAACAATAATTCTATCCAAATAATAATACCTGTGCATGTTAAATTGGGTGGACGCTTCAACGCTATCATGCATGAGTGCAAAAAATGGATCAGAAGAGATGACCACAATCAAAACAATTAAGATAAAGGCAAACAAAATGTAGATAGTCACAACAAGAACAAGCTTAATGAGATAAGTAAACAAAAAACATGTATGGATTAAGGAGGACCAATGAAAAAACAATTCTCCATTAAAATTGAAGGATCACGAAATAAAGGGGAATGGGAAAAATGAGAATCCTCTCACCCAAGTAGTGCTAGGATCAATCAAGGATGTTAGATTTTGGATCACCTCAAAGAATTTATCAACGACATCCACACACTCAAAAAAGCCATGGTAAGTGTATATAACATAATTTTAAAGCAAAATAGAGAGCACATCGAGTATCAGAAGGAGATGTATGCCTTGATCAAAAAATTTCAAGAAATATCTTTGGCACCCTTTAACTTGACTAAAGCTATGAATGACAACTTAATACATATTAAAAACCTCTTCAAAAATATCGGAAAGGAGGCTAAACTTCATATCGAGATCTTGACAATGATATACATAAATACAAACGAAATAGAAGGAATAAAAAACATTTTGACTAGAATAGTAGAGAACATGATAAACATGAAAGAGCACTTACACCACTGACACAAGATAGTGACTCTTGGGCTACTCGTCCTATAGAAGAAATAGTACAAGAGAAAAATTAACACTCACTTAGACGATATAAGTTTATATTCTCAATTTCTATTTATGATAAACTTGTTGATTGTAATAAAATGACCTTATTTTTTGACAAGGTTTAGAATTTGATAGTCATGCTTCAAGTCGACTTAATGCTTTTCATTATAATAATATCATTTCATATAATAATAATTTTTTATTATAATATTTAAAAACATCTTAAAACATATTCTTATAATATTAGATAAAAAATTTTAAAATTATTAAAATAATATCTAATTTAAAACATTTTAATTGGATACAGCGAAAAAAATTATTTATGTGAGTGAAAGCGACAGTATGCTGCGACCTAATTATTCGATACTTAAACGCATATGCTTTCGATATTAGAAATAAACATCCATTTTAATTCGGAATTTGAGCAAAGAAACCTTTTATGTGGCTGAAATTACAGATGCTTCGCGACTTTCCTTCTGTTTTTTTGTTTTGCATGAAACCCTTTGTTTACGTGATGCCCGAACAACAAATTTGTTTTCATGTTGATGCCGCTCAATACTCTGCAGCTCAATGGCTGCTGTCTTTCCAGACATCAATTACCACTTCGGCACATTTAAAAACGGTAAACATTTCTCCATTGCAACTCCTGCTTATGGAGACGCAATTCATTCTCCCAACCACCTTAAACTCCATAAAAAATGCTCCTTACATTCTGCATTAAAACTCAACCCAAATGTTTATCAGCTATGCTTCTTCAGAAATGGCCAAACCCATTTCAAATCTCCTTGTTCCTTGAATGGGTCTGTCTTTACTTCCTCACCAGCATTTGAGCTTGAGTTGAGCAGGCTTCTAGCCCTGTTACCCCAGAGAATGAAGAAATTGGTTATTAGGCATCCAGAGCTTGAGGACCTTATTGAAATTGTTATGGACTTGGGAAGAAAGCCTCTTGCTCGCTTTCCATCTGGAGATTTCAAGATTTCTGAAGACCCTGTTACATTTCAGGACCTGGAAAAAGCAATATCAATGGTAAGCTTTTTCAAATTCCCATTTCACATCAGTTTTATTTAGTCATAATGATATTTGTATAATCAGTAAATCTTTAGGTTTTTTCTTAAATCAGAAAAATGACTTGCAACCGAAAAAACATTCTCCCATGGAGGCCAATCAAAGTCCACTGCCTTGGAAGTTCGACCCTAATTCGCAAAATTGTAGTAAATTGCAGTCCTTTCAACTAAGGAGAATCAAGCAACCTCCAAAATGAAAGAATAGTTTTTACATTAAGTTGCTTGCCGAACTCAAGTGTTTAATTAATTGAATCGAGTCTTTTGCCTTTAATCT
Source organism: Torreya grandis (assembly GCA_037957365.1). Lineage (NCBI taxonomy): Eukaryota > Viridiplantae > Streptophyta > Pinopsida > Cupressales > Taxaceae > Torreya > Torreya grandis. The sequence continues at coordinate 2,984,876 of JARHVA010000590.1, forward strand.
AGAGAGAGAGAGGGGAGCTTTTATAGTTAAAGAGTACAGGTCCTCAGGCCTAAGATTGAGAAGTGACGTAGTAACTAGGGGGCGCTCTTATGCTTTAGACTTGACCATCGTGAGAATGCTCCTATTGCCTTTAGCTTGAGGTCGAACACGTAAATGACCTGAGGTCATATGAATCTCTTCCATTTGGTCAACGGCATAAATGCTATCTCAGCCTCTTTCTACCTAAAGGGTGAACCCTTACCAAGTCTTATCAGTTGATCTCCTCGACCTAAAGGTCAAGTGCATAAATGACCTTCAGACCCTCCCAGGTTTCATTCTTGTGGACATGTTTCCTCCAAAGTCCTGCTTAAGGATATCTTATGTTGTGCGTGTACTCATTAGGATGAATAGCTACTTTTGTCATCTGCAGTGAGGACGAACTTATGTTGTTTATGTAGTTACTACTTCAAAGTTGAGATTAACATATGTCGTATATGTGTTCACTAGGATAATATCTATTCTTTTAATCCAAAGTTAGGATGAATTTATGTTGCGTATGTACTCACTATTGTGAATCACTATTCATTTAGTTCGAATTTAGGATGAACTTTAGTTACTATGTAATCACTACTCTGGTAATTGAAATCGTCTTCAAAAAAAAAAAAGAAAAAGAAAATCATGAAGAGCACGGGCCTCTTGAATATTGACATCATTTCCCCATGTTTTATATTACTAGCTTGCAGGCTCAGGATATACTACATCCTCTACACGTAAGGAGCCAATTTATATGACTTGCCAATTTTGTTGAAATGTTCAAAGAATAGCAAAGTTCACCTCTAGATTGGCACAAATATCCTTGGCTCTATAGTAGAATAAAGCTTTGATGTATCGTCAGCCATAAAAAAAATTTCATCATTCAATGTAGGAAGGTTAGTAAACCATTGACATTCATAAGATAAGACCATACGAATGGCTGCCCAGAGTTAGCCCTACCGCATTAGATCCAAATCTCTACCAACATGGTCAAACCAGTCTCCAGTACTTGGAGAACCCTGTTAAAACTTATTTATATTATTATGTATTGTAAATGAAAAGAATAATCAGTTATGCCAAAGGAAAAACAATTCTTCTATTATTTTATTTATTATCATGTTGCTTGCCTTATGATTTTGCAAGTACATCAAATTTAAGAGTCATGAACTGCATCTTCTCTATTGTAGCATATTGCAAAGAAATAACAAGAAAGATGATCTGCATCTTGCAAAGTTACTGAATTTTGCAGCATATGATAACATAAACAAGGTGTGTGTGAGAGAAAGAGAGAAGTAAATTTATTAAGTTCACGAATAAGTCTTGAAAGACATTGTCATCTATAATAATGCCGTTCAAAAGTCAAAGGCTGGTTTAACAAGATACATGATGTTGAGATAGAGAGAGAAAGATAGAGTAGATAGGGAGGAGGGGAGGGAGGGAGGGAGATCTAAGAGGCAAACTAGAAGTATGTGTCAAGGAAGTTGACATTGACACCCAAGATGAGAGGATTTCTTATGCTTCGAGAGAAATTATTGAGTAGGAAGAGTGGGCAAGGTCTTCCTACTTTAACACCACCCTGAAATTCAAATATACTTGTAGGGGGACAAGCAGTCAGCAAAAGGTTCAAAAAGCGTAGGATGCCATGAGTTTGTGTTGCGTCTTTGCCCATGGCAACACAAAGAAGTCACAGTGAAGGGGTGGCTAGGGTTTCCCACCAAATTTTCTAATGACAGTTGATCCCGTGCATGCGCCTTTGCTTACCATCTGAAAACTAGATCCCTCTGGAGTTGTTTATCCTATTTGATGTTGTAATTACCCCGATGCCATGCACTTCTTGATTTGACTTTGACTTTTGTTTTTGAGATGCCCTTAGCAATGGCAAGTTCGACAAGGTTTGACTTTGAAACAATATTGATGGTCGACCTTAGTCAACTCTGAAAAGAGATTGATGGGGCTATGTAAGTCATGGAGGAATATAGGTACAAGGCCAAAAGTTAGTTTAGAGTGATGCTCTTAGACGCTTGAAATTGTGCCCTAATGGAGAGTGTTTAGTGGAAACCTGAGGAGAATGCCTCAACTAAAATATGTTTGTTGGTTTGTTAAGTGCAAGACTCATATATCTTTGATACCAAACTAATATGGACAAATACACCTAAAATAGAAGGTAAGAGAGGCTAGCCGCCAAAATTTGTTGTACATACACTCTTCATGGGGGGCTAAATAGATCATATAAAGGAATCTTGGTGCTGGCAGTATAAGGGCAAGCACATGTAGTGCTCTTAGAATTAGATTTGAGTAGAACACACCTCAACTAGTTAGCTATACATATAATTTGAAGGATCGAGTTAACTAAGTTATATGGAGTGAGAAGATGTCTACAAAAAATATATACAATTCACGAATATATTAACTCGTAATCAAATCATTGGACCATTTACATTGTTGAATATTTGGTTTCTTATTGGTAGTTTGGATGCTATCAACCATTACATGCATGGAATTGTTAACGGTGATTTTGTTCTATCTAGATAATTGAAGGCAAGGCTTTTTTCACCTCACTCATGAGTTGATATTGCATTCTTATCACTGCGTTCAGGAAAAAAGCCTCTTATAATTTTATGGACGACAGTTCTAATTGTGGAGGGGAGTCTGCAAGGAAAAGAGAAAGGTTTCATATCAAGGTATCATGTAAAAAAGGTTTGGACAAGGAATTACCCCCCCCAGTTATGTAGCATTGAAGGATTTTATCAAGCTGACCAAGATTGTATATTGCACAACTTCAAATTTGGTTCTATATGTTTAGAGTTTTAACTCACAATGCCGTTAAGATACTATTGAGGGTGAGTTAAGAAGGAATAGTGTCAATTAGATTCAGGTTTTAGGCTTCTCAAAAACAACTAAGGCTAAATATTTTGTATTATCACTAGGCAAACGAGGAAGAGAAGGAAAATATTTTACTTACCGTGTAATTGTAAATATGACATTAATAGCATCTATGAATGGCAAGGGAAGGATTGACCTAGCTTTCACATCATTGTTACCAACCAACTTCCTTGCACTTGCATACTAACACACACAACACTAGATACGTATTTGATTAGAAATGTTTAGGAGTAGTGAAATATGTAGGTTTTGTAAGGAGAGCGATCATCACCAAAACATGCCTATAGATGCACATCTCTTGATGTTCTTGGCCAAATTTGGCCCTGTAATATGGGACACCGAACAACTCTCACCTAAATTATCCTCAACTAACAAATAAATTGTAAAACAGATATTGGATCGAACAATCAAACAAGCTTCACCATGCAATGAAAAAGACACATGAAGACCAAGTTATAGGTTGTACAAAATGTACCGAGCTACTTGCTATTAGGAGGAATAATTGAAATTAGAAGCTTAATGAGGTATACACCCCTAATGAATAGAGTAGACATTTACCACTGCAAATCATTTACTTAGTATAGGTTGGCCTTATGTTACATATACCAATATATTATCATCCCAATAATAATTACAAGGTAGGTCCGTACCAAGATACACAACTTAAGCCCTACCAGATCCCAAGGATGCCATAATATGGTAACTCATTGGGTCCTAAAACCACAACCACAAGGATTACCACAATCCCATATCTCATGAGGACCCATTAAGTTGGGATTATACCAATGTGTGATACTTGCACCAACTTCTCCTCGTAAACTAGACCTGATGGACCCAAGGAAGCTTGCATTACTCCCATCTGCCCTTAATGTTAACTTCTTGAAGCTTGAATGAAAATGTCTGTCCTCTACTATCTTTGATGCAAGAATGTGCCTCCAAAACGGTCCTAACATGCAAAGTCTCCAAAGATAGAGCTTATGATCCACAAAGCACTTTACAACTTCGGTTTCCTGCTAACCTCTCCCAAAGAGATGGATAGGTTCCAAGATAAAATATCTTTGAAGAATGCTCAAACACAAAGAGCATGGATCAAAGGAAGATCATCTCAAGTAGCCAAGGGTGATTAGGATTTAATAGAAAATCCAGTGGGAAACACACTAAATTGTAGAAATGTAATGTGTTATTAAAGCAGTGAACTGAAGTAAAGGAAAACGAACCCAATGAACACAAATGATTCTACAATGTAAATGAAAGCTTTATTGAAAATGAGATTTAAATACAAAAAGATAGCAATCTCTGAGAAGATTTGTGAAGCTACACCACTATGTTTTCATCATTTGAATGACAGTTCTTTTATAGCTAGTTTTAATAGGAAATGAAAAGTCTAAAAATAGAAAATGAAATGATTTTCTAGAGAATTGGAAAATCCATGTGACAAGTGTCCACTCCAAGAAGTGAAGAGGATGTGTCGTAAGATGCTGAATTGAAGTTAAGTGGCCCAAATTCAATGGGGCCAAAGTATTACCACATGCAGAAGTAATATTCTAAATCATCACAGATAGCGAAGATGCCCATTGCAAAAGATGTTCACTACAAGGAGCCATAGTTGAATCACCACAAATAGAATAGGATGCTAAATCATCACTAAAAGATGCCCAACCACAAGGGCCAAAGATGCTCACCACAAGGAGCCATAGCTGAATCACCACATATGAAGTAATAGTTGTATCACCACATCAATATCCATGAGAAGTGCTTGCTTAAGAGCAAAGGATCAATCTTCAAATTTTGTCCTCATGACAACAACAATGATTAATACCACATGGCAGCTAACTCAAGATCAAGAAACAAATCCACAAGCAAAGATGAAATCAACATAATATGCAAAGGTGCTGTCAAGCCTTCAATGGCCAAGATATAAGCAAATGCCATCATCAAGGCAACTCTGCATCATGCCATAAGCCAATTTTTTATTTGTTTTGTTTGTTTGTTGTTATTTCTTTCATAGATAAATTGCCCTCTAGCTTGAAGTGCATGAGGCCTAAAGTTTGAAGTGTGGATTGTTTTCACAACATCCGCCCTCAAGCCACACTCTTAGATGAAGGCGACCAAGAGGAAACCATAAACGATGTGAAGTCCTCAAATACCCCCACATGCTCAGTAACTCAACAAACTTAGAACAACGTGTGAATGTTTCATAATAATACACACCAAAGTGTTGTGCCCAAGAAGCAAAGCTCCCTGAAACATAAGGCTATAGAGGAATGGATCCCATCATGCATTGAGCGAAGGAAGAAACACATCAAAACTCCCCAAAATCAAAGGCATTTCACACAAAATACCATTGGTATGGAAGAATCTCCATCAACCATGCAAAATCTTTGAGGCAATCAAGGATAGGGGGTCAATTGAATGACAACCTTGTCCTTGTGACCTTTAACCACACACACAATTTGAGACTTGAAAACAAAGATAGTCACTTTATTTATCATTTCAAGAGTAGTTACAGAGATTACAAAACCACATTGCACTCTCTTCTCTCTGGTTACAATACAAGAGAAAGAACCACACTCAAAACCCTATACTAGACTAGACTCCACTCTCTTCTCCTTTGGGCTTCCTAACCAAGCTCTCACTCTCTCGTAGCAAGTCCTCTCTCACTCCGGGATGCCTTCTTTGAATCTTTCCCTTCCTTTTTTGTGTATTGTGAAGTGACTCTTGGAATCCCTATCATCTTGGAAAACACTCAAAATGAGCAATCAAAAAATTTTGGGCCGTTACTTGACTTATGCAACTGCCATGGGCAAAACTACCACTTAATGCAGAGTGGTGGTTTCGTAACCACTGCCCAGTGCTTTCGTAATCGTTGGTTGGCTTCAACTTGTTTTAATTGGTGATTTCATAAGAGATTGAGAACTCTGTCTCAATGACTGAAACCGTCCTTTCTTTGTTCTAGGAGCTTGTTGACCTACATTAATCGATGGCTTTGTAATGTTCTATGTAAATTGACAATTTCATCATGAGATAGAGAACTCTCTGTCTCAATGATTGAAACCGTCCTTTCTTTGCTCTAGGAGCTTATTGAAGTGTTGTTAGTCTTTGTAGGTTGTCTTTATATTGCCAATTGGGCCCCAATGCAATCTTTTTGGGTGATGCAAGATTGCTTGATTTCTTGGATGCTCTTGCATTAGACACGTGGGGTAAGAGTTAGTGAGCATAGTGCTAAAAACTATGGGCTAGATGGTGGAACCATCCTTTCGACTTGGGGTGTAAAGCCACAATGCGCCCTTCCACCATGTTAGATATCTTCATCTTTTACAGCGACTTGCTGGACCATAGATTGTCTTCTGCCAAATATTTCCACACCATTTCCATTCCAACCCTTGTTGACTTTGGATTGATCACCACTATCTAATCTAAGAATCTTCTATTTCTCGATTGAAAATTCATTCTTTGCTGTACATGCCTGGACTGATAATAACATTGGTTGTTCCATTTTCTTCTCAGCTGCAATAAACAAACCCCCAACATCCTTTGCTTCTACCTTGGGTAAGAGAGGGTCTCCCACCTTTTCCACCCGGTCATACACTGCTGCCACACTTGAACATTCCTGATCCTCTTTTTCACTTACCTTCTCTTCTTCCAACAAAACATGTTTGTTGTAATGTCCCTTTCCTAAGTAGTTTGGAGATTAGGGTTAGTCTATTAGCGGGTTCCCGTAGACTAATATGGATGGTTAGGGGACCCATGTTGGGATTGCTCTTTTTGGTCCAGTTTGGATCCCGTGGCTGAACTTACTATTTTTAGTAGGGGCTCGAGACTCAGAGCGAGTTAGTGCGAATTAACGGGACTTCATTTGTGTTCATTTGATCAATATGGCGGTGCTACGGAATCCATTTCCGGAGGTCAAACGAATTTAATTTTAATGGTACATCTATTTCTTAAGTTAAATTAAAATATTTAACTTAGTGGAATAAAGTATATTGTGACTTTATAATATAAGTGGGCATGGAAAATAAAATATAAAGTCATATTTTATACCCATGGGGGTGAGCGCCACTTTATGAAGTTGAAGGAAAAAAAAAAAAAAAAGTAAAATATTATTATATTTCCTAAGTGGGCGTTGGGTTTTGGAGGGGAAACAAAAAGGAAAATGAAGGCTCATTTCATTCATTCATGTTTTTGTTTTTATTTTTCATGAAGTCTGAGCTTGGTTCTTGGAGAACAATTGTTTGTACCAGCAGCTTTGGAGACGGAAACCTGCATGGTTGAAGAACATCTGCAGGGTTGAAGGACACTCCCAGGGCGTTTTGAGTAGCTCTACTTCAGGGGTTACCAGTGAACTTCATTTCTAATGAACTTCATTTGTAAATGACCAGCAGTTGCGGAGTGGATTGAGTGAAGATGTTCTGAGTTGATTGGCATGGAAATTTGAGGATAATATCTGAGGACACATTTCAGGTTTTAGATAACATTTTGGAGGACTTTGGTGGTGTATATCTCTGCCTAAACAGGCCGTACAGTACCCAGGCAGGGCCGTACCTTTTAGCATACATATTGGAGTTTTTGGGTGAGAGTTTGGACTGATTTCTCCCTTCCTTCTAGGCGTTTGGACTGATTTCTGTCTTCCTTCTAGGCGTTTGATCATTGCAGTCACAGTCCAGAGATATCAGCAGCATTAGAGGGCAGTTACCATGAGTTGAAGGCTGTCCATGACTTCAGCAAGGCCGTACCATCACCTACAGCAGGACGTGGGTATGTTTGCAGGGCCAGCAAATACATTTGGGAGGCTGCCAAGCTATTTTAATGATGTGTAAAGACTATATATACTGCTGTCATTCATGTACCTTCAAAATATATTGAATTTGGTTGATTAGTGAAGAGCTTGCACATTCCAAAATTGCTGTAACAAGTCATCATCAGCTCATATTTCATTGGACAGCAAACTGGGTATGTTAGTTTATTGTTGTACTAGCTTGTATTGCATATGGGTATTGCTTGAAATGGTTCTATAAAACATTTCCATCATATTTTTGCTTGTGGGTATTCCTATTTCTTGTACTTTGTGAAAATATACACATGCATGTTTCCTATGTCAAAATGCAAAAAAACCAAAACGCACCAGGTATCAACTAAATATCAGAAAACACGAAAACCAAAAAATAAATAAATTGAGTCTCAGATAGGGGTGGGACATTACATTTGTCAACACACATGACAAGATGGCTCCCATGCTCATCCTTGTCTTTTCTTCCCTTCAAAGGACTTAAAGTGTACCTCTATCCATCCTTCTTAACACTAATGGTGTTAGCTCTCCCATCATACGTCGTCTCATTGTCAGATTGCCATGGCCTCCCCAAGAAAACATGGCATGCATCCATACACACAAGATCTTGTCCCGGTACCTACCAATTGCATATCAGCTTCACAATGTTCCCATACAATGATATCATGCCCCTATGACAACCAAGACACCCTATATGGTTTTGGGTGTGGTGTACATACCAATTTCAGCTTATATACCATTTTAGTGGACACTCTATTATCTGAATTTCCACTAACTATCAACCACAAGATTGCAACACTTACCTTTTTTTGTCTTGGGTTTGAAAATGTGTCTTCTTTGGCATGCTTCCTCATTCTTCCTCTCAACCTTCAAAACTATCCTCCTTACTAGCAAATTCTCTACTTGTTCAGGTTCTTCTGTACACTCGGGTGAGGCTATGAATTTTGCATTTGCTTTGTGCAACTTGCACACTACTTTCGATTCTTTTTCTTTCACCATCGCATTGAGCATGAAGACACTCAAAAGCTCGATGACCAAAATTCCAATGTTTGAAGCATCTTCCATTGAATGATCTTCCTCTCCCTCTCCCATAGCTGCCTCTCCCTCTTTTGGAGGTGACTCCACCTCTTGCTTGCTGATTCAGCACTTGAGAAGTGCTAAATCCATCCTCATTACACTGCTGATTACTCTCATTGTATGGCTGGCCTCTATCGCTGCTGAACCTCTCTCTTCTTCTTGATGCACCTTGCTGCCTTCTAGACAACTTTGCATTTGCCCTTAAAGCATATTGATATACTTCTTCCACCTTGTTCAACCTCACCATGCCGATTTCATCTTGAATGTTTACCCATAACCCATTTATGTATCATATCACTTTTTCTTTGTCCATCTCACTATGACCACCCCGGATTGTGATTTTGTAGAACCCCGTCTTGTAGTCCTTTACGCTTAGCTCCTATTGCCTTAAGTTTTGTAGCCTCTTAAATAAGTCCAACTAATAATACTTAGGCAGGAACTTGCCTTCCAGTTTTGTAACCATCCTTTCCCAATGCGTAATTTGTTCTTTACCCCTTCTATTCCTCTTAATGTGTGCCTCCTTCCACCATAGGGTTGCATGACCTTTCAACGTGATCTGAGCCACTTTGACCTTCCTTTGGTCAGCCACTTAACCAAATTTGATATACTCCTCCATCTTATTGAGCTAATCAATCAACTTTTTGGGGCTCAAAATTTCTGAAAAGCTTGGAATTTTCATCTTTGTACCTCTTCCAATCTTTGAGATAGCTCTAACAAGCCTATCTTCTCTTTCATCCAATTGCTCAGGTGCTTGTTCCACGTCTTCTACTTTCAACTCTTCATCTTTTGCGTCACTCACATCATCCCTTGGGACAAATCCCCTTCGTCCATTCTCTTCAACAATAGCTATTCTTGTCTTCATAGCTTTCAACATTTCTACAATCTCATCTTATCTTGCTGCCATATTGGCAGCCACTGCTTCATCTCTACGTCAAATTTTTGGAGGCACTTAGATTCACTCTCAATCTGAACCTACTATTGCAATCTCGTGTTTGCAAACCTATGTAGGTCATACACCTCTTTCACTCATCTCAGAGTTGTTACTAGATTTGATACCATTTGATGCAATCAAGGATAGGGGGTCAAGTGAATGACAACCTTGTCCTTGTAGACTTAAAGCACGTACACGATATGTTACTAGAAGAAAAGACAATCACTTAAGAAGAGGAGTTATAGAGATTACAAAACCACACCTTCACTCTCTTCTGCTTCTGGTTACAATGCAAGAGAAAGAACCACACTTAACATCCTCATAATAGACCGGACTCCATTCTCTGCTCCTCTGTGCTTCCTGAACCAAGCACCCATACTCTCCTAGCATGTCCTCTCTAACTTCAGCTTGCCTTCTTCAAATCCTTCGCTCCCTTTTTTGTGTCATGTGCAGTGACTTTAGGAATTCCTTTCATCTTGGAAAACGCTAAAAATGAGCAATCAAAAATATTTGGACTATTACTTGATTTTTGCAACTGCTACAGGGGAAATTGCCACTTAATGTAGAGTGGTAGTTTCGTAATCGTTGCTTAGTGCAGAGCGGTGGTTTCCTAACCACGGATTAACGTAGACCTTGTTTAATCGACAGTTTCGTCATGAGATAGAGAACTCTTTGTCTCAATGACTGAAACCATCCTTTCTCTATTCCAGGGGCTTGCTAAAGTGCTATCAAACTTTGTAGGTCGTCTTCATACTTTCAATTGGGCTTAGACACATGCAAACTCTGATAGATCTGTTTGGTCGATGCAAGATTGCTTGATCGCTTGCATTAATCTCCATCAACCATCAAGAATGTTTAACTCCCATGTAGACAATGAAGTGAATGTGCATTGTCTATAATGCCTGGCTCCCATGTAGGCATATAAAGTGGTAGATACCTCAATCTATTATGAAGAATGCCTTTTCAAATAAATATAAAGAATACCCAAACTCAATTTAGTGGTGCCTATCTGCTATCAGATGCCAAAGAAATGCCAATCTCCTTATGAAAGGTACATACCCTAGATCTGCATATCCATCAGAAATAGTAATGAAGTGTAAACATGGGTGACATCATAACAAAGTATGTGAGCCCAATGCATATGCCTACGTGGGTAGCAAGTAAGCCTCTTTAATAACAAGGTGCCCATCAATAAGGCTCCTCAATTTAAAATTCCTTTTCTTTAGTACCAAAAGAGTCATTATTTGAGTCTTCTTGATTGTCCCAATCTTCCTTTTCCACAATCATATATAGATTTCCAAGATTGACTCTCATTGGTTTGATATTGATCTCAATTAGTGTATCGATGCCTTGACCACAAGGCTCTATCCCTCCTTTGGTGTAACCCATTTTTTGAAGCATTTTGGAACCAAACCCCTTGGTAGGCTTCTCAAAATCTGGCAAAGGAACCTCTTCTTATTTATTATCAGTGTGTCATTGTCAAAAGATACATCATCATCAGAAAGGCTAGCATCATCATCATTGGAAGAATTGCCATTGTTAGAGGTGGATGTGAGAAACAACCTTTAATTCCGTCAATCTTCTTCATAATATTTACTATTTTGTAATTTTTCAAGGAGTCATCATAACCTTGCTTCAATAGATCACCTTGGTGATTAAATCTACCTTGGCAATGCAAGAGAAAGGTTTTTAAGCCCTGTTATTAAATTTGGCAAACTTGTACATTTTCTCACTTTTATCAAGAGAGTAGAGGCAAAACTCCTCATAAAATTTATTTAATGTCCTTCACAACAAATGGAGGCCAGATTCCACCTTTTTATTAGTTTGAATGATTTAATACACAAAAAGCAGGGTATTCCGTAAGACCTGGAAAATGATATACCTCTTTGATGATGTCGTTTTCAAAAAGAACCTTTCCAGTACCATTAACGGACAATGATGAGTTATTTAATAACCCGTGGTCTCATAGGTCTTATTTGATATATGTGCATGTATGATTTGACATATTTATACTCTAGGCTTTACCCTGTATTTATTTAATATTTGTGCTTGTATGCTTTGAACAATAAGTCTTGTTTGATATTTTTCCTTGTAGGATTTTTCCTAGTCTTATTTAATATTTATGCATTGAAGGCTTTGACCCTTATATTGTCCTTGATATTTAGTATTTAATAGGGAAATCAAAAACTTGTTTAACCCTAAAATTGATTGGTACAAGGGTACATAGGGTTAAGAATATAGAAATGAACAAGCACCGGTGTGATAAACAGATCTATAGCAGGGCAATTAATTTGCAAACTCAGATAAACAATATTTTGAATCTGTAAACTGAGATATGCCAAAAATAGAAAGTACAATGATTGATTGATATTGCAATAAATTGAAAACAAGAGTACTTAACTGGTTCACTGTGCATATGCAGATTTGGGCTGAAATAGGTTGGAAGTGGACTGGATCATGATTCTGGAATAGTTGTTAGATTCTAAAATTTTGCATTATGTGGCCTTAGACACTTGTGTTAGATTTGAACGGTTGCGTCGATGCTAGTGTTTGAGTTGGATGCAGGGGTCTAGTATGGAATAGTGATTGGATCTGGATGCAACCGATTGGAGCCTTTTGGGTTTTTTTGTCGCCTTTCTTCTAGTGTATGCATATCTTGTGCATAGTCTATCATTCGTTGTCAAATGATCAAACTCTAGCTTCTTCACCCTTGGGGTGATTGGAAAAAATTCGTTAGTGGGCACATGGTGTCGAGGTGTCTCAATGATCCCTGTGTCAATGAGCGTTACCTGCATATCCAATACTCTGAAGAGGGCCTCAGACTTATGTAGTTCTCCCCCAACGTGTTGGCTTGTGTGATAAGCAAGTACATAGAGTGACCCAGCGTGTAACTTGGCAAATATGGCTTATAAGTTGCTCTTTCAATACTTCAGACTTGCGGGGATATTGCTCCTATGCTTGATATGGAAATATGGACGAATAGGACAAGTTTGCTCACTTGAATGCTTTATTGACTGCTCATAGTAAGTTGTCTTGTGAATTCCTAGTATTTGCTAGGTTGTTAGGTGAGGAATGAATGAGGGTTGATCTTATATATATACCAATCCCTTTTGAAAATATCTCACACTAAAGCATTTAGGCCGACCTTTAGGATACGTTTCATTTGTAAATTGGATGACTTTTGGGCACTGGAAACATTATTGAAACAGGGACCCCTGTGTTGACATTGGGCTTTGGATGGGACGCAAGTGTCCGGGAAGGTAGAAAACAGGGACAAGTCCAAAACAAACAGAGAAAGATAATGATCAAGTTTATAGCATATTGCACAATATAGAAGACCTATTATCAGAATAACAGTGGTTGGACTAAGAGAAGCAATTTAGGCACAAAAGATAGTGAACACGAGCCTTTTGGTAGTGAGAAGGTTGTAGAATTGAAGGGTACAACCATGATAGGTATTTGCCAAGTATACAAGATTGAGGTGCTATATAATTTAGATTTAGTGTCTACATTTGCTCCTTTTTTAATTTGGTAATGAAATTGTTAATTTAAAGGAAATGTAATGCGTACTTGGGCATGTATAACACACTTTGCCTTTGTGTGAGTTCAACTTGAGTGCTTTGCTGTTGATTGATTGCAACTAAGAGCATGTTATAGTATATAATTAGTGTATATAATCTGGAATTGAAAGAATTTGAAATACTTGAAAATAAAAAGAGCAAGGTTAGGAGTACACTTGTGTATTGACGCAACCATCTTGCCTTTTGGCAATGTGATTTGAAGAGATACTTCATTATGAAGTATTGGACTTGGGATTAGGACAAATTTGAAACCTGTAAGTGCATACATATATATAAAGAGAGATTGAAGGACAACATGCCCCCAACTTTGGCGAAAAGGCGTGCTGCCACTCGGTCATTGAGCTTATCTCAATTGTGCAACCTAATTATACTTATAACCTGGCGAGTGTGAGTGATTCAATCAAATCACACTATATATCTAGTGAAGATAGATGATTTAATCACTCTATCTATAAATCTGGTGAGGCTAGATGATTTAATCAAGTCTAATTTATAAACTTGGTAAGATTGAGTGATTTAATCACCTCAACCTTGCCAAAAGGCGAACCAACTATTGCAGTAGATTGGCTCAATAAAGTCTGTAAAAGTCCATCTTCGGTATGATAATAGTCCATAGTAGTATTTGAAATTTGAAAGCTGATTTGATTTTGTAGTTTAAGGTGCTCTTTTGCATGGCATATGCACCTCATATATGTCTCAAGCTGAAACATGGCTATAACAATGGTACTAATGTATATAATGCTGCTACAAATGTATATTTGAATCATATAACTATAAAATTTGGTCAAAGTAAAAATTTTGCAAGTGTGAAAAACAGGTTCCCATGACATGCCCCCACTGAATATGGAGAATTTAAGAACTGATGTAATTGTGAAGAATATGTTTCCATAACATGCCCCCACTGTAATTTGAAACTGTGAAAAATGTTGGAGCCATGCCTTTATGACATGCCCCCACTAATATGTCCCCCCTTTTGAGGTGAGGGTATGTAGAAACTAGTCGTTACCTTACCTCAAAAGGATAAGATTACTATATAATCTGTGTATGGATCGTGTAACATATAGTAGTAGCATGTCTAGATAGATTTAACAATGAGGTACATAGTATGTGATCACATTAAGTCTTGAGATGCATGATGTGAATCATGACAATATTTAGAGAGTAACAATACAAACTCAACAAACAATCAAACACACACACAAGAGCATTCAAAAGCAAAATAAAAAACAATGGTCCAAAGAAACCGCATACAAAGGGCATGTTCAAATGCCACACGGTTGAAGGGACATGACTTAGTCAAATGTCCACGAAGCATAGAATGGCATGTTCAAATGTCCATATACAACAAACTATGACATATTCAAATGTCACAATAGGCAAAGGCATGGGGCCCGCAAGCAAGAGAGCATATTCAAATGCTCAAACAATCAATACAATGCAAGACAATAGCAAGCAAGAAACACACTCAAGGAAGCGTAAAAAGGAAAGCATGGAATCATAAGCAACCAACATAAGCATATCATATTAGTCCTTAGAATGTGTTAGCAAAAAACGTTAAATACATAACATATCAAGTACATTGTGAAAGAATTTTAAGCATAGATAAAGGCATGTGCAAGTACATAAGCTCAAACATGATAATGGAAATGATCGTATAATAATGTAACTTGGGTGTATCGTGATCAAGGAAAAAGATGCCCCAACGTATTGATGACGTGAGTAGAGGGAAGGTCCAACATCTGTATTAGCATATATCATGTGCTTGGGTATGCCTGTATCACTCTCAAAAGATGCACGAAACATGTGTGTATATAGAAAGAAATGATACGCTATCTACCAACATGGAGCCAATAACATAGATGCCAATGAACTGATAAAATATGAAAATGCGGAATATTTTTGGATTTTTTGAGATTTTTTTTTTTTTTTTTGGTATTTTTGGAATATTTGGTTTTTTTACTCTTAGGTTAGATTATTTGCATTGTTTGGATCATGATTAGAGAGGTGAAAATGCATGCCTTGTTCGTCCTCACGATTTACTTGTGAAGTATAAGAACGATTGCCATCATGCAGAATATGGATCAATTTTGCCCTCATGAGAAAAGGAAATACCTTGCTGATTTTGGTCAATTTTTGCTTCTGTTTGGTATAACCAAAGGTCTCCTATTGTGAATGCATATTGAGATTTTTGTGGCATAACCCAGCCTTGTTTGAATCACTTTAAAGATCACAAACAATTGGTATTGTTATGTTACCCAAAGAATCTTTCCAACTTCCTTTATGTTAGTCTTTTAGATCAAAGCCAAGTTGTTGCAACTGTTTTACATTGGAAGTGGTTTTTGCTCGTGTAGGATCAATATGGTTATGCCAAAAGTAAGCACCACCCATGAATAATGTGAAGATCTTGTTGGTATTGATGCTTTTTGATTTGTTCAATTTGAGGTGCTTGTGTTGGATGTGCATTATGTGCCATTTGTACTTCCAGATTCTTTTGAGAATGATCTTGTAATGGATCCCTAAACAACTTCTGGTTCGGATGGTCACCAAGTTGTGAACTTAAATATGTGGGAGGATCATCAAATGTAAGTTGCTCGTTATCAGTAAGATCTTGGATTTTATGCTTCAAGGTATAACATCAATGAGTATAATGCCCAAGGACCTGGTGGTAGTCACAATATGCAGTAGAATCATATCCTTTTGGTAGAGGTTGACTCATATCAACGTTTGTGGGGGGAGGGAGAGATACAAGTTGACGCTCCACAAGCTTTCGAAGTAACGAAGCTGGAGACTCAGGTAAGCGTGAAAAATTTCTCCTTGGTGTAGTGGATAAGATGAATAGATTAGGATTATGTGATAGTGTATTGGCCAATGTTCTGGGTCCCGTTGTAGCCTGTGCATCTATTTTTGAATGAACTGGTATGGGAACAGATGTAGGAAAACTACTTTCATTGCTATGTGGGTATGGTAAACCGTTCTTTTCAATAGAAATATTATTCTTGGTCCATTTGATAGAGTTCAACACAAAGACTACATATGGTGGCTCTACATTATGGGGCAAGGTTGTCATATTTAATGTTCTCAAAAAATACCCTTGTATGGTGGTGACTTATGTAACAAGTCTAAGAGTGACATTTGATCAATAGCATTATATGTCGTTGATATATGTTGCATATGGTTCTTTTGGTTTCCTTTATTGTGGAGATTAATTTGCATTGATAAGGGCAAGTCACTATCAATGATATCCTTTGAGGGCAAAACTTTTTAATCAATGGTAATAACATTTGCATTGTGGATTAGATCTTGCATAATATCTGCAAAAGTAGCCAATGTTATATCACTTGGTACCTGGATATCACGCAGTGCTTTATATAGGATATATATATAGATAGTAGATTGCTTTAGAATTTCAAAGATTGAGATCTTAGCATGCGTGTTGCTCAATTGGTCAATAAGTTCATATCCTTGAGATTTGATCACGGGTTTAGATTTAGGAGGCACTTGTTGTATATTAAGAAGTGGCAGATTATGTTGTGCACCTTTACCTTTACGTTTTCGTGTAGTGATAGGTTTGATTAGGCAATCATAATAGCAAACCACAACTATAATTACAAATTGGAGCCCAAAATGGCCTATGTGTACATCCATATTCAGCTTAATTATAGAAAAGAAAATATGATTTTTAGATTTTGAATATTTTGAAATCAGAGATCAGAAAAATAGGTACAACAAATCGAGAAACCCTAGGTCAATTATAGGGTTTAGAGACCAAAGGTCGGGTTCATCAAATGTTTAACATTAAAATCGAGTGGTACAATGGTACACAGGGTTAATAATATAGAAAGGAATAAGCACAAGGGTGATAAATAGATTTATAGCAGAACAATTAATTTGTAAACACAGATAAACAATATCCTGAATTTATAATATTGAGATATGCCAAAAATAGAAAGTACAATTATTGATTGATATTACAATAAATTGAAAACAAGAGTACTTAGTTGGTTCACTGTGCATATGTAGATCTGAGCTAAAATAGGTTGGAAGTGGACTGGATCAAGATTCTGGAATAGTCATCAGATTCTAGAATTTTGCATTTTGTGGCCTCGAACGCTTGTGTCGGATCTGGACGGTTGCGTTGACATTGGTGTTTGAGTTGGATGCAAGTGTCCAATACAAAATAGTGACTAGATCTCGATGCACCACATAGAGCCTTTTGGGTTTTCTGTCGCCTTTCTTCTGGTGTATATAGATCGCGTGTATAGGTTGTTGCTCTTTGTCAAATGATCAAACAATAGCTTCCTCACTCTTGGAGTGGCCATAAGAAAAATGGGTTAGTGGGCATATGATGTTGAGCTACCCCAAGGACCTCTTTGTCAATGGGTGCTACCTACGTAGCCAATACTTCGAATGGGCCCTCGGACTTATGTAGTTCTTCTCTACGTGTTGGCTTGTGTGTGCATGATGATGCAATGTGTGATAAACAAGTACACAGAGTGACCTAACTTGTAACTTGACAAATATGGTTCATGGGATGTTCCTTCAGTACTTCAGACCTGCTGGGATACTTCTCCTATGCCTTATATGGAAGTAAGGATGAATAGCGCATGTTTGCTCACTTGAATGCTTGATTGAGTGGTCTTGGTAAGTTGCCTTGTGAGTTTTCGATATTTACTAGGTCGCTAGGTGAGGAATGAATGAGGGTTAATCTTTTATATATACCAATACTTTTTGAAAATATCTCGCAGTAAAGCACTTAGGCCGAATTTTAGGATATGTCTCATTTGCAAATTGGATGAATTTTTGGGCACTAGACACTTAGTTGGAAAAGGGACCCTATGTTGACGTAGGTGTCTAGATGGGGCGTAACTGTTCGAGAACCTAGAAAATAGGTATAGGTCCAAAACTGACCAAGAAGGATGATGATCATGTTTATAGCATATTGCATAGTATAGAAGGCCTAGTCATCAAAATAACAATGGTCGGACTAAGAGATAAGAAATTTAGGCACAAGAGATAGTGAACGCAAGCCTATTGGAAATGCAAAGGTCTTAGAACTGAAGGGTATAGGCATGATAGGTATTTGCTAAGTATACAAGACTGAGGTGCTATATAATTTAGATTTAGTGTCTACAAAACCATACAACAACACTAAGTTTTTCAAAGTTAAAAGCATTATTGTAGTCAAAGAGCATTTATGGTAGTGAACACTACTAAATTAAGTCAAAATTTGGTCAAAACATGCCTCATTGATGACAATTTTGTTAGTGGACAAGCCATAATGTTGCAATTTGGCTTTCATATAATCCTTTCTTGACTAGAAGAGAGAAAAATTGCTGAATTTCTTGGAAAGTGTGACCATTTGATGTCTCAAATATTTTATGCTTCCATAGTCCATTAAACAAGTAATCTTTTTTGGCAAAAACTGTCTCGTTTTGAATATTGATGCGTTTTAGATCACTATTGTGATTCTTCATCACGAAAAATTGCTATGTGAGAACCACAGTACCTTGCTTCTTAAAAGCTTAAGGGAAGAAACGACTGTTGAAAAAAGTTTCCAAAAAAGAATAAAATAGCCATTACAAAAAATTACTAAAAAACAAAAGAGATAAGAATTGCTAATTATTGCCATAATTATAAATGTAGTTAAAATATAAAAATATTTTAATATTATAATTTGTTTTAATTTTAAGCCTATTTGGTTTATTATAACGTATTACAAAAGAAAATAACCTAATACACTATAATATATATATTAAAATAAAACAAGAGAACTTAAACCAAGAAAAATTAAGCCTATTTTTTTAAAAAACCACAGCTACACTAACAATAAGGAGAGCAGAAAAAACACAATTTTTTTTATTGTTTATAAACTACCGGTTTCTAAGCATGGCTAATCTCTAGCCCTTCATCTCTATTCATATTATTAGGGTGTTTCAAAATTTCTATGGCTTTTCTAATTATCCTCTTATGGTAATGATCTTCAACTACCAAAATTCTAGCGTCTTCAATATTGATCGCATGTTTCGATTTCAACGAGTGTTCCACAAGGGCCAATTTTCTTTTTTTTCAAGACAAATGTCAACTGAATGTTCTTTAATTCTAGTTTTACTGACCTCTCTGTTTCTCCAATGTATGGAATACCATAAGAACAATCAACTCTGTAGACACCACTCCTGAGGTTCGGGGCCAACTTGTCTTTGGCAAAACCTAACATCATGCATAACTTATTGACATGAAGGAAAGTGGAGTGAATGTTCTGGCGATTAAGAATTTTTGCTATTTAATTAGAAAAGCCTTCAATATAAGGTAGATAAGTAAGGTATTGCTGTTCTCACATAACAATTTTTCTTGATGAAGGATGACATTAGTGATCTGAAACACGTCGATTTCAAAACGAGACACAATTTTTGCCAGAAAAGATTACTTGTTGTTTTATAGATTGGGGAAGCATAAAATCTTTGATAATTACCCTTCATGGGAGGGATGTGTTTTCAAAGGTTAATCTTTTTGAAAAGTTACAGATTAAATTGGCTAAGAGAACAACAAATCTAGCTTTCTTAAAACGTTGTAGGGATCATATAATTTTTCCATCTTGGGTTTGTATTACGCATTCTTTGAAAAATGATAGGAATAGGTATATTTTTGATAGAGCTAGCCTCTCTTTGCTTAGATTTGTGATAGGTAGGACGAGATATGACATGAATAGCTTGTCTGTTGAATTGTATAAACTTCATTTAGAACTTGCCAGCGTCCTGCGAGCAGACTTATGGAGGAAGTTTGATGGTATTTCTCATTTAGTGGCTTTGGGTGCTCTTCATAACGTTGAAACCAAAAAAAATATAAAGTGTGCAATGCTGGGGAGAAACAAAAAATAATGCATAGGTGCAAGATATGATATCAAGTGAGTTTTCTTCTAATAATGTTTTTAAAGATGGTGTGTCGAATGTTTTTGAAGATTTTGTTAAAAAGAATTTTTCAGATTTGTCTTCCACTTCTGTTATGCCTGTGGGGGATGAAATTAAAGGTTTGGAGGAGGTAGTATTATTAATAAGATTTTAACTCACGGAGAAATTAGAACAAAGTGCATCTTTTCTCTTGATACTTTGCTTAGTTTCAGGTTCAAGGACTCTTCAGATATGCGTCGTACTCTTCTGGAAGATAGTAAGAATCAAATTTTAATGCAGACTCATCCAACTGTGCATAAAGATGTGTCAAAAATGGAGTCACCATTCAGAATTTTAAAGAACAGTAAAGATTGCTGCACATCCAGGGATACCAAGTCACCTACCCAGAGAGTATATCAACACAGGAGTAGCGTTCTGCAAACAACCAATGAGACGAAGGCTAGATTGGGAAACAACAATGAGGAGGAAGTTTCTATTTGCGACAACTGCGTGCTTGAAGAGAAAGTTTCTGATTTTTCAAAAGCTTGTAAACTGACACCAGGATTCATGTTTGGAAAATCGTTTTAATGCTCCGGCGCAGTGTAGTAACTTAGGTCTTGATTTTTCTCTTACGAATATAGTGGATAACGAGCTTAATAATTTTAAAAATAATTATAATAGTAGAGTAGATAATAATCTTAATAATCTTAATAACTATTATATTGATTCGACTTCAAACATTCCTATTATTAACGTAGATAGCGATTCTGAAAACAAATACATGATTTTTGATTTGCATAAAGACAACGCACATGATAATAATCACATCAATGGCGATGGTCAGGGTTTTATGTTTGTTAATAATGAGAATTATAATATTATTAATATGAATAATATTTATGATAATCATAATTATTTGAATGTTGATAATTGCGTAAATGTTAAAAACAATAATAACAATAATTCTAATAATATTAATAATGATATTAATAATATTAATAATATCAATAATATTAATAAAACGATTGATAATAATAATAACAATAACAATGACAACAATAATAATAATAATAATAATAATAATATGCCTATTTATAATGATATGATAGATTATTGTATAGACATAAATAATATAAAAAATTATGAGTCCAATAATAGCTCAAGCACTAGGAATCAATTGTTATTAGATAATAAAATGAATTTTTACTCTAATACTCAAAATCATAACAATGCTATTCCCAATTGGGAAAACAAATTAGTGGTTAACCTTTATAACTATCTTTTGGATAAACCCTCTTTTAACTTATTAAAAAGGGGATTAGGTTTTGCTATTACTCCTAAAAACATTCTTAAAGAAGATTTCATTATAGGAATAGACACTGCCCTTAAACACCTTCGTTTAACTTAGCAAAAGAATTAAGACAAGATTGCGCGGTGGCTTTGCGCAAAGCTAGACCACCTTCTTGCAACATTTCCAAGGAAGAATGGAGAGCTCTTAAATCTCTAAAAAGTAACAATGATATTGTGATCCTCAAAGCTGATAAAGGTAATACTGCTATTATTCTTAACCATTGTGACTATAACTCAAAGATGTTAGATCATCTTTTCAATAGTGGAAGTTATAGAAAGCTTGATTGTAACTCGATTTGCAACATTATTAAAAAGGTCACTAAAGTTATCAAATCTTCTTTTTTTGATGATTCTATTAAAAAGAAGTTAATTCCCAATAAAGAAGTTACCCCCGGGGTATATGGTGCTCTGAAAATTCACAAAGGTGTTCTATTAAGACCTATTGTTGACACAACTAACTCTTCTACCTACAAGCTTGCAACGTCTTAGCTAAAAAACTTATAGACCTTGTAGGTAAAACCTCCTCTTTTGCTAGGGACTTAGGGGATTTTGTGGAATTTATTAAGGACAAAAAGGTTGAAAGTAATGAGTTGTTAGTAAGCTTTGATGTGGTATCACTCTTTAGCAAGGTTCCCATCTTTGAAGCTGTGGAGGTAGTATGCAATCTCACAAACTTGAAAACGGCTGATCTTGTGGTTTTGCGTTTAAGCTCTACTTTTTTCTCCTTTAAAGGTGTCATTTATGAACAATGTGAAGGCATAGCTATGGGCTCTCCTCTTTCTCTTGTAGTTGCCAACCTCTTTATGGAAAAATTTGAAGATTCTGTTCTTCATTCATTTCCATTGAAACGTAAATGGTGGAAAAAATATGTTTATGACACTAACTTATGTTGGCAACATGGTTTAGATAAATTAGAGGATTTTGATTCCCACCTCAACAATCTATTTTCTAGCATAAAATTCACTAAAGATATTGAGATAGAACACCAACTACCTTTTTTAGATGTCCTCTTGATCAAGGAGGACAATGGCTCATTGGTTAGGAAGGTCTATAGAAAAGGTACACATATAGACCTGTACCTACATGTCTCCTCCCATCATCATCTTGCTCAGAAAGCAGGCGTCTTAAAGACTCTGATCACTAGGGCTTTTAAAATTTGTGATGAGAACATAGATCCTGAAATCAAACATCTTAATAAAGTTTTTAAGTTGAATGGATACTTAGGTAAATAAATAGCTAAGGCTGTCAAGCAAGTTAAAGATAATATTAATAGAACCAAGGATAAGAAGACTTTGGTTGAAGGACCTATTGCTTATCTACCTTATATTGAAGGCATTTCTAATAAACTAGCAAAAATTCTTAATTGCCAGAACATTTCCTCCATTTTCCTTCCTGTCAATAAGTTACGCATGATGTTAGGCTTTGCCAAAGACAAGTTGGCCTTGAACCTCAGGAGTGGTGTCTACAGATTTATTTGTTCTTGTGGTATTCCATACATTGGAGAAACGGGGAGGTCAGTAAAAACTAGAATTAAACAACATTCAACTGACATTCGTCTTGAAAAAAAAAAAAATTGGCCCTTGCGGAACACTCGTTCAAGTCGAAACATGCGATCAATATTGAAGACACTAGAATTTTAGCAGTTAAAGATCATTATCATAAGAGGAAAATTAGAGAAGCCATAGAAATTTTGAAACACTCTAATAATATGAATAGAGATGAAGGGCTAGAGATTAGTCATGCTTGGAAACCGCTAGTTTATAAATAATAAAAAAAATTGTATTTTTTTTGCTCTCCTTATTGTTAGAGTGTAGCTGTGTTTAAAAAAAAAAATAGGCTTAATTTTTCTTGGTTTTCCTAAGTTCTCTTGTTTTATTTTAATATATATATTATAGTGTATTAGGTTATTTTCTTTTGTAATACGTTATAATACAACAATAATAAACTAAATAGGCTTAAAATTAATTTTTTTTTATAATATTAAAATATTTTACCTACGTTTATATTATGGCATTAATTAGTAATTCTTATCCCTTTTGTTTTTTAGTAATTTTTTGTAACGGCTATTTTGTTCTTTTTTGGAAACTTTTTTCAACGGCCATTTTTTCCCTTAAGCTTTTAAGAAGCAAGGTATTGCTGTTCTCACATAACAATTTTTCCTGATGAAGGATCACAATAGTGATCTGAAATGCGTCGATCTTCAAAACGAGACACAGTGTTTGCCAAAAAAGATTACTTGTTCATTTGATGTCTGTTTTTATATCTCATGAATGTTACTAAATATAGTTGTGTTGACGTGAGTAACCTAGAGATTAGAAAAAACAGGGTCAAAATGAAACCTTTCTGGTGTTTTTACCAAGTGGCAAGTATAGGTATGTTGCTATGTTGTATATTGCTGAAAAACTTTGATTTGTACTTTTACATGTAGCGACTTTCATTGTCTAATTTTTTCGGAGTGTTCTTGGAGAACAAGATGATGAGACAATATCATCTCATCAATTTCATTTCCATTAGAAATTAATTTGTTGCATATTGGTTCAACGGTAGGACACCCTCTCTTACTTCCTTATCTTTCTCAACAGCTTTAGTCTCATTGAGACTGAGAATCATTATATTCCATCTGCATTTTCTATGCAATATTCTTTTCCCTTTTTGTTTGATTTGGACTAGTGAAACTATTGATAGCGATTGATTCTTCCTTATCTTTTTGGAGAATGTTGTCCACAACTCTTCTTGAAATCCACATGCTAGTACATTACGATCTACTATACTAGCAGTTGCAGCAGTAAAATATCGTTCGCGCTCTAACATAGAATGCATTACATTCAAATAACATCTCTTAGAGGAGTATGCATAATGGCATGCACATTTTAGAAGGAACTAGCTACTCGTAGGGTTTCAATATCAACATGACCAGTATACATTCTTTTGGCTAATTTCATAAATTAGACTTTATTTCAATTTGATTTGTGTTCCCATCCTACACCATAAAAATATTCCTTTCTACATTTATACCAATTGAAATCACATGTCCTTTCCATAAGTATAGTCTATGAAATGACTAGAAATCAAAGGAAAGTAAAAATCCAATGAAATGGGATTCACCGTTATTTTTTATTTTTTTAATATTTGTCCCATTTGGGGTAAAAGGATTTGAACCTTAACAATAATAGGACCAAACCCTGCTGCCTTATTGCTTGGCCACACCCCATTCTTATCTGATGCTAATCAATATTCATACCAAAATATATATAACTTCACTCAATGTTCCATTCTAATCTTAATTGCATTATTAGAATTCGATTTTATATAATTGTTATGATTCTAAGAGATCTTTGAATCTCACACCAATAAGTATGTGGTTGCACCCTGCATTTATATAAGCCTTCTTAGCTTAGAGGTTAGAAAATCATACTGACGATCATCAGTTCTATTTGAATAGTTGGTTTTTTTTTCTAGTTTTTTCATCCCTTTCTTTATAAACCATGTTTAATTAGGATCAATGAAATAGGGAGAAGACTTTTCATTTTATGATCATCAATTCATTGGGTTTGCCTTGGCATGATCTTTTTCAATTAGAAACAAGATGAATGATTAGAGCAATTTTTTTTGGACCTCTGTTAGAAAATGAATGCTGAAAGAATGAAGACAAATGGAAGGCATACGACACACTGACACACTTATGTCTGTGTTTTTATTAAGCAGAAAGTGGTTACATTCATTTGTAACTGCCCATTAGTTAAACATTAACTAATAGTTAATTAATAATTTTAACACCCTCCCTTAATGACTAAACCGAAGACTACTCCAAGTTTATCTTGAAATTTTACAAACACAATGGGACCAAAGAGTTTAGTCGTTTGTTTTGTTGTTGGGTATCATTTTCGTTTTTTGTCTACACCGAAGTCCCTACATTGGACAACATCAAAATGTCAGAGGATTGTCGATTTCATGTTGATATCTTTACAGAAAAACCCAACATTTTTGAGTCTTCTGGTAATAAAAAACATTTTAAACCTCCTAAACCTTCTAAATATCTTGTTTGTCTAAAAGAAAAATAAAGATTATGTTTTCATCATGGACTTACAAATCGACATTTACTTCAATATGTTTGTATTACACGAAGAGCCAATGGATCGAATGGTTAGGTCCTATTTCAATTACTTGAAATGTGTTTGGATAACATTATTTTTCGATTGGGTATGGTGCTCACCATTTTTGGAGCTAGACAATTAGTCAACTATAGAAACATCTTGGTCAATGATCAAATAGTAGATATAATCTTTGCAAACCCTAAGATTTAATTTCTATAAAAGATCAACAAAGATCAAGAAATATAATAAATAAAAATCTAGATCTATCCTAGAGGGATAAAATCTGGGTGCCAAACCATTTGAATCTCTTGGAAAAAAAGTCACAATATATTGGATTAGTAAAAAGAAAAGTAGATAATAAACAAATTAGTAGAAAGAATAATGAATTGTTAGCTGCAGAGCATTATTCTTGTTGAGTTTGAATTGAGAATGAAAATGAACTATGTTATCGATACAAATACGGGTATGAGAATCAAATATGTGGATACAAAGATTTTTTGGGGGCCTAGATACAACTGTACAAAAATATATATATAAAAAATTAGTCGTATAAGCAAAATTAACCATATAATATGCCTAGAGGAGACAAAATAAGTTACATACTAATAATCTAAGTCACAAGGTTGGAGTTCCATGAGGATAAAATTCAGTTTGAGTTTGAGTTCGAATTAAAAAAAAAAAAATTTCCATTAAATTTGAAACGTAAAAGTACTAAAATTAAAAAATAAAATAAAAACAAATAAAAAATATTTAAAATATAATTATAAAAAATAAATAAAACAAACTTAAAATACATGATTAAAAAAAAATTGATAAAAAAAAAAAATAATTTTTTTTTTTTTTTTCAAAAACAAAATTATAAAATATGTACAATAAAACTAAATTTAAACTAACAAAATAAACAATGAAAATGTAAAAAAAAAAACAAAACAAAACATAGTTAAAAAATTAAAAATTAAAACTTAATAACAAATAAAATAGTTTTCTTTAAAACACCTACCTGGCCCTATTGCTGTCGTTCGCTGTCGACCCTGCGATTGTCATCCGCGCCCCAGCTACTGCTGTCGCCGTTGTCGACCTCTCTTGTCCCTTGCCGTATGCGTTCAAGGCTCAAGCCACTGCTGTCTACGTAAGGGCCTCCATCCGCCGTCGTCACACAAGGCTTCCACGACGTCACGTAGGTCCTCTTCCTCCTCGCGACACTGCGGGTCTGTCATGGGCCACGACACATATATGCTATGAATGTTTGACATTTCATGAAGGAATTGCAAAAAAAATTAAAAAATCCTGTATCCCTGGTGAATCCCCTTGGCGAATTGTATTTGGATACGTATCATATTGTACCCAGAGCCTTGAGGAGCAGTATTTGATAATGTAGAAAATGAGGGATCCTTGCAATTTGTCCCTCTATACATTACTATCTAGGGAATTAGTTTGCTCATTGGGTTTGGAACTCGACCCCGCGTAGCCGACTTTACTATATTAATTAAGACAAACAGATACCTCGATAATATAGAAGGAAAGTAGGTTCTCTTGCCTATCTAAAAATCTAAAGTTGGAGGAAAATCCTATTGCTTGATAAACTACTAATGGAAGCCCACTACTCTAGGGTCTACTATCATCCTATCCGCTATAGATGGAAGGATTGAAATGTCCCTAGATTGGGACAAGCCCTGAATTTCAAGGTTTTGCAAGCCTTAGCCCCAAAATTATTCTTTTTATAATTTTTAACAGCAAACCCTAGGTTCAAAACCCTTGCAAAACACTATAATTAAATTATTTAAACCTTAGGATCAGAACTATTAGTTTGTGGAATTCATGAACACTAAACCCTAGCCAAATAATCATGAATTCTTGAATTTTCCATTCCAAACCCTAGATGGAAATTAAGAATGCTGGAAATGCAATTTTCCAAGTAAAAATGCAATATTTAACTCTCAAACATTCACCAACAATTTCTGAATAATATTGCCAATATGATTACCTTATTCTCCAGATTTTTGTGTCATTCAATAGCTGGAAATTATCAATAAATATAGCAGAATTTATCAAATATTTTAGATTACAATATTTGCCTCAAAAGGGCTTACAGCTTCATCATATTCCACCCAAAAGGGGTTCGCCCAACTTGTAGGAGCAAATCGCTGCGCTAACAGCCCTCAAACTGTAAAAACAACCTCAATATGAGGCACCCAACCCCGGAATAAGGGTTGCTGGCCTCATGTACCAAATCATTGCCCTTGGGGGTCTTCAAATCCTAGATTGCTGCTCCTTTTTCTCTCAAACCTTAGGTGCCACACCTGGAATAGTCTGCTACCGTGCAAATAGTTTTGTATTGCAATTTCAGACCAATGAAGTTCAATGCAACCCCTGAAAGAGGATGCCCTAGTTGAACATAAGGGTTTTCGTCTTTAGTTCAATTTCCATTGAAGGGTTTTGTCCTCAGTGGATTAGCTAAGCGTTTTCATGTTTAAGCTTACAAATTCAATTATCAAAATCATGCATAACCTTTTCAAATGATCCTTCACTTGCTTTTATACCCATCCCCCAAAGGGGTGCGTCCAAAATGGAGGGAAAGACATTTTTTTCAAAATATAAAAAAAACACTCCTTATAATCCACCTAAGTGGTTTGGGCATCCATGACCCTTAAAAGACCACAACTTAAGTGAAAATTAGAATAATAAAACACTTTTACAATTGCCCTTAGAAACCCCATATTTCATTTTTTCCTTGTTTTTCCCTTAGCCCTTGGGAAACAAAAAAAAGGCTAAGGGTCTGCATTTGCTCCACAATTAAAAGGGGGACATAACAATCCTCCCTGCCCAAAATTGCTTGTCCTCGAGCAATGGCAACATCCATGGAGTTGTCCCAACAATTATCCCCATGCAAAGCTCAACTCTCGCTTCTTCCCATGGAAGGAAGGCCTCCTTTTGAAGCCTTTTCATGTTGTACTTGAAAACTCTTGGCTGCCCATTCAAGCTGGAAATGATACAATGACAACACGTTGCCCTCCTCATTCTCTCCATTGAGGCCTTGTACCCCGGGCTTCCCAACAAGATGACAAAAGAAAAGGAATTCCCCAAATTTGCAGCCATGTAGGTGGTGGAAATGTCTGTTCCAGCAAGTTGATTGCTGGAAATCTGGGCCTTGATGGTCCACCTGGCAACAACTACACAAGACACAAACATGTTAGTCAAAACGGAGGGCCTTCTTCTTTCATGCTTGATGTAGGGGTGGCTCCACACCCTTTCCTTGCTTGCATACTTGACAATCTTCACCAAGGTGTTCGGTATCCATTCCTTGCTTCCCAAAAACCAACAACCCTTCGAATTTGCAAAAGGCATGACCAAGTCAGCCATTTTTCCTATGATTGATTGGCTGTTTGTGTAATGTACGCTTTTCGGGATATTCTTTGAAATTTGAATTTTATATGAGACCCTCGCAACAAAAACAAAAATCTGATTTTTACCACAAGCAGCCCTAGCTGCAAATATATTTCAAAATTAATATAAAAATATGCTAAACCCTTCAAATCAGTTATGAACCCTTTCAGCCAAAATTAATCCTTCAAAACTCCAAATTAACTCTTCAAACCCTAGGTGCCTATATTCAGAAGATAAATATTATTTATAGCAGTGTTTTGATGAAAATTTCTATAGTGTCTTACCTTCAATGGGTCTTCAAAATTAATAGAAAAATACAGCTGCAATCAAATACCTTTTTATGATGCTTTTCCTTCACAAACAAGCTAAATATACCGCCATAAATATTTAGAATAATATGAAAAATTCCAGAATAATTTTAGAATTAATAATTGATCTCAAACCCTCAAATATGTGTTTTTTGCAAATCACCCAATGCTGGAAATATTATATAAAATATGGCAGAATATTCTAAGCCAAGGAATGGCTCTCAAACAAAGTCAAAGCCCTTCTAAATCAAGTTGCCCAAGTGCAGAAACGATACAGTAAAATCAGAATTTTAACTCGGGCACAAAATCACCCCAAAGCATATGCAAATCACTCTCCAACCAAGTTGCCACTCTTCCAAGCTATTTGTCACACTTGGAAACCTTTCTTTTTGTTTTTTTTTGAATTTTGATGAACAATGGCAGCTCCTAGATGAAGTTGCCCCATGGAAGAATGAGGGTTTCCATCCTTAATCTCTTGGTTTGAAGGTTTTCGTTTTCAAGTCCAAAGCTTAAGCTTTTTTGTTCTCAAAACTTGTAAATTCAAATTATGATCCAAGATGCCCATCAACAAGATCCCTCAATTGCTTTTATACTTCTCTCCAAGTGAAGCGCCCAATTTGGAGTCGAAATACCTTTGTTGATCTTTTTTCAAATTATAAAAGAACATCCTTTTATAATTTACTTAAGTGGTTCAATACTCATGACCCTTAAAAAGGTCCTAACTTAAGTGAAATTATAACAATAAAATATTTTTACAATTATTCTTTTGAAAATTAAATGTTCCCTTCTTTTTTTTTTCTTCTTTTAGCCCCTAGGAAACTAGGCAAGACTAAAGGTCTTCAATAGTGTCATGTCCAAAAGGGGGACATGACAATCTTTCCTGCCCAAAATTGCTTGTCTTCAAGCAATTGCAATACTCATGGGGGCGTCCTAACACTCGTTATGATGCATTGGTTACCTGTAACTTCTTTTCAAGGAAGAGAAGCTCCAAATGGATCCCTCATACTGCTGTACCTATGTTTTAACATCACAACTCTCCAAAGGCTTCCCATGACCCCATGCTACCAACTCTTTCAATACCGAGTTGTAGATGACGAAGCTCTTTTCTTCAAGGCCCTCATGAAGTGCACTATTTAGCCAAGAGTGGCAAAAATAAATTTTTCCAAAAAATGATACCTTGCTGCCTCGAATGAAAAGATTTATTTGCTTGTCATTTATTGTGTCCACCTATAAACTCTCCTTGCTGCTGTGCTAGTTGTTGTTCGGCATGGACCAGCTGTAGTCAACCTCAAAAAAGTCACCAACCTCATTCTTCTTTCATACCCATGGCTGCTCTTGTTGTAGTTTTTCATGTGGAACCAATAACAACTGTTAACCTTCCCAAAACCATCTTCCAAGCTGGTCATTTCAAGCGCCGTAAGCACTGGAAAATCCCTTAAAAGGGCTGTCATCCGATCCTTGGCCCCTAAACTCAATTGACCCCTCATTAAGAAGAGGATCATCGCAACAACCCTGTATGTGCTGATATGTAGGCTGTATATATGATGTACAATCATGGAATTGCCCCAAAAAGTCATCCAATTCACTACTAAGTTGACTTTCCATGTGCTTTCCATATCCATATACTTCGAGGATGCCAATATGAACACAAACATCATACAAAAAGAGCTACAGCTACCAAAATAAAAACATTCAGAAAGTGATACCTTGCTGCCTCAAATGGAAAGATCCATTTGATCTTCATTCTTTGTGTGCATACTAATGTGGCCACCCTTCAACAACTCCTTGGTAGCTCTTACATGCCATGGTAGACTTCTCCAAGCTTCTAACAAATAATAACAAAAAACTTCTTGGGAAACATACCTTGGAAACCACTTTCAACAACTTGCCAACCCTCTTGGATGATCTTTTCCATGGGTGCTATATGTTCACCCATGGGCTGGCCTTTCTTCACCCTCTCGTGCATGTGTAGGACCAAATGTGAGTTCAAAAGGAACTCATTGTGACCAAGGGAATAGTGCTGTACTGTCACTTCCTCCTTCACCCTTCTTCCATGCGAGGTGTGTTCCCAAACATAGACACTTTCAGAATTTGATAACTGTAAAAATTCAGACCTCTTACCCATGTGAAGTGCTGCAGTAGTGTTCCAAGGTCCAATTTTTCTGAGGGATAAAACTCAGATCTGATTGGTGCACTTTTCTTGCCCAACGTGAGTTGTACTTTGTCCGAAAATTCAATTTTTGCGGCCTCAATGGGTGGTTGGAATTTTCTTGCCAACTCAGAAATTTCTGAGTAAGAAAAATCAGACTTGGCACATGTATTTCCCGAATTTGTGTAGGGTTGTATTATGCAAAAATTCTCATACTTTTCTGAGTGTTCGATTAGCTGAGTTTGCCTATCTCTTTCCATTCTTTCATCTTTATCAATTTCAGAATTTACCAAGCTTTTTATACAAGAAGTTGGGTGGTGTCTACCAAGCCCGATTGGCTGCTCATGTATGGGAATCACAGCATTCCTTACACTCTTTATGGCCATTGTAACCGGTTTCCTTATTGATCTTACACATGGAGCAAACTTATTAGAAAAAACAATAGTGTTTAGCAACACTTTTACCATCATTTCATCATGCCTTATGAACATGATATGGTCTTTCTTTTGTGTCTTAGCTTTCTCTTATCATGGCTGTAGCATGCTTTTTCCCTCTTCAATTTTCCCTTTATAGTGGCTGGAATTCCACTTATACATGCTTGAACTATCCCTATGGTGTTGGGATGTGAGGGGCACACTCTCTTAGGGCCAATAGTCACCATGGCAACAAAAAATTTAGGGAAAACAAACGTAGAATGTGGAAAACAGCAATGAATGTGTTACTTATAGCCCTTCCCTTGATCCTTGGATCATGGTACTTTGTAATGTCCCCTTTTAGGGATATTAGTTAAACAAGAATTTATTTCATCCACTTCAACAACAAATTATCAATTTTCAGATTTTTCCTTTAACCCTAATAAGCTGAAATAACAAATATTGTTGCATATGCCTTGAAAATAGCTCCAAAAATATTATTTCAAGTCTCCAAAAAATGGCAGAAATTATATTAAATTATTAGCCAAATAACCATCCAAAAACTTGATTTTTTGGTCAAGTAAATAGCTGGAAATTTATGATAAAATTCAAAAAATGTGTGGCTGATCCACACACTCCAATGGCCTTGAAATGACCCCAAAGTGGGTCGTTCACCCTCAAAACCTAGTCGCTGCCTTTTGTGGGGTATGTAGCCCTCAAAAAAGTCATTTGCTGCCCTAGGATCGCCCCTTTATGCATTCGTCCAACTCCTCCAATGTTTCGCCCACCTGCAAATAACCCTTGGTGTTGAAAACACCTTTGTTGTTGTCAATTTCTGCTCAATGCAACTCCATGGTGAGTTGCCCCAGGTTTGAATTCAAGGGTTTTTGTCCTCCAAGTGCAAGCTCAACTTTTTGTGCTTAGACTCCAAGAAAATAATTATAAAAAATAGTCATGAATGATGCAAATGATCATTCCTTTGCCCTATATAGACCTCCCAAGTGAAACGCCCAAAATAAGGAAGTGAGAGTAACTTAAGGATCTTAACAGATCCTTCCCTTATGATCTTTTTTCTTTTTCTTTTTTAAAATCACTTAAACAATCAAGACCTTTAAAGGTCCATTTTTAAGTGAATTCGAAAACATAAAGTACTTTTACACATTCAATTAAAACATTTCAATCCTTACTTCCCTTTATATTTGTCCCTTAGCTCCTGGGAAGGGTTTTAAGGTTAAGGGTCTTCCACCATGTCCCCCTCAAAAGAGGGACATGACAATCCTCGTTGTCCAAAATTGCTTGTCCTCAAGCAATAAAAGTAACCAAAATGCCATCTCCATGGTGGGTCTTGTCCCAAACTCGAGCCTAGACCCTTTCCAAAGAAAAGACCCCTCTTGGTGATGTTTGTTACAACTGCATATGAAGCTTTTGTGTGGCTTAAGCAAACTGAAAATGCAAAACCAACACTACCTCATGTTGTCAATTCTCACTCTTGAACCCACATATTCAAAAGATGCTCTTAAGATGTTGAGAGCAAGAAAATCCTTGATTTTGTCATCACAAAGGTGGCTGAAAATTGGTATTCCAGCTAGGTAGTCTTTATTTGTGAGGGCTTTGATTGCCCCTATGTCCTCATCTGCACATGAAACAAACATATTAGTCAAAACAATTATTTTCCCCTCTTTGGTGTTGACGATGATTTGTTTGGGAAGTATGGCTGCAAATTTCTGAATGTCATGAAGGATGCAACCCCTATCAACCTCCTTATCCTTACATCCACTGATTTTTCCCTTTCCCATCTTGCTACCCGAAGTGTCATCTGCGATATGCAACTCATAACAGCTGAATAAACTCTTCAAATTCGTCCCATGATGCATTCCAAGAACTAAAACTTATGTGTAGGAATGTCAAGTCCATTTTTGATCCACCAATTCATTTGTACCTTAGTATTGTAGTGAATCAACTCCCTTGCCAAACAACTACCCTGATTTCCTATAACCCTGCTATAATTTCTTGGAGTTAAACTATTCATTCCCAAAACGTTATCCAACACCTCCTTAGTGCCTATGCCACATACAAGAGACATTATGATCATAAGAACTAAATCAGATTTGGAAAATATCAAAGAGCTGCCCTCTATGTGTACTTTGAGGGTTTTGAAAGCACAAGTTGGATTCCCCAAGTGTGGATGTTGCTTACCTTGGAAAAGTGAAGTAGTAATTGGACCCTTGCCCTCCAAAGAAAACTTACCTTTTCTTGAAAAATCAGACTTTGTAGTGCGCTATTCATTGCCCCTTTTAACCTTGTTCCAAGCACACATATTCAGCTGAAGTGGCCCATTCATTCCCTCATTCATATCATTACCAAGTGTTCCTTTGATTTCAAACCTTTGAGCATTTTTTTCCAACTGAATTGACACTTTATGGAGCATGTTTTCAAATTGTATGATAGGCTGGAATGACAGATAACACTCAGAATTTTCTGAATGTACTTGAAAATTTCTTCCTAAGCCATTTACAGATTTCTTACTTTTCCCCAAACATGGATTTCTAATTTCCCCATATACCAAATTTAAGCACAAATTTCCAAAATTGGTAAGAAAAGGAGTTGAGTGAACCCTTCCATACCTTGGAAATCCAATAACATTAACTCCTTTCAACAAACCTCTCACATTACCATGTCTTAGGATGCATACTTTATAGTGCACTTAAAAAATCAGCCGATGCAAATAAAATTTTGGAAGCCCTTTTCATACTTAAGAGGCTGCCTTAGACTCCCCATAGTGCATTTTTCATATTGGAAACCCTTTCCCATCATTCCTTTACTACATGTGTCACGTATGAGTTCTTTTTCCTTCATGAGAGTTGGCTGTCCTAACTCAAAATTCCAATTGCCTAGCTGCCCCAACCTGAATTTCTTCATTTATCACGCTTTCCATTTTTTTGGACATCAGCCCCTTGGGTGCCCTATCTTGCAACCCATGCAATATTGCTTCCTTCTTATTGGCGTCAAATTTGAGCTCCATTGTTTGGTAGTTTTGGGTGTACTCCCCAAGAGAGTGCAATTATTGTATACCAAGCACAAGGTTAGTTTCTCCAATACCAACAACATAAAAATCATCTTAAATGAGGTGTGTTTCCATTATTACGTTTAGCTTGAGAATTCTAGTGGTATAAGGGATGGTGAAGCCATCTGCCACAGTCACACGAAAATCACTAAATTCAATAGATTGCAAACCACATAAAGCCACTAGTTTTTTATTAATGAAATTATGCGTCGCTCCACTATCAATAAGAATAGTGATCTCCTTATCTTTTAAACTACCCTTTACACGAAAGGGATAGTACTTAGGGGTTCCTGATAGGGAAGCAAAGGTGCCTTCCAATTCTTCTCCACCAAAAATCTCCAAGTGCTCCTCTTCATATGTGGATGTCCCTTCCTCTACATTCTCATCTTCTCCATCCGAATGCACTTCAATGTAGTGCACTTGACCTTTTCCACAACAATGATGACTTGGTGACCAAGGGTCTTTGCAATCAAAACACAACTTCTTCCTTCTTAATTCATTTCTTGTTTCAAAACTCCCTCTTGGCAGCTCTCTTTGCTGTCCCAAACCCTGCTGGTTTGGCCTACCAAACTGCCCTATACCATGCTGATTAGGCTTGTCCAATTGCCTCAAAGGAGGTGATCTAGGTGGTCCAAATGTGCTGCCCTTTGGCTTCCCCTAATTGTTGTCTTTTGGCTGTCCATAAGACTTAAAACCATTAGTTTTTTGAAAATTAAAGGGCATAATTTTACCTTGTGGTGCTGAGGATTCAAGATCAAGAGCCTTTTGAATGGCTCCTTGGAGAGTGGAAGGATCGAAAGCCTTGACCAACCCTCTAATCGAATCAATCAAACCTTCCATGAAAAGAACCACTAACCTCCTTTTTAATACATCCGTCACCATAACTGAAAGCCTATAAAATTCGGTTACATAACCTTCAACTTTGACTTTTTGTTTTAGTTGAGCCAATTCTCTAAAATGCAATTTCGGATCAGTTCTATCAAATTGCTCAATATTTTTCGTACGGAATTCCTCATAAGACGAAATGAGTTGGTGGCCTTGAGTAACCAAACCATGATCCACCATTCATAGGCAGTGTCTTCCAAGTGCAAGGTAGCAAACTGAATGTGTATGCAATCAGAAATGCATCATGTCTATAAATCAATCCTGGCTCGAAGAAGATAGAGTATATCTATACTTCCAATTGGGAATACATTTGTTAAGCGGGAACATGACCAATATGGGGATCCACTACACCTGATTAGTGATCACTTGTTACAATACACCATGCTAGGAAGGGTCCCAAAGCCTACAATCTAACATAATCACGCAACAACCCTAAAAGAGTCATTTAATCTTCACTCTATATCTAATAAAAATAAACTAAATCTAATCTAGTGCACACTAAAGCTTGTGGCACAATATGAGGGGTTAGTAAAGCAATCAAAACATGTATAAGAGAATCTCAATTAAGCTAAATATGAGTAAGACCCTAATACATGGAATATGAAGAGTAATATTATTTGAGCCAAAACTTATGCTACTTCTATTTACTAAAGAGAGGAGAACGAAGTTAGAATATACTTACCTGAATGTGAACCCGTCGAGACTCAATCTCTCTCTTGGCCAAAGGGGCTTCACAAAAGGTTGTCGTTTGTAAGGATAACTAAGAAAGACCAAAACATCCAAGACTTATCCACAAGACTAGATCATCCAAGTAGAAACCTTAAGCTAAGATTTTTCAAGTAGAATGGTGGAAGAGCAGATTGTAAAGATGCACGAGCAAATAATAACTCTTGATTGCATATTTAAATAATGATGAAATGATTTTGTATTTATAGGCGGATTTCACCCTAAACCCTTCTGAATATGTCGGTTGTACGGGGTCGACCTAGTCGACCCTGTATGTTTTCAGGAGATAAATCAGTAGGTCTCGAGCTAGTTTGGCTGAAGGGCTAACAAATCTCTCAAGTGAAAATACCCAAAAGTAGTACAGGGTCAACCCAGTCGACCCTGTATAGTAATCAGAGGCCGAAAACTGTATAGGGTTGACCTAGTCGACCTAGTACAGTCAATTGGTGAAAGGGGATCAAGGTGAGAAAAATAAGGATGGAAAGGGCAAAAAGATTGGAGGAGTGTGCAACGGAGGAGTAATAGCTCAGGGACTGGTTTTAAGAGTTCGTTGGATTGGTAATAATGTGGCAACAAGGGACAACAATCCTGCGAAGCACCAAAGCTTTGTCCACCTGTTTCTCGATGCACCCTTTAAGACATGCACTCAGAGAGATTGAGTCTCGACAGGTTCTTGCAAGATGTAAAGCGTCAATATTTGATAAAAGGTTGAAAATATTGTGTATACATATGTCCCATCCGAAACTCATCACGTGTCACTAAGGTGCAACAGGGGATGGTGCTTCGAGAAAGAACATAGTAACACACAACGTTGATGCTAAAAAAAAGTGGCAGTATTTTAAAGCAAAAATAACTAAAAGCAAATGACTAAAAGGGAAAATAACTGAAAAGTAAATGTGATGCGTACTTTGACTTACCTTTATCGCTAGATGGTTGTCTGTTGTGTTAATTTTGATTGTGTAGGGCACAGACACTGCTTTCGACAAACCCAAGAATACAAAACTAAAGAGCAAAAACAAACAAACGTAAGAAAAGTCAAAATAGTTGGTGCTATGAGGATGGGACGTACTTGAGAAATTTGGCAAGCTGGGGTGACAAGTGCTATGTTAGACCAAATGACCAAGTCAAACAACAAGAGTAAATCAGGTGACTGAAAAACCAAAGCTACTAAAGACCGAAAAACTTAAACAAGCTATCTTTAAGTAAGAAAGGCAAAATCAACAAGTCGAACCAATGATACGTGTCAAAAAAAGATGGTAATCAAATCTCAAATGTAAAAACAAAAACAAAATAGTAAAACAACATTGATGAGTGAGTAGTAACAATCCTTATCTCACTCAACAATGGAAAAATGTGCATAAAAAGGAAAAACAACATTGTATAGTGAGAAGTAACAAGCCAACCTCATTCAACAATGGAAAAAAAAAGTGCATAAAAAGGGAAAACAACATTGTCGAGTGAGAAGTAACAAGCCAACCTCACTCAACAATGGAAAAAGGGTACAAACTCAAATGTCCATAACAACAGGATAGTACAACAAATGATAAATAGTAAAAGAAAAACAAAATAAGTCTAGAAATGTAAAAGAAAGAAGTAATCCATATTTGTTCAAACATGTTTCGCTCTAAGAATAGATAAAACTGAAACAAAGTAGTGCTAGCATGTTTTTAAGAGGTGAAGAAGGAATTAAAGACGGGAAAACATATTTGGAATCACAATTTGTCTGTCAAGGGGGGAAATGAAATGGGTGGAGGGGAAAATGAAGAAAAAACCAAAGTAGAAGAACTCTTTAACGAAGTCAAGACACTCAAATTAGGTTTTTCAAAACAAAAGGACTTTCGACCTTAAGAACT
The DNA here is from genome assembly GCA_037957365.1 of Torreya grandis. Classification (NCBI taxonomy): domain Eukaryota; kingdom Viridiplantae; phylum Streptophyta; class Pinopsida; order Cupressales; family Taxaceae; genus Torreya; species Torreya grandis. Next base: position 3,023,256 of record JARHVA010000590.1, read on the forward strand.
CTGAAGAACTTCTCTTAGCCACACACGTCTTAGGTCAATAAATGAAGTATATAGATCATCCCATGAAGGCTATATGCATGAAAAGTAAAATAGACCTATCTTCCCACAACGTGTTCTTTGTTCCTCAGGACCCCTTCTGAGCTGTCGGTCTACTATGAAGATTGGGTACTTGTGTGAGAAAGTAGGTAGCACCATAGAGTTTGTTGAATTCTTTTATTCCAATCTACTGGCCTACCGCACCTCAATGGACCTCGTCTCTATGTGAGGCCAATTATAGAGTTTGAGCTTCAATTAGAGATAGGAGATGCGCTTTTAATCACGTCTTTTGGTGTGATGTTGACTTTTGAAATTTGTATGTTGCCTTTTAGATATCATTGCCTTTTAATTCAAATGATTTGGCATTTAACTTTGTTGATGGCTTTTTCTATTCCTTCTCCATACGGATTTGGAAAACCAAACATGGGTGCTAAAGATGATTTTCATTTGAATACTTGGGACAAGGTTTCTAAGAGAGAGAACTTCAAAGAACATGGGGTCTAAGAGTCTTGTAAATCTAGGTGAAATAAAAGTGCTATCTTGACTTCGACCTTGTTTTATCTGATGTGGAGTGAAAGGGAAATCAAGAGGAATGACACATGGAACAATTTGAATTACTTCAAATCGCAAAAAAAGTGACAAAGGGCAAAAAAGGGATACAATCCCCATGTAGAAAATGGCCAAGGGGATTCGATAGTTTGAAGTTCGACTGGAGGTGAATGGATTAGATCATTGTGAAGCTGGCAAGGATTACACTTTTTAGCATATTCAATTGCATCCTTTTTGAGAGTATGCCAAAAGTAATCCACACGTAGGCATTCACGAGCTGTAGCATGTCTGTTACAGTGGCTACCGCAAATGCCCCTATGTGCTTGTTCAAGAAGAGGAAGGACCTCATCTTGCATAACACAACGGAGCAAGGTACCTTCAACATTGCGATAATAAAGGATGTGTCGAAATACATACTTGAAAGCTTGTTTATGGATACGTTTCTTTTCATGAAAGTCTAAATTAGGAGGATAAGTTTGATGTTCCAAGAATTGAATGATGTCTTGGTACCACGGGCTTTGTCGAATGGTAACAACCTCGATATGACAGATAAGCGAATTTGGTGGTTGAGTAGAAGATGGAGATTTTCTTATTTGTATAAGAAAAGTAGGATTGGAAAGGACTTGGTGGGGATGAAAGAGAGATGTTGAAGAGGCAAGAGAATCAACAATGTAATTTTGATCTCTAGGGATAGGCTCAATAGTGAAAGAAATGAAATCCTTAGCAAGAGTGGTTGCAATTTGATGATATGTGATGAGGTTCTCACTTTTACATTGATAATCACCGCTGACTTGACGGCAAATAAGCTGAGAATCACTTAAAGCATGAAGGTATTGAATGTCTAAATCACGAGCAACTCTCATGCCTAAAATGAGAGCTTCATATTTGGCCATATTGTTGGTAACATCAAAGGTGAAATGAAAAGCTAAAGGAATAATCTTGCCAAGAGGACTTGTGAGAATGCATCTTGCCTCAGCTTCTTGAAGGCATTTAACACTATCAAAGTGAAGGGTCCAAGTTTCCTCATGCAAGTCGACATTAATTTCAGGAAGCTTCTCGATAACTATTTTTGGTCTAGTAGTACCAGAGGGAGTAGTGGATTCATCAAGATTATTGGCTTCAAGATCGATGGTAAAGCTATGAAAATAATCTTTGAGAGAAATAGCTTGATTAAGACCTTCGATGTAAAGGATATTGTCATCTGGAAGGTTATCTTGAAGAGAAGAAGTAGCTGGTATAGGAGCTATGACAAGTTGATTAGCTATGATTTGCCCTTTGACAACTTTTTGAGTGATGATATAGAGATCAAATTCCATAAGGAAGACCATTCATTTACCAATTCTATCTCGAGGAAGAAATGCTTTGGAGAAGAAATGTCGAAGGTGGTCGGAATGAACAATGACATAAGTAGTTTGGTAAAGCATATAGTGACAAAGCTTTTTAGTTGCGAAATAGATGGCAAGACAATCACGCTCAATTTTGGTATAACATGTTTCATAATCGATAAGGCCTCGACTAATGTAGTAGATAGCGTACCCTCTTTCCATATCATCTTGTTGGGCAAGCATTGCCCCAATTGAAATAGGTGTGGAAGAAGTATATAGAATCAAAGGTTTATCATTGGAAGGAGGACGAAGTGTGGGTGGATGAAGCAAAGACTCTCTCATGTTATCAAATGCTTTTTGACATGGATCCATGTATTTTAAAGCAGTACTTTTCATGAGAAGTGAATTGACGGAGTGAATTCGATATGCCATTTTAGGGACGAATCATCTAATTGCCCCAAGCTTACCTAAATAAGTACAATTGAGGAATGGGCATGTTGATGATAGCACTAATTTTGGCAGGGTCAACATCGATGCCATGGAGAGAGACTAAGAATCCTAACAATTTTTCAGATGTGACTCCAAAGACACATTTGTAAGGATTAAGTCTAACTTTATATTTAAGGAGACGGTCAAAGATGATAGCAAGATCATAAAGATGATTCTTATGATTTTTGGATTTAGCAATGAGATCATCCACATAGGTTTCAACAATTTTGTGCATGAGATCATGAAAGATGTGAGTCATTGCTCGTTGGTAAGTGGCTCCGGCATTTTTGAGGCCGAAAGACATTTTGACATAGCAATAGGTGGCCCATTCCATGGTGAAAGTTGTCTTATGTTGGTCCTCAAGAGCGATATGAATCTGATTGTATCCCGAGAAGCCATCCATAAGAGATAACATTTCCTAACCAGCTGTGGAATCAACAATGGCATCTATTGAAGATAAAGGGAAGTTATCTTTGGGACAAGCAAGATTAAGATTGCGAAAATCAATACAAATGCGAATGACCATAGTGACCTTCCGAACGGGAACAATGTTGGAAACCCATTTAGAATAATCCACTGGTTTGATAAATTTAGCATCAAGTAATTTGATGATTTCCTTATGACATAAAGTGATAATTTTGGGTGGAATTTTTTTTTGTTTTTGACGCATAGACTTGGCATCGGGATAAGTAATGATATTATGCACCACAATGCGAAGGTCAATGCCAAGCATGTCCTCGTAGGACCAAGCGAAAACCTCATGATATTTATCAAATAATAAGTTAAAATTATCATGTTCGGTAGGTGAGAGTTCACGAGAGACAGTAATTGGTCGAGGACAAGATGGAGAACCATATTCAATGCGAGTGGTTTCTTCAATAAGCATGGCATTGCCATCTTGAAAGTGGTATGGTGCATTGGGTAAGGCGGAAATTGGATTTGTTTTAGGGTCAATGCTAGCAATGAAGTTGTTGAAGTGAGGGTTTTAGTTTTGAAATTCCCAAGTTTATGATGCTGTCGAAGAAGTTGAGGTTCTCGGGCATAAAGTAACTCAAGGATAGCTTCGTCACTAGGCAAGGTGGGAAGAGGACCATAATACTCGACATCTACTTCAAGATCTAGAATTTGATTACCATGACGATCATATTCAGAATGTATTTGATGGACATTGGTTGCCTTGGCATCTAATGTAATTTCAGGAGTAGAAGTAGATGGATCAGAAGGGGTTGGAATATTAGTGGATTCAGTGACGGGAGAAGGATTAGATGCAATGATTGGATTGATAGGTGGTAAAGGAGATGTAGAAGTTTTCAGAGGTTCGGAAGGTATAATTTGCTCTACCACCCAAGGAGTATCAATAAAAGGAGAATTGGCAGGAGGCACATGACTCTTAGGATCTAAGGTATGATCCACAAAAATGGTATGAACGTCTCGATTAAAAGTAGGAATTTGGGCTAAGGTTTTCTGATAATGTTGGACATCCAAGTCTCTAGATTGAGCTTGGGCCATTATATAGTTATCATCGTATGTTGGAGAAATTGTACATGCTTGAGAATCAGGGGAAGTTTCAGAGGGTGAAATCCCGATATTACTGAATGTATGAGGAGACATGATGAGAGGATTTTGAAATAATTTGGCCACTCCAAAATCATTGCAAATGAAGACATCTTCAGGTAAGAAGGCTCCTGAGCATTGCATGGAGGGGGAAAATCAGTAATCTCATCAATAAGAGGAATAGTATGATCTTTGAGTAATAGAGGAGGAAGCCATTTCGAAATGTAAGGAGGCAATTTGGTAGTATTGCAAGTATGTTGCAAATCATTGGGTTCATCATCATCGAAATCCACAAGAGTAATTTGTAAATCAGGATTCATGTTGATGAACTCGGGTAAAGGAGCATTATTGATCTTAGGAATGGTAGGAATACGATATTGTGATTTAGGATTGGGATGCTGAATGCTCCATGGGTTGGGATCAACTTCATGCTTATATCGTTTTCCATTATGTAAGAATTTAATACATTGACTACCGAAAGAAAGTGGCTCTCATTCGATGAGTCAATGGACGACCAAGGAGTATGTTGTAAGATAGTGGTAAGTCAAGGACCAGAAGCTTGGTTCAAATAGTCTTAGGTCCAATGGTTAATGGAAGCCAAATGCAACCAAGTGGCTTTTGATTAGTCTTATCAAAACCATGACAAGTAAGACGGGTTTGCTTGAGATGATTCTTGTTATAACCGAGTTGTTGGATATATCCTCAAAACTAGGGTAGGACCTTTCAACTGCTTTCTTGAAACTGCCTTCATCATTAGGCCTCTCTTGAGTGCTCCAAACCAGATGAGGGAGAGCTAACACATGCATTGTCGAGGAGGGGTTAGAAACAAGCTTCAACATGCATCAGATGTGTCCTTAATCACTGATCTTCTTTTGGATGCTTGTTCTCACTATCCACCATTACTAGCTTTCTAGGTCTCATTCTCACATTTGTCACCCAAATGGTCTTCAGTTGCTCAGTCCAATTCGTGTAAGGGATGTTATGACACCTATCAAGAGTCCCCTTGCCTTCCAATTCATGAATCAGACCTTAAAAAGCCTCCCAATTGGACTTATCATGTTCTCACTTGGTGGGCACCCTCCATTCTCATTATCTTCCTCAGACTACCTGAAGTGAAGGAGCTTGTAGGAGTGTTTCCATGCCAATTTTCTGTGAGAAATGAACATGGAGAGTTAGGACAAGTCCCAATTGATCTCTCCTAATGATCCTCATCCTTCAACTCTCCTCTATACTTGCAAAACACACAAAATCTGTCAAGAAAGCCTATTCTATACCTATCCATACAATTTGGGTACAAACAAACTGAATGGGATGGAGTCTAAGAGAGTCTTCTTCAATCCCAAAACAATTTCCAGGTCATACTGTCTCTCCTAGATGCATCTACAACCATTTCTTTCCAATTGGGTCAAAAGCCAGGGTTTTGCAGGGTTTTAGCTTGTTTTGACTCTTAGCATTTGTTCATAAAAGTTTGACGTCCAAACTTTGAACAAACTTCACAAAGTAGGGCTATAGGACCCCCTTAAACTATTCCTAGCTCCTTAGACTCCTGTGTACCTTGTCCGTACAGATATGAGCTTCCAAAGATGGCCTATCGAACTCTTCTTTGCATTCTATATACCCTGTGATAGGTTTGAACCAAAATTGACCAACTTGAGTGATCTCACTGCAATCCAATGGTTTCAAACAATCTTATACCTCCCTTTGAAAGTCATCTAATGCCTTGGAAGGTTCAATTGGTGTCATAAATGAGATTGGACTCTTTTAGGGCTTTAGGCCTAGTATGACTGACTGTGTTCTTGTGTGCTTAGGCCACCACTAAATGTCAATGTTGCTTGCAGAGTTCTATACACCTTTGTCCACCTCAACTACAACTCTGCACACCTTCCTTGCAGTGCCCCAAGACTTCATAACACCTTCTCTTGTCAGCTACCCACAAGTCTGCAATCTTGACTCTTTGGGAGTGCCCTTTGTCTGAGACAAAACAAAGGGCACTTCCCCTGCCTGCTCAGTCAAACCAATGTTATGAGAGGTGAGGTGAGGTCGTGTAGATGATATGTACAAAGTTTCATAGCTTAGAAACACCTGAAAGGTCATCAACACTCCAACTTGCTAAGACAGACTTTTAGACTATGAGGATTGTGCACAAAGTTTGTATGCAGAGTTGGGCTTGTTGATTTGTCTTGTTCCTTTGGTCTGAGAACTATATAGAGATGTAATACTACCACTGTGAGATTGGTCTGAGAAATTTAGTCCATCACCAATCTTTGTCAATTCCCAACTTGCACTCTTTACTCCACTTGCCTAAGTCTAGTTGGCACACTGTATGACTGTATTGTTACTCAGGAAAAGGACATGCTTGTAGGTGTCCTTCAATGCTAGACCTTGTATCTCATGCTTGGGTTCATTTTAGAATCCTTGAGATCATCTCCCAACTAATTGGATTCAAATCTCATGCCTAAGGACTTGTGCCAAGACCAAACTGCTCTGTTCTAGTGCACTGTCACACTACAGTCAAACTGTAGGTAATCATTTTGAGAGTAAAAGGACCCCTGTAGCTGATCTTCTCCATCAAAACCTGAACATCAACCCACTTAATTATTCTTTAGGCCACTATTACTATTTCTCATGATATAAGGTCACTTGTCATGCTTTGCAAACTACCGTTTGGTCATGTTGCACCATGAAATTGTTTAGGTTTCAAGAATACTGTAGATGATTGAGTGTTTACAGTGGAAAATGGCTTGAATTGGAAACCTTCTTATATCATGTTCCCATGGTTAATCAATTTATCCTCTACATCAAAGCATTGCCCCTAGGCCTGGGCTATATCATGTAAACATCTAGGCTGGCACAAACCTCAATATACTCTAGAATGAGAGGGTCAAATATAAGGCAGATCCTTGTTTCGGAGATATTAAGGTAACATGTCCCTGGGGTGATTCTCTCGAACTATGGGCATGGTTTCAAGTCCATTTGCCACTTATGGCTCCACCATGATCACCATGACACTTTCAATGTTTTGGTCCTCAATGAGACTTCAAATCAGTTCAAATACCTTCATTCAACTCTGCTCAGCATTTGTGGAGGTTTCCTGTAGGTGCACATACAGTATATGGAACTGTGAAGGTATGATATAAGACTATGTGCTTGATGAATTGGTTTTACAACCAATCTTTAGACCTCTTATCAGTATAAACTGATCTTCTCCACCTTGGGAGACTTCAAACAAGTTCAAGTGCTTTCATTCCAACATGCTTAGTCATCTGTGGGGCACCTGTAGGTGAATGTCAGGGCTGAGAACTGTGTATATGGGAGAACTGGTTGTCACAGCTAATCATACATCATTTGAATAGTTCAATTTGATTGCTCATGCTTTAAGAGTGTATTCAACATCTTGAAAACTCTTCATTCCATCTTCATCATGACTATGCAAGCTTCAATTCCCGCTAACCGTGATGACTATTTGCAAAGAAGTCTGACTGTGTTTCATAACCTGACTGTTTTCTTCATCAATTATTGGTCTTTGAGACCAAACCTCCAAAGAAGAGATTGGTCACTATGTAGTGAGGGGTCAAAACACAACGTGTTAACTTGCCTTACCATTGTTACGAAGGTCAACACAGGGAGATAAGCTTCTGCAATTGGTGAGACTGTCTGCAGACTAGCCATCGAACTCTCAACTAGCAAACTGAGATAGCTTTGCTTATCCATTCACCCCCACATGTGCAACCAAGGCTGGAAACCATGAGAGAAGGGTGGTCATGTTCCTAAGAATCACATACAACAACCGGTTTGTACGAACTAATCCAAGCTGAGAGGAAACCTAAAGGTGATGGGGATGAGCATGCAGAAAAAGGCAGTAGACTTCTTAACATTGGTTCATAAATGACAAGTGATCGATCCTGGAACTCTTGCCATGACCCTGAAGTAGACAAAGGGTACTATCTCCCACCAAGTGCATTTGATTTGAATCAATTCCTGTTGTCTGTACTAAACCAAAACAGATTGACCTTTCTTGCATGCCTAGTAGAGCGATGGAGGAATGAAATGGTTTTATGTTATTTTTTAGGAGTTTCAAAGCTGACCAAGTGTAGAAGTGAGCTCAGGGGAGCTGAAGAGTCACTACAAAGCCTTTCACACGTGCCACACTCCTACATAAGCCATACAACCAACTAAAATTGCCTTTAACTGTTTGATTTTCTTGTTCTGATGTTGAAACTTGCAGTTTGTCAGTTATGACACAATATCTCTGACTTCCACTGACACATGGGACGTTGAAGAACCTCTTGGAACATTTGTCTACTTAAGAAAAACGTACAAATCTCATTAAATGGCCTAAATATGACCTCAAATGACATGAAATGATACAAAGACTAAAAGTGGATATAACCAAGGCTAGAAATACATCAGATGACATTACTAGGACCATGGTACACCCTATAAGACCCTAATAGACCCCTATCTAAGTTTTCAACTATAGGGGAGTTGACCTATTTTGACTTGTGGTCAAAATAGTCAACAGGGACATAACAAGGAATCCCAATTGGATGAAAGACCGTCCTTAAAGCAAATAATAGAGCCTAATATCCAATTATACAAGGGGCAACTACTCCACAAGTTTGCCAATGACCAAAATTCAGTCAAACATAGCCCCTTTGTGAGGTGTAAACAGCCGGAAACTAACTCAGAAAATTCAAAAAAGTCAATGGCAAGTGAGGCTGAATTTGAAGGGCAGCCACCAAATGAAGAACCGTTGAGATTTGAGCATAAAAAATTGGTCAATTGTGGACCCACGGAGATGAGCAATCAGAGATTGAAGGCAGAAAACTCAAAAGAAGTAAAGGCATGTGAAAAGGTAGTAGAAGAGCAGCCACCTAAGGAAGAACAATCAGAAAATTGGGAGCAAAGAAATGAGCACGTGAAGGTAAACCAAACTGAAATTGAAGGGCAAATACATCAAGGAAAAGAGGACAGCCAACATGTGACAAAAAAAGAGATGATTGCCACCTTATCTAGTGCCGCTAGACGCCATGCTTTCCGTGTGAAAGGAATTATTAGAGGCAAAAAAGTAATTATGTCAATGGACAATGGAGCTACTCACAATTTTATAGATGCTAAATTTGTAGCAAGACATAAGCTGCTCATGAAAGAAAATGATGGATTTAAGGTAACCGTGGGGGATGGCTCCTCCATCTCATTCATTTCCAGCACTTTGGAGTTAAGACTAACCTTGGGTGAATATACCTTTGAAGGAGGATTCAATGTGATAGATCATGGGGAGATAGATGTTGTGCTTGGAGCCCAATGGTTCCAATCGCTTGGTGAATACACTCATAATTGGCAAAAATCAGAACTGAAATTTATGGCAGCCAACAAGGAAAGTGTTCTCCATGGTTTAAGCAATGGGATACCCATGTTGGTGACCCCAAAAAGGATGGAACAAGCTTTTCATAAAGGACAACCAAGTAAAGAGTTCCAACAAACTATGAAGCAACCAATGGAGTTGCAAACAATTGACATTAATGGGGAAGTTACAGAAAAATTTGTTCAACAACTTCATTAGTCTAAGGGGAAGCTTGAACAAGGACATCTTAATATAAAGTTATGCCAAAAAAGAAAGATTTTGTATTGTCCCTCTTCATGCATCATTTTCCTTGTCTAATTTCAGATTGCAAGAAGCTTGGAGGCAACACTTGTTGTCATGTCTTGCTAAGGAAGCACATGTGTTAACAAAAAGAGACATAGCAAAGAGGTCCATTGAAGGAGTGATGCCAAGAAGGAAAGAAGAAGAATGCACCTTGCATATAAAAGAAGGGGAATCAGATTTCTTGATGGGCAAACAATTGAGTTGTCAACTTGGTAAGCATTCAATGTTTTCTCTTCATGATTCGTTCTTTCATTACATTGGTTGCAAAGCTTGTGCTATCATTGAGGTGGTGGTAAGGGACGGACACCCAAAGAGAAGAAAAAGTCTTCGAAGTAAGTTCAAGGAAAGGACATGACAAATACGCCTCATGGCTATGGGATCCAGGTGAGTTCTATCAACATAATGTTGCCATCATGTATAGGGCCAACATGAGGAAGGAGGTAGACAAGGAAAATCATGAAACATGGATCAAAGTAGCTGCTGTTTTTGATATTTCCAGTTTGTATTCCTTGAAGTTATTAGTCATCTTGGTAAGCATGGGCACCAAGATGGTGAGCTTGTCACTTTCCAGCACTATGGGGATGGTGCAAACATATAGTAGTGGTTTTTCCACAACAAGGAGAGATGGGAAGAGAAAAAGGGCACACTACTGCCAAGTTAAGATAAAGCATGATGACATAATTGTAAAAGTGTTGTTAAACACTAATGTTTTTTCTAACATGTTTACTTCATGTGAGGGTCCATTAGTTAGATCACTTACCAAGGCTAAAAGCAATGCAATGTATATGATAATTTCCATATAAGGACAAGTTGGGGAGGATGATTTTTATGTGGTTGGCATGAGGAAGATGGAAGAGAAGGCTGCCCCTAGATATAAAATGCGGCCACTTCATTTCAAATTGGAATCCTTTACAAAACAATTGGTAAGTGTTGTAAATTCTGATTTTGGTCATACTTATATTGAGAGGGATGATATAAGAATTGATTTACCAAGGGCAACCCAAAATGTGCTTTGGGCAGCACCCTATTCCTTTTTGCCAAAGGGGAAATAGTGGTGTTATGAGGAAAATAGGACCTCTCTTGAATTTGGAAGGAATGGAAATTACAAGCAGCTGTTCCCAAGGTTTGAATGGCAAGAAAAGAAAGTCCTACTTACAAAGGAATGATAAACATATCTAGGCTTACCTATGAATTCTTTTAGGCATCAAAAACAATTTATTTTGCACATGGCAGCCACGGGAAGGAGCTGGGCAAAGATGTTTGAAATCTGAATTTGTTGGTTTAAAATTTTCTGAGTCAACAAAACAAGTCCAGCCACATAAAAGAATTTTTTTTTGGCACTTTGAAGGCACACTACAACCCATAATGGAGAAGACACATACCAAAGTACATACTAAAATCTACCACATAGAAAAATATGAATTTAAAGGGTACAACAATATGTATAAGGTCAAAAGTCTGATTTATTTGGTAAAATCCAGCCAATAGTGAATTTTGAAAATGTCCATGTTGAAGCACGCTTTTGGCTTGATAGAGCATGGGGAGCACAATCCTATATGTTGGGTTGGTTGAGGCTTCTATGTGACCAATCTAAAGTTCTTCCTATGCACGAGAGAAATGATAAAAGGAAGTCAAGGAGGGATAGGAAGCCACAGGTATTGGGACACATTCAAGAAAGGTTACCACTATATGCTATGGTCACTCAAGGTAAGTTTCATGATGAGATTGTTGCTATTTATTTCCTAATTTTGGAAACATCTTTTGGGGACACATTGATCTATAGAAGAGGCTACATCAAAGGCAAAATCGTATGGCATGTATTATCTCTTATGGGTTATGAGGGATTCTTGGAGGATGGTCATGACACCTTGAGCCCATGGGGGCAGCCTCTAAGATACATGTTTAGCAAATGGGGAGTTCAAGTTAGAGCTTCAATTTAGTGGGAAGCCATTTCAGTGGGTAAGTACATCATGAAGAATGTGGGGACAGCCCCATAGCTTTTGCAATTGCTTGAGGACAAACAATTTTGGGTGGGGAGGACTATAATGCCCCCCTTTTTAACATAACTTGCTTTGGACCCTCAACTTGGTTTTGTTCCCACAAGACTAAGGGAAAGAAAGAGAAGGGACCTATGTGGGGCTATTCAAAGAGCAAAATGGTGAAAAGTACTTAAGTATTCTCATTTTTAGTTGAGTTATGCAAAAAATGCTTTTTATCTAATTTTCACTTAAGTTGGGACCTTTTGAGGGTCATGGGCACTTAAGTCCTAAAAGTGATTTTATAAGGAAGCTTGTAATATATATATATATTTTTAAAGGAAAAAGGTAAACTCTCCCTTTCTATTTGGGCATCACATTTGGTGGAAGAATTTAAAAGGAAATGGAAGACTCATTTGAAAAGGTTATGCATTTTTGATATTGAAATTCTTGTGGAATTATGACAAGCTTGAACAAGTTACTTGAGGATGAAAACCTTCAAGTGTACCAAGAAGTTTGGGGACAAAAACCTCCATTCTTCTATTAGGGCAGCTCTATTCAATGGCTATAATTGCACTTCAATTTTGCATAGTTGTATGCAAGTGAATTTAGAAGTTGTCTTTGGACACCACCTTTATCAAGGATTATTTCAAACCCTTCAAAGAGCTGAAAATTCATAATTTGCAGGTCAAAGAGGTGGGCGAACTTGGTTTGAAGAGTTTTGTTGATTTTGGAGACCATCCCAAGCGTGGCGACTTGCTTTGGGAGGGTGTCAACCCCTGTCAAGAGGGCAAATTGTCTTCGGAACCCTCTTCTAGGGTTAGAGGTATTTTCAACAATTTACTATAGCTATCAAATCTGATTTTTGCCCTAATTGCTTAAGGGTTTGGTGGTGGAAATTGTTGAATATTGCTTCATTTTTAGAAGTGTGTTGTTGGCTAAATTAGTATTTTCAGATACACTTGAAGGAAAGGGTTTTGGATTATGTAGGGTTTGTTGGAAAATCCCAACTTTGCCTAATTATCTCATTTGGGGACATTATAGTCCCTTATCTATATATGGGGCACTCAACTCTATATACTATATATGGGGATGGGGATGGGAATGGGAATAGGGGATAGGGAGGCTCAGGGAGCTACTATATATAGGCTAGATAGAGATACGCCCTCTCTCTCATCCTCTCGAGCATATAGCCTAATCTATATTATATAGCTCCATTCGGTGCCCTATCTATCTATATATCATTCCCTTGATGGCCAACCCTATTAGATATATTGGTTGATGACAACCACCCATTGTCGCGGAAGCTTTCTGGTGTTTTTACCAAGTGGCAAGTATAGGTATGTTAATATGTTATATATCGCTGTAAAACTTTGATTTGTCCTTTTACATGGACCGACTTTCATTGGCTAATTCTGTTTGAAAATTTGATTTTGTAAGGTTTTTACTTACAAGGTCAATATCAATCTTGTGTTGTCATAATGTGAAGGGTTTAGGCCCTAGTGCCATAAAAAATCCTAAGGGCTTTGACTTAAAATCCGAGTATGCTTAGGGTGTTGATGAAAAACAATGGAAATTTGAAAAATATTTGGAAAAGTTTGACATTAGCGACCCACTACATGTGGGTTTCCTAGTTATCTTGAAGCTAGGTTCTAGTAATCGCCTCTAGAGGAACGCCGCTGACAAAGTATCTGAATTAAAAAAAAGTTTCAATTGCTCACAAGACTAAGAATACTATTGAATTAAATAATAGGGTCCTTACATTGTTGGACACCTTGAGGAAAAATTTCTTGGATCACTTGATTGCCATGTCTCTCCTCCAAATATATGGTAATGGTTGCTGCATTTGGGAGGGACCCTGTCATTCATCCAAGCTGACCATATGGCAGGGATCACAAGGGGGAAATCAATATGATTTTACAAAGAAAATGGGCATATGCATATAAGGTAGGGCTGATGTTTTTTCTAAGCTTTCCAATTTCCGCTCCCATTTAGAAGCAAACCCTAGCAGGTCTTACTTCTTCCTCTGCCTACATTTTTGTTTCCACTCTAGAATATTAGATTCTGCTGAATATGGTCTAATGCCATTCATCACACGTCTTATGTGCTTTGTTATTGAGTCATTATTGGCTCATCATCATGCACAGGGAATTTCTTATTTCATTTTCTTCATATTTAAAGTGGGTGTGTCTTGTTTTAGGATTTTCTTCTTTCTAAGCTCTAATGTTCCCCTAAATATCATTTTTTTCCATTATTTTTTGTAAGAATAATCTACAATATCTTTGCAAATAATGGAAGCATAAATAAATGAATGCACAAAAAAAGGCACAATATTACCTCAAAGTAAGCCAAACCATGAAAATATGAGACACAAATTGTAACGAGCCGAACCCAATCTGACCTCAATCTCTTCAATTTCCTGCCTTTGTAATTTCGTCAAACAAGTTGGTGTGCAAGTCTTCGCTTGTTGATTTGTTGTTTCAGTTGGATGTTGTTTGTTTGCAATGAATACCAAAATGATTTGAATGCTTGGAAAGACTTCTAAGATGTCTAGGAAATGATTTAAATGCAATACAATATTCTTTTGGATTTTTCAAATGCAAATAGATAAAACTACATGAAGTAAAATGCATCTACAGCCAACTGGGATTTTAACAAACAATTGGCATGCATACTAATAAGCTGAGTACAAATGATAATAGAATGCTCAATTGCAACTAGATGTGACCAGCAACTTATATCTCCTTGATTACAATGAATGTCCAATACAATGTTCATATAAATTGGCCAAGACTCTTGGCACTTACAATGTTATCAAAATATTACAATGCTGGTATAGATGCGCACCTACAGCTGCAACAGAAACTATCCTATATGCAATGATATTGAGAACAAATTATAGAGGAACCCGATTGAAGTAAAATGTATCTACAGCCAACTGGGATTTTAACAAACAATTGGCATGCATACTAATAAGCTGAGTACAAATGATAATAGAATGCTCAATTGCAACTATATGTGACCAGCAACTTATATCTCCTTGATTACAATGAATGTCCAATACAATGTTCATATAAATTGGCCAAGACTCTTGGCAATTACAATGTTATCAAAATATTACAATGCTGGTATAGATGCGCACCTACAGCTGCAACAGAAACTATCCTATATGCAATGATATTGAGAACAAATTATAGAGGAACGCGATTGTTTGATGGTGCCATTGATGATAGTCGATGAAACGATCAATAACCATGCACAATGATCACTTTCCAAGCCAAATCAACCCTCCAAGCTAGTCGATCCTGTTCTGATGTGAAGGCAGAAATAAAATAAAATCCAGCTCTTCTCAACCTCCAATCACACCAAATGGAGTCGCCTAGATGCCAAGAGACAATCGCCTCCAACCTTTAGTGAGATTGAACCAAAATGAGTCCTCCTTATGCAAAATCATGGCCTTTTATGCAGACTTCAGATGTCTGTAATTTTTGATATAAAATTCAGATTCTTTCCAATGCAAGTTGCCCTCCTAAATGCCAAGATGAATGAAGACTTCAACACCAAAAAATGTCTCCAACAATGTACCAATCGAACTATGCAAAATTGGCCCTTGGCCACTAATTTTGCTCAACTCAGATGACTGAAGTACCACCTCCACAACTGCAACCCTTCAGAAGATATTTCACTTCCTCAGTTATGCTATCAATGGGAGTTTTTCGTTCCCAAAGACAATGCTGATATTCCGTAGAAACCTTTGTCTCCACAAGATGCTCATCAAATAGAAATGTCAATAACTAGATGTTGAGAAGCAAGCCAACAACATCTATTTATTCTTTTTCCCCAAGGGGTCGGCCCCTTCTAGAAGCTTCCAAATAAACAATATAATATATTTACACTTTATTATAATGTAAAAATATAATTCATAAAGTGCAAATATAAAAATATAACACAATGTGTTATCCAACATTCAAGATATCCAAAGAAATAATTATCCAAGCATCCAATGAGCCAACCAACACTTGGATAACTGCCAAGAGGACCCTCTATCCATGCCCTATTAGCCTACGAGGGCCACTGATAGGCTAACCATGCTGATATATAAATGTCTAACTGGAAGGGACATTACATGCCGCCCCTCTTGAAATTGCTTGTCCCCAAGCAATTTCAACTCCGGATGCTGTAAAATCTTCTCACTCTCCCAAGTAGCATTCTCAACCGGCAAGTCCCTCTATTTGATCAAATACTCTCTGATAACCCAGCGACGCAAATGTCTCTCCCTAATGTCCAAAATAGCCTCGGGCACCAAGATCAGCTTCCCTTTATCATCGAAGGGCAGTAAAGTCATGGAAGGAACCACACAATGTCCTAATGCCTTCTTGAGGCGTGATACATGAAATACATTATGTACTTTGCTATCTGCCAACACTCCAACTCATAAGCCACCTCTCCTACTCTCCTGGTGATTTTGAATGGTCCATAGTAACGCGGCTTGAGTTTCTCTGCACCACTCCTCTTAAGAGAGGACTGTTTGTAAGGCTGCAACATCAAGTACAACATATCTCCAAACTCAAATGAGCACTCCACTCTTTTCTGATCTGCATATTGCTTTTGTCGGTTTTGTGCCTTCTGGATGTTCTCATGTAGGGCTTTCATGATGCCGTGGTTTCCCTGCAACAAATCCCCAGCACTAGGCACTCTGCTGTCACCTAACAATAAGTCTAGAAAGCTTGACGCATCATACCCATACAAAGCCATGAATGGTGTCATTTGAATTGAGAGATGGTAAGTGGTATTGTAGCAATACTTGAAAAGATATAACCACTTAACCTAGCCCTTCTGCTGCCCCGCAATATAATTCCTGAGGTATCCCTCCACCCACTTATTTACTATCTTCGTCTGACCCTCTGTCTGCGGGTGGTAACTAGTACTCGGAGTGAACCTGGGCCCACATAGCCTAAATAGCTCATGGCAGAAATGACTCATAAACCTACTATCTCTATCGCTGACGATGCTCCTAGGCAACCCATGCAGCCTGAATACCTCGTGGAAAAACAACTCGGCTACCTATGCCACTGTGATCGAAAAGAAGTGAGCATACTTAGTCAAACGATCCATAACCACATAAATACAATCCTGACCCTGGGCTCTCGGCAAACCAATAATGAAATCCATCAACAAACTCTCCCACTTCCTATCAGGTATCGGAAGTGGCTGAAGTAAGCCCTCAGGGTATGTGTGTTCCTGTTTATTCTGCTGACAAACAGGACACTCTTTGACATATTGACAAACATCTGACTTCAGGCCCTTCCAGGTGAATTCTCTCGTATCTGTTTGTAAGTCTTGAAATATCTGGGATGCCCTGCCATGTGTGTATCATGAAAGGTCCTCAATATTGTGTTCTTCATCTCCAATCTTGGGGTCAAATAGATCCTCCCCTTGTAAATGATAAGATCATTTACAACCATGTATCTATCACCCTGTACCGACCCCTCAACAACCCCTGAAGCTCAACTGTCCTTGGCATACTCTGCCACTATTAGGTGTCTCCAATCCTTTGCAATCCCAGCCATGGAGCTCAAATGTGGCCGACAAGATAAGGCATCACCAACTACATTTTGTGTCCCTTTGACAAAGGCAATGTCAAAGTCATGATTGCAGCTTGCTCACCTACTTCTGTTGATGATCATTAAGGTCTCCCTGCCCAAGGAAGTGTCTCAAGTTGTCATGATCTGTCTTTATTACAAATTTACTGCCCACCAAATACTGCTTGAACTTGGCCAATGCATGCATAATGGCCAACATCTCCTTATCATATATGCTGTAGCTCCTCTCTGGACCACACAGCTTTCGAATATCATAAGCAATCGGATGTTTGTATAGCATGAGGACTGCACCTATTCCCTCCCCTGAAGCATCACACTGTAGCTCAAAGGGTTTAGAAAAATCTGGCAATGCAAGTAGTCATAATTAGCTTGAACATCTCAAAGCAATCCTGTGCCTCTGGAGTCCAAATGAACGCCCCCTTCTTGGTCAAGTCTGTGAGCGGTACCGCATGCCATGAATACCCATTAACAAATTTGCGTTAGAAGCCACATAGCCCAAAAAACCCTCTAAGTTGAGTGAGATTCTGCGGTGTAGGCCACTCAACGATCGCCCTGACCTTGTCAGGTTCCATGTGTACCCCATCTGTGCTGATGATGTGGCCTAAGTATAACAACTCCGTCATTCCCAAGTCACACTTGGATTCCTTGGCATAGGACTCCTCACGAAGAATACCCAGAACTGTGTCAAGATGAGCAATGTGATCCTCCCATGTTTTGCTGTACACCAAGATATCATCGAAGAATACCAGCACAAACCGCCTCAACTGTGAATGGAAGACTTTGTTCATTGTGGACTAAAAAGTCGCAGGTGCATTTGTTAGCCCAAATGGCATAACCACAAACTCAAAATGCCACAATGACACCTGAACGTTGTCTTCTCAATGCCCTGCTCCCTGACCTGAATTTGATGATACCCTGATCTCAAATCTATCTTTGAAAAATACCGAGCACCATGTAACTCGTCTATCAGCTCATCAATCCTGGGTATGGGATATTTATTCTTGATAGTCCTCTTATTTAATACCCTATAGTCTATACACATCCGCAAGGTACCATCCTTTTTGACCAAAACCACGGATGAAGCAAAAGGTGACTTACTAGGTCTAATGTGTCCCATAGCAAGCATCTCGTTTATTGTCTTCTCTATCTCATCCTTAAGCCGCTTGGGATGCCTGTAAGGAGTGACTATCACGGGCTTGGTGCCCTCCTCCAACTCAATAATATGCTCAATCCCTCTATTAGGTCTACCCGGTGGAATATCACTGAACACCTTTGTATGCTTAATCCTTAATTTCTGAATGTTTGGATGGTAATTTGGGTTTTGTTGTTCTTCCTGCGTAGGCATCAAAACACATTCTGCTGCCCACTCAACCATGTCATGTCTCATGAGCCTCTCCATCCTCCTGAATGAGATCATCCTACAACTGGTGTCTCAGATGGCCTTAAGAATATGAGTTTTCCCATCCACTTGGAATCTCATCTCCATCTCCCTGAGGTCAAGGGTGATTTTTCCAATGTCATGCAACCATCTCATGCTTAGAACCATATCTGTGTCCCCCATATTCACCACATAAAAATCAGCTTTGAACTCATAGTTGTCCAAGTGCATAGGTAAATCTGGAATCATCCTATCGCATTTGAGGGTGTATCCATCTCCAACCTTAACTCTTATTCCCTCAAACTCTTCTGGCCTAATTCCGCGTCTCTCAACCAATCTGGGATCAATAAAATTATGTGTAGCTCCTGTGTTGAGAAGAGTGATGATTTTTTGCCCTGCTAGAACCCCACGCATCCTAAATGATCCCTCCTGTTGGATGTTGGTGATGCGTGCCTCTTGTTGCCTTGCTGCCCTTTCATGTTCTTCCTCACTTTCGGCCTTCTCTTCATCATGATCAGCCCCTAGATCTTCTGAATCAGATCACTGGCTGATTTCCCAGATTCCGAATCCTCATAAAATGCCCACATAACCCTATTAGCTTTTCCCTTGGGTCTCAATGGACAATCATGATTTGCATCATAGGGTCCCTTACAATAGAAACAAAGCTTCTTCTTCCTTAAATCATTAAGGGTATCTCGATCCAAAGGTGTTGCACTCTTCTCCCTTTTGTTCGGTTTGTCCTTTTTAGGAAATGATTTGTTGGCTTTTGAAGAAGATGACCCATAGAACTTATTGCGAGGTGCTGTTGTCTCCATGCTACGAGCCTTCCGCATTGCCTCCTACAAGGTGGGGGGATCAAAAGCTTTGATCCATCCTCTCATAGGCTCATATAATCCCTCAATGAATAATATAACCAGCCTCCTCTCGGAAATCCCTGTCACCATGACGGAAAGCCTCTGAAATTTACTTATGTATGTCTCCAGACTACCTCCTTGCCTTAGTTGTGCAAGCTCTCGGAGGTAAAGTTCAAGGTCCTTATCAAAGCGCTCAATGAGCCTGTCAATAAACCTCTGATAGGTAGTAACCAAACAATGCTGCAGGGTGTACATATCGTGATACCACCAATCATGTGCCACACCATCCAGATGCAAGGTAGCAAATTTGATGGCCTCATCCTCCTGCGTAGGTCTCAAAGATAAATAATTGTCCAGCTTCTGAACCCGTGATCTAGCTGTGCATTTATCGGTGCCATCAAAATGGGGCAATGTGATCTTGCTTACAGCTTGCTGGAGATCTCTATTCGGTTGTGGTGGTTGTGGCTGGGGTGCTCTGTGTTCAATCCTACCTCCCTCTCTTGGTTTCTTCACATCCAAGAACTCATGAGCGGACAAGACTTGCCAAATCGCAGGAAGAAGTGTCATATACTCGGCATAGTATTTGGTCACATCTATTGTTGACATGCCACGGGGTGCCTGAATCTCTGGTTGTTGTTTTGTCTGCTGGACTGGAGGGGTCTCCCTAGGAAAAAAAATAGGCTGTCCAGGCCTATGCTCTGACATGCTGGATGACAAATGTTGCTGGACTGACGGCTGCTCTGTCCTTGAAGTGCCACTAGTCTGCCTTATCTGAATTATCCTCTAGTGGAATACCCTATCTCATAGTACCCAACAGTTCAAAGAACATATTCATCAAATTATCAGTGCTTCTAAATTCTGTTTCAGGGCTCTCTCCTCTAGCGCGCTCCTTCCCCTTACCATTCTGTGATTCACTTTGAACCTCTTCATTGTTTCTCTCATCTTCTGCCCTGTTGCCCATTTCTTCTAATGGTGTGTCCTCAAATGGATTATCTTCTTGCCAATTCTCTTCTTTTTCTGCTCTTCTTCAAGTGTAGTATCTATGATGACCTCTCATGTGATTTTTTAGCCTTCCAGGATGGCATGATCAAGGCTCTGATACCACCGTAATGAGTCTAACCCAATCTGACCTCAATCTCTTCAATTTCCTCCCTTTGTAATTTCGTCAAACAGTTGGTGTGCAAGTCTCTGCTTGTTGATTTGTTGTTTCAGTTGGATATTGTTTGTTTGCAATGAATGCCAAAATGATTTGAATGCTTGGAAAGACTTCTAAGATGTCTAGGAAATGATTTAAATGCAATACAATGTTCTTTTGGATTTTTCAAATGCAAATAGATGAAACTACATGAAGTAAAATGCATCTACAGCCAACTGGGATTTTAACAAACAATTGGCATGCATACTAATAAGCTGAGTACAAATGATATTAGAATGCTCAATTGCAACTATATGTGACCAGCAACTTATATCTCCTTGATTACAATGAATGTCCAATACAATGTTCATATAAATTGGCCAAGACTCTTGGCAATTACAATGTTATCAAAATATTACAATGCTGGTATAGATGCGCACCTACAGCTGCAACAGAAACTATCCTATATGCAATGATATTGAGAACAAATTATAGAGGAACCTGATTGTTTGATGGTGCCATTGATGATAGTTGATGAAACGATCAATAACCATGCACAATGATCACTTTCCAAGCCAAACCAACCCTCCAAGCTAGTCGACCCTGTTCTGATGTGAAGGCAGAAATAAAATAAAATCCAGCTCTTCTCAACCTCCAATCACACCAAATGGAGTCACCTAGATGCCAAGAAGAATCGCCTCCAACCTTTAGCGAGATTGAACCAAAATGAATCCTCCTTATGCAAAATCGTGGCTTTTTATGCAGACTTCAGATGTCTGTAATTTCTGATATAAAATTCAGATTCTTTCCAATGCAAGTTGCCCTCCTAAATGCCAAGATGAATGAAGACTTCAACACCAAAAAATGTCTCCAACAATGTACCAATCGAACTATGCAAACTTGGCCCTTGGTCACTAATTTTGCCCAACTGAGATGACTGAAGCACCACCTCCACAACTGCAACCCTTCAGAAGATATTTCACTTCCTCAGTTATGCTATAGGAGTCGCATATGATATGAAACTCCAAGTAGCCCTTTGAAAGACACAAAAGATGTGAGACACCTCACATATTCCCTTACTATATGAATTACAAATTAATATGGGAATAAACCTGCTCACTACTAAATTACCTCTAGAATTATAAATTAACCCAAATAAAGGGTAATCCTTACTATTTGATAACACCATAGCCACTTGAGTTCTCAGTTTTTATAAATTAATTCTTAGAATGTTCCCTAGAAACGTAGTAATATATTAGGCTAATCATCTTTGACATTACTAGTTTGGCACATTCCTATAGGACCTCAGTAAATATGTGACCTTTAACTATGCTTGAGACTTCCGTTGGTGTTTTACCCTGCATTGACTAATATTTGCTTATCACATCATTTGTATGTTTTATATCTCTTATTTTGATTTTTCAAGGCTCATTAAGAGGCAAACAGAAAGAGTAGGTTAGCCGCATATTTTATGAAAGTGAAATAAAGCTGTATTGATTCATTTGCATCTATTTTCTTGACTAGTTCACATTGTTGTGTGTAGGAAAATGGTTACAATGGTCTACGCCTTTCCACTATATTTAGCATAACCAAACTACATATCCGTCATCTTTAATTTTCTTTTTCATGATTTTCAAAGAAGGATTAGATCTATCCATTTTAGTGTCAAATGGACATTTAAAACTTTTTGATTGTGTCCTTTAGACATACACAGCATATACAAAATGCTTAGAGCAAATAATATGTTAGTAATGGCAGGCTTCTGTCATTTTATTCCAATTTTATAGAGCTTGGATTTATTCCTTTACAGGTAGGGGATTTTGCAGATGATAATCGTGCAGGCATTGATCGTTCTCTGCATCGTATTAGTGCTATTCGAAATCGTAGGGGGCGTATAATTGGCCTAACTTGTCGAGTTGGCCGGGCAATATCTGGAAGTGCAGATATTATTCGGGACTTGGTCGAGGGTGGAGGTTCTCTTTTGCTTATAGGACCTCCTGGAGTTGGGAAGACCACAGTAATTAGGTGTATTTTCTTGCAAACATTGCATTATCGCCTTTTAATTGTGACCATCTAATAGATGGGATCTACGTCTTATGGCATGTTTTTCAAATTGTGTGCCTTTTATACTGTTATTTTCTAAGTATCAATTCAAATGCAATCTTTTGACAAGCTAATGTTGCTTCGTATTGAACTTCACTTGTCCTTAGAAGGAGGTTTTATGGATTCATATGTAGCATTTAGTTTATTGGGTTATTTTATTTTCCTTGGGCAAAATATGCAGGAAATCTTCTTAGCAAACAACATGGTTTAAAACATAAGATGTCGGAGATACTTCCTGTAAGGAGCTGTTGACTCCTGGCATGATACAAAACAGTTTCTTTTTAATACAAGAATTGCGAGGCGAGAAGAATTTCTATTTAAGTTTATTTCTAAGAAAGATTAAAGAAATACAAACATGCAATCACATAGAAGTGTAAGGCGCTGACAATCATTATACAATGGTTATAAAACAAGTTCATGGGATGAAAATCATAATAGGTTCCAAAATGCATGTTGTGACTGCTGGTATTAGCAAATTGCTTAGTGTGAGGGAAAAGATACAGAAGATGGAAACAGATTCTCGTTAGACACACTGTGGCATATTTCCTTCATGCTCTAAAGAGAGAACTGCAAACCCTAGCCAAAAGATATGGAAAGATTAATTACATCTAAAGAGAGCTTTGGACTCTAAAGATTTTGACAATGCAAACACATTATGTTATATGGAAAACCGGTTTGCCTTCGTTCAACTTGCTGTGTCTTGTGTGTCAGGCCCAGACTACCATTTGTCAAATCTCCTGGACCTGTTGATTCCTTTTAACACGAACTAAAAATCCTTATCATCTGATGTTGCTGTTATCACTCTCAGTTGCAAATATGGTTTCTCAGGTGATAGAATATACTGATAAGCATAATGCATAGAGAAAGGTTAAATCCATGCCATAGTTTGATCGTCCAAAGTTCTCATGTTTATAAATAAATCCAATGTGTGCTTATATAGCTGCTTGCATTTGTTTTCAGCTCCCATCATTTAGGATAATGGGTTTCTTGTCACTTCTCTTACATTGTAGTCACTGTCCTTGTTTTGAAAGGCCCCTCATTAGGTGGTTTTGATTGTTTTTCAAGTAAAATCTTGTAAGAACACAAGATTCCACATTTAGCCTAAGTAGCTGACCCTGGGCTAGGTACGGGTACAAGGTTCAAGTATGCCGGTATGACAATTTGTGTAATGTCCCTAAATGGACATTTTTAAATAATTTTGGTTTCACTGGAAACCCTAGGGCAGAATTAACAAATACTGATTTTTGTAATAAAACCCTTGTACTGAAATGTTCTGTTATGGCAGAATTAAATAAATATTAATTTTTGCAATAAACCCTTATAGGAAATAAACAAAAGAGTCTGAAAATCAATGATAAATCCACTGAAAATTACAATTTTATTTTTATAGAATGTGGAGATCAAATGCAACTCAAATACCAATTTTTATTTATTTATTTCTATGCTGCAAATTAACAAATTACAGCTGACCATACAAATGGAATAATTGCTGGAAAATACAGATCTAGCTGGTTGATGATGGCATCCCAAGCAGAAATTAGTTGTTTCCAAACCCTAGAAGGCAACCCTTGTTGTATGACAGGGTGCAACATTTCTCTATGATGGCGTCAACCCTTAGACAGGGGATGTCAGCCCTCAAACATCCCATAAATTCTCTTGAAATCAAATGCAGCCTTGAAAGATGATGCCCTAGTTGATGTGGCTGATCCACAGTTACAAAGGTTGCGCTGTTATTTTGGCAAACAATAAGTGAAGCTCAAATATAGCCCTTGGATGGAGCTACTGCAGAAGATTGGAGTGTTTTCGTCCTCAAATCTAAATGTAGTGGAGGGTTTTCGTCCTCAAATGCATAAGTTGGAAGCAAATGCCCAAACTCAAATTAGATGTAATAATAAAAATGATCCCAAATGACCCCCAATTCCTAGATGACCCCCAAGGCCCTCTTTTATAATTTTTTCTGTCCCTTTTTCCCAATTTGGTCTCTTACTTTAAATTTAATAAAGTACACTTTTATTTTTACTTTTCCCTTCTCTTTTATTTCTAATAATGATAAAGTAATTATTGTCACTTTTTAATAAAATAAAAAGTAAGTCAAACAATTTAAAAATAATAACTTTATTATTTTTCACTTTATGGGAAAAAGGGGACATGACAATTTGTTTGGCTTGGATGTGGATTGGGTACGACCATACAATTTTTTTTAAAATACATATAAAATGTTAAAAATTATAACTAATGAAGCAAAATTAACCACTTAATATGCATAGAATAAACAAAATAATTTTAAAAACTATAAAACATATTGATATTTCAATGTCAAATGTCACGATATTTAGTGGTCGAACATAGATTAGTCTTAGAACAAGTACATAGTGCAAATGTTACAATGTATACACAAAAATCAAGACAAATCAGCATTTTCATTATATTCATATTGGTCTTCAATGTCTTCATCGAGAATCACAAGCAATGGTACTGCCACTCCCACTAGCTATGCTATGCAGGTTGTGTGAAGAATCTTCTAGCTCCGAATCAAGCAATTAAAGGTAGGCAATAGAAGCATCCAAGTCAGTCGTCTTTGGATCTACATTGTAACACTTTGCTGCCCCTTACTTGTACTTATCCTACTTGTGTGTTAGAAGGCATAGGTTGGAATGCACATAAACCAAATCTTCCGCCTTTTTCACTGCCAACTTTTTACGTTGAATTTCGTGGATAAAGGAGTATGTACCCTAGTTCCACTTGGCTGAAGAGGAACTCGCAACGTATTGAAGCAAGCCACAAAATCAGTTAAAATTTATCAAAGTAAAAAGTTAACTGGATACTTTGTGGAGACTTCAACATGGTGGACGCTGTAGAGGACAAAGAAGGGGATTTGCCTATAAGATGGTGTGTTGGAGAATGAGAGGCTTGGTTCTATATGCGAAAGAAGTTAGGGATTTTTGACCCTAATCATTATTGCAAAACCTCTCTTGTTATTACTTGGTTCACTTGGTCTAATTTTTGCCAAGGAACTAATAGAGTACTTAAGAGATTGGATAGAGTTCTCCTTTCAGAACATAACATCTTTTCCTTTGCCTAGTGTTTTGACAGGGTAGTTAGTGTGCTTGCAGATGTTTTTTTGTCAGGGCACCAACCCATCAAATTTTGAATTGAATGGTCAGCGCCTTTGGCCAGGGTCTTCGAAATCCAGTTTTATGTCAACACCTCGCATCTACAGCATGAAAGAACTCTCACGCATATTAGAAGTGTCTGGAATTTAGTTCCTCCCCCTCATGGTGTTCTGGCTAGATTGATTGTGGGGAAGTGACCTTTGTTCACACCGCCACTTTCTTATGGATGTTTGGCAAATGGTTAGCCATGTTCAAGAAATGGGCTAAAACTATCCCCTCTGAATGAGACTTTGCAAAACAAAATTGCTGAGTTGAGGCAAAAAATCAAGCTAGTTGAGATTCGTCAAGCTTGCAGTGCTCAAATCCAGACACTAGATTTCCTCTTGTAGTCCTCATGGGCAAGGGCCCTAAACGAACATGGGATTCCAAACCTTATTGTGCCTAGTCCTATCAAAATTATGGGTACTTTTGTGGCTAAAAATGTTTGGAAGCCCTGGGAGACAATTAAGCCAAGGCTTGTTTGGAAAGGGGATAGCTTCAAATCAAGTCTATTTTTCAATTTTCACTCCTTATGGTGGTCATCAATCATAGTTTATAATGGTAGACCCCTGGCAAAAGTTCCTAGTATCAAAGCTCTTCAGCTCTTCCGTAAAGGCATCCATAGTATTGGGGATATTTTTGCCAAAAGAACTAGATCTTGGGCCAATTGGCACACCTTAAATACCAAGTTCAATCTCAACAATTAGGAATTTGGATTCTTTTCTGAAATTTAGATGGCGGTGCCAGACAACACCTTGCACAAAATTGGCATTAGAGCCCCCCTTCAATGGTGGAAAGATTGGAATTGGAGTGTGGCCACTCCTTTGCTTTGGTACAAACTCAAGCTTGGTTATCAATAGTTAACTCCCAACATTGTGCCGTGGGAGATGCTAAACAAACAGTGGAATCTTAATAGCTCTTCCTTTCTTTGGAGTAGAAGATTCCAAACCATCCGGTCTGCTGTTGTAGAACCTATTAAAGCTCTTTTTGCATGGTGCATTCTCTACCAAGGGCTCCCAATGGGTGATAGATTGCTTCATATGGTATTTCATCTACCAAATGCCTTGCTTGTGGACAAACCGAGTCTCTCAAACACATTTTTGGTTCTGTGTTAGAGCTCAGAAAGCTTGTGTTATGTTCTATTTTCGAAATAATTAATAATCTAATAATAATTTATTGAGTTGTCCAAAAAGGTATTTTAAGTTATAACTTTGGAAAAAGACACTTATTAATTATTATTGAGTGGGGCCAAAAGTAATTAATACATACATGGCCAAAAGTAATTAATATTCATTAATTAAAAAAAAAGGTGAATATTAAATTAAAAAAAAAAAATTATTTCTTTTAGGGTTTGTTGGAAATATTGTCATTGATGTCAAAGGGTAATCGTGAATCTGATTGATGGCAAAGTATTTCAATACAAGAATTAAATAAAATAAAGTATATTTAATTTGATTGAGGCAATTAATCATGCAAATAACGGTTATATCTTTGCGTGGAATTGAAGATAAATTGACTGTCTAATGGGCTTAAAGAGATATTTATGGCCGAAGGTTTCAAGACAGTTTTTAAGGCTAAAATGGTCCCCACCCGTGGCCGACTTGATTTGGAAGAGTTGTGATCGTTTGAATGGACCTTTTCGTTTGAAGAGTCACGACCTTAATTTGTGGCTTTTCGTGGGTTATAAATAAGTGCACAACGAGTCGTAAATTTGTAAGTTTGAAAGTGGAAGAAATAAAAGAAGACCAAAAATATTTGAAAGCAAAATTTTGTAAGTGTATTCACAGGAAAAACCAGTAAGTATAAGGTAGAGCATAGCAGCGAAAACACTCAAGTGTAGATCGAATCGAAAGGAGATAAATCAATGTTCTATCATCCATTGTGTTAGCAACAAATCAGAGATAGAAGAGTGGTTCTTGTGAGAAGGTTGGTGCCCTACAAAATTGTATTTGGGGTTGGTGCTCCAGTAGGTTGGTGCCTACGAATATTTATATTGAGAAATATTTCTCTGTGGTTTTCTCCTGAAAGGGTTTCCACGTATATCTGGGGTCACTTTGCATTGTGTTGTGATTTGATTGCTTTGAATAGCTTAATTGGAATAAGTGATTAAGTGTTAGAAAAGAAAAGAATAAATAATACTGATTCACCCCCCCTCTCAGTATTACCTTGTGTTCAACAATTGGTATAAGAGGGGTTCCTTCAGATATAGCTTAACCACGAGAAGGTAGATCGTACAAATGGCTGGATCACAAGTTCAGGATGGATTTTCCACTAAAAAGGCACCGTTGTTTGATGGCACAAATTATGCCTTCTGGAGCATAGAAATGAAGACATATCTAATGGATCTTGGGTTCAATATTTGACAAGCAGTAGTAATCGGGTACCAAACGCCACATACACCATCAACAAAGGCTACTAGAAAGAAGGCTAGCGAGAACAATGTTAAAGCAATGAATGCCATCCTATGCAGCCTTTTAGAATCAGAATTCGTAAAAGTCATGCAATGTGATTTTGCAAGAGAGATCCGGGAAAAACTTAAAACTATCTATGAGGGTGATAGCAAGGTAAGACAAGCAAAACTCCAAACTCATAGGAGACAATTTGAGAGTTTAAAGATGAAGGAAGAAGAGAACATTGCAGGATACCTGCTCCGGGTTGATGAAATAGTCAATGTTATTTGAAGACTTGGAGAAACCGTGGAAGAGTCTACAATCATCTAAAAGGTGCTGTGATCCTTACCGTTGAGGTTTGATATGAAAGCCTCTGTTGTTGAAGAAATGAAAGATTTGGATAAATTAAAGATGGACGAGTTGCACAGAATCTTCACAGCATATGAAATGAGAACTAAATCTGAAAGACCATCGAAAAGAGAAGCAACATTCAAAGCATCAAAGAAGGAGAAAGTCAAGGAACCTGACCAAAGTGATAGCTCAAGTAGTGAAGAAGATGAAAAGGAGGCTCTATTCATTCGAAAGTTGAAGAAAGGCTCAGACAAATATAAAGATAAGTTACCATTCAAATGTTTTAATTGTGGTAAGATTGGTCATTTTGCAACGAAGTGCTCGGATAAAGACAATAGTGATGAAGAGGAGAGCAAACCAAAATTCAAGTAGAGATTCAAGCAAAATATAGACAAGAAAAGATTTGAGAAACAAAAGAAAAGCTTCCAAGAGGAACTATAGCTCATCCGAGGAAAGTGGAGCTAGTGATTTTGACAATGATGATGAGGAAACATTGTTCATGACCATAGAAGACAATGCTTCCACAAGCAGAAACAACTTGGAGGAAGAAGAAGATGAAGGAAAGGGAAATATCGAAGAAGAGCTTATCTGTGCCTTAAGAAAGATAAAAGATCTTAAGAAAAAGAACATGAAACAAAAGCTTCTGATTTAGAAATATGAAAAAGAGAGTTAGGGCTCAGAAGCCAGAATATCACAAGGTCTTGAGGAATCAAAGAAGATAAGTGCTGATCTAAAAGTTCAAATCGAAGAAGCAAAGAAAATTGAAGATCTAACGGATCAACTAAAGAAGAAAGGAGAAGACTATGAAAGGTATGAATTTGAGATTGTTGCTTCAGAAAGGGATCTAGAAAAGGTGAATTCTAAAATAGCAAGTGACTTAAAATCTGAGAAAAGCACCCAAGTTTTGAATAAGATTCTGGAGAGTTAAAGATCACCATCTAACAAGTCTGGCATTGGGTATGAGAAAGAAAAAGAGAAAGCTAAGAGCTATGCTGAAACTCTTAAGGAACCTGTGAAAAAGGAGACCAAGAAGGAAGAAGTCAGAATACAAAAACCAGCGCTATCAACAAAGAAAGCAAAGGAGAACAAAACTTCAGAAGACCACTTGCTTCAAGATATGCAAATAAATCCAGGTTTGGTAACTATTTTCATGGATATTGTTATTATTGCAATCATTTTGGTCATAAGAAATTAGATTGTAGAAAGAGAGCCAAGGATATTGAAGTCAGGGGCCGAAACAAAAGAATCTATGGAGCTTCGAACAGAAGCTACAATTCGTTTACTCCCCTATCAAACTTTGATGAAGAAGCTATAGTTTGTTACAAGTGCAACAACTATGGACATATAACACGCTATTGTAGAAGTGTTTTCGAATCTGTAAGACAAGATTGTTGAACACAATTATCCACTGAGAGGGGGGGTGAATCAGTAGATCAACTAAAACCTAGTTCTCTAACTTTTTAGTGAAGATATAAAAACATATGCATATCAAAGAACAAATGTAGAGAGTACACACAAAAGCACAGTACACCAGATTTATACGTGAAAAACCCAAAAGAAAAAACCACGGTGAGAATAGCTGCTAGAGTCTACTGTTCTAATCTAGCCTCACAGTTAAATCATCTCACTGGCAAAACCACACTGGTTACATTCAAGGACACCTATCCTTAGGAGACTCCAATGCCCTAACTGAGCACCAACTCAGTTTAACTTTACTGGTTACAAGATTTAAGGGCACAAACCTTAAGGAGACTCCAATCTCCTAACTGAGCATCAAATCAGTTTATCTGACAGCACCAACCAATCAGAACCATGGAGCTAAAGCTCCAATATACAAGATAGATTCACAAATGAATCCAGTTCAATTTCTTTATTACAAGTCTAGTCTGTAACTGCTCACTCTTGGCTTATTTTGTGTATGTCTATTCTTCTTCTCTACTCAATCTCTACACATTCTTTCTCTTTGCCTTTCTCTTTGCTTATTCTCTGTGTGATTTTTCTTCCTCTCTGCCTCACTTGTGTCTAGCTGTCTTTCATTCTGTGTCTGCATACATCCTGAGTTGACACCCTTCGAATTTTCTTTGATGACACTTTTCAGTTTCAACAACAGCGGCAACTCATTTTTTTATCTGCGTATGTCCGGACATGTTCTTTTCAGTCATGCTTCATTCCTCCTTTTTCTTCTGCCTTTTACTTTGTCTGTGTATGTCTCTAATCGACAGCCTTTGACTCACTCTCAGAATTGCGACGGCAACAACAACAGCGTCAAAAAACAAATTACAATGTTCAAGATGTCGTATATGTATAGACAATGAAGCTTAGGATTTTCTATCTCCAATTGCGTTCACACTTCAACAACAATTAACCGGTTCTCATTAAAAGCGACTTTGACATATGCGAATTCTCGTGTATCGATTCATGCATCACACTTTAATGCTTAGATCTCTTTTCTATTTTTGGCAACTGTTTGTTTTTGGTCATTACTGTGTTGCTTCTTTAACCGAATATTGATCTTGAGCTCCGTGTAGACTCGAGTTCATCACCAGTTCTACCTGTTCCTTTACTGAATGTTAGAACATATTAAATGTGGGCCTTTTATTTCTTTCTTCGCGTCAATTCTGAGCTCTTTTATTAACCGTCGAGCTTCTTTCTGCATCTCGCTATCTCCTATATCATTGGGTCTCTTTCGCTCCTTTCGATTATCTCAAACATGCTCGATCTTTAGATTCCCATTGTGTCGTTAACCATCGATCACCTTTGCTTTACTGACTCTACCTTGCTTCGTTGGATCTTTCTAATCATGCTTTCTGTGTGCCATTTGATCTTTGAAGAGACATGATCTTTATCTTGGCTTTGGTCGTTAAACTTTGGCATGTTGATCTCATCTTGTTTTCTTCGGCTTTTTTGAGATGCTTTCGCTCCTTTGATCTCTTCGCACTTGCTCGAATTTTAACTTGCCTTAAAGCTTCTTCTAAGTTACCCTTCGGAGACTTGTAATGGTCTTTCGAGACTTTTGTTTGTGGCACATACCCTTCGGAACATATCCTTCGAAACAATTGTTTCGGGTTTTTGTCTCGAACAATTTTTTCGACAAAATGCTTCGGGACAATTTTCCTGACAAAATGCTTCGGGACAACTTCCCCGATGAAAAGTCCTTCGGAACTTTTGGCATGTACCCTTCGGAATTTTTCACAAGGATCTTTCAGAAACTTTGAAAGTGTCCACAAACCCTTCGAGTTTTTTGTAACAGTCCCTTCAGAAGTCTTGAATGGTCCTCATACCCTTCAGACTTTTTGAAATGATCCTTTCGGAATTCTTGAACAGTCCACTTGCCCTTCGGATTACTTGAAATGATCCCTTCGGCTTTTTGTACGGTCCACTTGCCCTTTGTATTTCTTGAAATGATCCCTTCGGCTTTTTGAAACGGTCCACTTACCCTTCGGACTTCTTGAAAAGATCCCTTCGACATTTTTGGAATGGTCCACTTACCCTTCAAAAACTTTGTTCAGGTCCACTTGCTCTTCGGACTTTTTGCAATGACCCCTTTGGAATTTTTGTTTGGGACAATTTTTTTGAAAAAGACTTAACCATTTTTTCGAAAGAATTCTTTCAAGACCATTTCGGGTTTTCCATAT
The DNA here is from genome assembly GCA_037957365.1 of Torreya grandis. Lineage (NCBI taxonomy): Eukaryota > Viridiplantae > Streptophyta > Pinopsida > Cupressales > Taxaceae > Torreya > Torreya grandis. The sequence goes on from JARHVA010000590.1 coordinate 3,055,433, forward strand.
TGCTTGACTTATAAGTTCGAAAGAAGTTAAGTTATTCCATAACCCTGATTAACTTCATTAGACCCATTCGGTTTCTTGATGTTCCTCAACTCATAAACATGAAAGAAGTAAAGTCATTCCATAAACCCGATTAACTCACCTAGACCCATTCAGGTTCTCGACTTTGCTCAACTTATATAAATGAATGAAGTAAAGTCGTTCCATAACCCCGATTAACTCTTCCTTGACTTATTCGGGTTCTTCACATTGCTTGACTTATAAAGATGAGAGCAGTTAAGTCATTTCAGAAACTTGATCAACTCTGCTAGACCCATTCCGTTTCTTGAGACTGCTTAGCTTATGAAATTGAACGATGTAAAGTTGTTCTGGAAACTCGATTTACTCACCTAGACCCATTCGGGTTCTTGAGATTTCTTTACTTATTTTATAAGTAAAAGCACTTCACAAACCCGATTTGCACTAGAAGACCATGTCGGGTTCTTGAGATTGCTTTACTTATTTTATAAGTAGAAGCACTTCACAACCCCGATTTATACCACAGGTCTGTGCAATTCAAACTTTGACATTAGTGCATGATAGCACATGCTCCCTTTGACATCAATGACAATTCTTCAAACCTCAATGACTATGTCCAACGATCTCCCCCTTTGTCATTGATGTCAACTCATCATCAGAATGCCTTAAGCCCTTTATCTTCATCTTAACCCCTTTATCTTCATTCTGTTTTCTCCCCCTTTGATATTAATGACAAAGTGTCTCTGCCATAGTATGTCAACAATTTGCTCCTTTCTTGGCATCTTGGTTGTTCTGATCCTTGGACTTGACAGGGTAGAACACTTTGTGAGGAACTCTCTCTTAGGCAATGATACAATAGTTCTCCTGGCTCCATGATTCTCCAAATGATCATTGATATAGCATTGGTCTAAAAGACCAATCAATAATCGACATATCTCTCTATAGATAGGCATAGTGATCTAGAGCCAACACATCTGTGTCTCCTCCTTTGTTATCAACTAGCAAAGGGACTGCAACTTTCTCACCAAACTGCGTTTTCTCTTAATCCAGGAGTTAATAATGTTCCTTCAATGCTCCACCTGGACTCATGTCCTATCACTAGTATCTAGTGATGTGATGTAGGGGCTATTACTCCCAGATTTTGTCTCATTGTATCACTTGAGCATTTATAGGTCTCCATACATAGTCTTTTGATCCTAGGACCTGACCAATTACAAAGCTTTCACTTTGTTTATTCACGAGGATTTAGTATACTGTCTAGGCACCTAAATTGGTCTGATCAAGTCATCATCTCAGCTTTCTTGGGTCAACATCTGTGGCAGACAGCATCTTTTCTTTCAATTATGACTAAAGCTTTTCACTTATGCTCCTTTTCACATCATGCATGGCTCCTCAAACCATTCAGATTATCTGAGTTAGCTCCTCCTAACTCCATGGTATATGCAGCTCGTCATCTTTAGAACTCAAGATTTTCTTTGTTATGTAGCATAAACCAGTCTCAACTAGCATCCACTTGAGCATTTTGAAATCTGCCACCACAGGTCATACAAAAAGCGCCTTTATCTTGAGCCTTCTTGATCCTGACAGACTGAACGATCTAGCTCCCCCTTGCTCTACTGACCTACTGATAATCAATACAAGACTACTTAGCATAGGATCATTTACGCATCAATATAGCATTGGTCTGAAAAGACCAATCAACAATCTTCATATCTCTATATCGGTTGATATTATGATCTCAGAGCAACCATACTTGCTTCCCACTTGGAAGTCTCCATGTCCTAACTTTGGAACTAGAGTCTGTGAACACATTGTTAGCATACTCACTCTATCCCATCAGACACCATATTCACATCACTTGACTCATCTGGGCACAACATCAACTGGGAGCACTCATTCTCGCCTTCAGCACCTTCTGAAGAGCACCACTTGCTTCTTTACTTAAAGGGGTCACTTAAGAAGCATAGATAGAGACACTTTATTTCACAATGTTTTAGAACAGTGTGAAACCAGGAGTTATACATAACTCCTCACAGACATTCTCCTCCTTATTCTTCTTGTTCTTAGGCTTGAGAGAAGTGACATGCTCATCCATCAAACTGTTCTCCTTTCCTTCTAGGATTGGAATACATGGAGACAATATGGATCCATGATACACCTGTTCATTTGATGAGTCTTCCTTGCAACTAGAAATCTCATCACTAGGCACAGAAGATTGACACTTTATGCTCGTTACTTGCTCTACTACAAGTGGGTGTTCACTTGAATCTGTGCATACCCGTGACCTGTCTTCAGTCAATTTCTTGGGCTTCTCCTTGAGCCTTGTCTTCTCCTTCTCAACAATGCCAGATGTTGAGATCTCTTGACCCTTTCCAACCTCTGTTGCACTCTCCACCACATCAACTAGATTGATGTAATCCGCAAACTCATCATGCTTCATGGTCACCACCTTTGGTCTCCATGAACTGATCTGCCTTCCTTTTTGAGCTCTAGGAGCCTGGATAAGCTTGTTTTGACTTGTAGACCTTTGCTTGCAGAACCTGGCCATGTGTCCCTCATCATGGCAGTTGAAGCATTCACCCTTGCTCACATTCTTGGTCTCCTTGTGTGTCCTGTTGGGTCTCCTTTTCTCCTTCTTAGAGGCTTGTGAACCTTTGTTCACATTCAGAGGCATACCTTTCTGCACTTTTGATCTCGCAAAGCTTGCTCTACAATGTTTAGATATATGACCAAAATTATTGCACCAATAACACACTTCATTTGTATCTAACAAGGATGCAACTGAATTTTTTCTTATAAAGTTATTTCTCCTTGTAGGTACAACTTTGCATTTACTAGCCTTATGACCAAACTGATTACAGCTATAGCAATAACCATAAAAAGATGAAGAATCCCTGGTCATAGCATTACGCTGCCTTGCTGATCTTCTTTTCTTTGTGTAACTCGCTGCATCAGTTACATTTGTCTTCTACATCTTCGAAATTGCATAGATAGATTCTTGGTTCTTCTTTGCCTCAAGCTTCTTCTCTCCTCTAGCCTTCTTCTTATCAGCATTGCTTGTATTCGACTCTGCTCCATTGCAAGTTGTCTCCTTCTTGGATCCTGATCCTCTTGCTTTGAAGTTGTTATACAACTTAGCAGATGCATTTGTCATGATACTCTTTCCTTTATCATAACCAAGACCAGATATTTCTTTTGAGGGCTTTTGTGAGTTGATCAACGCATCTATGATGTCTGAACTTCCTTTTAGTTTTAGACCTTTGTCAATGTGCTCTTTAGCCTTCTCAAGCTCCTTTCTCAAGGCAACTATATCTATGCCTAGCTTCATACATTCAATAGACTTGAGGTGTAGTTCAGTCTTGACTACATCTTCTGTCCTCTTGAGCTCTTCAATTTGAGTCTTTAGGTTTACCACTATCTGATAAGACTCTTAAAGATTCTTGGACAGATTTTCAATTTCCTTTTGTCCAATCTTCTTTTGTTTTGAGTTTTCTTTTCTCAGACTATCAATCTCATTTAGGGCACAGATGAGTTCTCCTTCCAGATCTACTTCTTCTTTCTCTTCTTCGTCCCAATCTTCATCATCATCTTGATTTGAATCTTTTGAGGTTGAATCTATTGCCATGAACAGAGATTCATTTCCCTTTGCTACAAAGGCACAATCATAGTCATCATCCGAACTCTCACTGTATTCCATTGAGTCACCGTCTTCCTTTGTGTATAGACATTTCTTGTTCTTGGAGAAGTTCCTTCTTTGGGAATGGTGAGGTTTCAATCTTGTACCATCCTCTTCTTGCTCAGAATCACTCTTTTTGTTATAGTGACATTTGGTAGCAAAATGTCCTATTCTACCACAGTTAAAACATTTTAAGGGTAACTTACCTTTGTATTTTCCAGATCCTCTTTTCAATCTTCTAACAAAGTTGCAACTTCCTCATCTGTGTTCTCAGATCCCGATGTAGATGCTTCTTCTTCCTTTGTCTGTTTGGAAACTTTGAATGCGGCTTCTCTTTTGGAAGAGTCTGCATTGCCCATTCTCATCTCATAGACAGTGAAGGTTTCATGTAGCTCGTCTACTGTGAGCTTGTCCAAATCTCTTGCTTCTTCTATTGCAGAGATTTTGGAGTTGTATCTTGATGGTAGGGATCTCAAAACCTTCTTGACAATAGTTGACTCATCTATTGTTTCCCCAAGTCCTCTGATAGCATTCACAATCTTATCTACTCTGAGGAGGTAGTCTGCAATCTTCTCTTTCTCACTCATCTTGAGGCTCTTAAACTATCCTTTGTATGTCTGTAGCTTGGCTTGCTTCACCTTGTCATCTCCTTCATAGATGCTCTTTAATTTGTTCCAGATGTCTTTTGCACTTTGACAATGCATAACTTTGACAAACTCTGAGTTTGACAGTCCACAAAGAATAGCATTCTTTGCCTTAGCATTGTTTTCATATGCCTTCTTGGCAGCGTGATCAGTAGGAGCTACAGCAGGAGTTGTATATTCATTTACTATAGACATCCATACATCAAATCCTAATGAGGACATATATGTTCCATTCGTATGCTCCATAAAGCATAGTTAGATCCATCAAAGAGAGGTGCTTTGTTTGAGGAGGATCCTTCATGATTAGCCATTGTGTTCACTAACCAAGATCTATTTGAGCTAATTAAGCTTCTTCCTAAGGAACCCTAGGCTCTGATACCAATTGTTAAACACAACTATCTACTAAGAGGGGGGGTGAATCAGTAGATCAGCTAAAACATAGTTCTTTAACTTTTTAGTGAAGATACAAAAACATATGCATATCAAAGAACAAATGTAGAGAACACACACAAAATCACAGTACACCAGATTTATATGTGGAAAACCCAAAGGAAAAAACCACTGTGAGAATAACTACTAGAATTTACTGTTCTAATCCAGTCTCATTGTTAAATCACCTCACTAGCAAAACCACACTGGTTGCATTCAAGGACACCTATCTTTAGGAGACTCCAATCCCCTAACTGAGCATCAACTCAGTTTAACTTTACTGGTTACAAAATTTAAGGGCACCAACCCTAAGGAGACTCCAATCCCCTAACTGAGCATCAACTCAATTTGTCTGATGGCACCAACCAATCAGAACCATGGAGCTACAGCTCCAATATACAAGATAGATTCACAAATGAATCCAATATAGTTTCTTTGTTACAAGTCTAGTCTGTAACTACTCACTATTGGCTTATTCTGTGTATGCCTATTCTTCTTCTCTGCTCAATCTCTGCACATTCTCTATGTGCCCTTTCTTTCTCTCTGCCTTTCTCTCTGCTTATTCTCTGTGTGCTTTTTCCTCTCTGCCTCACTCTATGTCCAGCTGTCTTTTAGTTAGTCTGCATACATCTTGAGTTGACACCCTTCGAATTTTCTCTGATGGCACTTTTCAGTTTCAGCAACATCGATAGCCCATTTTCTTTATCTGCGTATGTTTGGACATGTTCTATTCAGACACGCTTCATTCCCCTTTTTTCTTCTTTTTACTGTCTGTGTATGTCTCTAATCGACAACCTTTGACTCACTCTCAGAATTGCGATGGTAGCAGTAGTAACGCCAAAAAACAAATTACAATGTTCAAGATGTCGTATATGTATAGACAATGAAGCTTAGGGTTTTCTATATCCAATTGCATTCACACTTTAGTTGCAATTAGCTTGTTTTCATTAAAAGCGACTTTGACATAAGTTAATTCCCGTGTCTCGATTCATGCATCACACTTTAATGCTCATATCTCTTTTCTATTTTTGGCAACTGCTGAATTCTGGTCATTATTGCACCGCTTCTTTAATCGAGGATTGATCTTGAGCTCCGTGTAGACTCAAGTTCATCACCAGTTCTACCTGTTCCTTGACTGACTGTTAGAACATATTAAATGCGGGCCTTTTATTTCTAACTTTGCGCAAATTCTGAGCTCTTTCATTAACCGTCGAGCTTCTTTCTGCATCTCGCTATCTCATAAATCATTGGGTCGCTTTCGCTCCTTGCGATTATCTCAAACATGCTCGATTTTAGCTTTCCATTGTGCTGTTAACTATCGATCACCTTTGCTTTACTGACTCTACCTCGCTTCATTGGATCTTTCTAATCATGATTTCCACGTGCCATTTGATCTCTGAAGAGGCACGAGCTTTATCTTGGTTTTGGTCGTTAAACTTTGGCATGTTGATTTCATCTTGTTTTCTTCGGCTTCTTTGAGATGCTTTCGCTCCTTTGTTCTCTTCAAACTTGCTCGACTTTTAACTTGCCTTAAAGCTTCTTCCGAGTTACCCTTCGGAGACCTGTAATGGTTTTTCGAGACTTTTATTTGTGGCACATACCCTTCAGAGCATATCCTTCAGAAGAATTGTTTTGGGCTTTTTGTCTCGGAAAATTTCCCTGACAAAATGCTTTGGGACAATTTTCCTGACAAAATGCTTCGGGACAACTTCCTCGATGAAATGTTCTTCAGAACTTTTGGCATGTACCCTTCGGAGTTTTTCACAAGGATCTTTCGAAAACTTTGCAAGTGTCCACATAACCTTTGAGTTTTTTGTAACAGTCCCTTCAGAAGTCTTGAATGGTCCTCATAACCTTCGGAATTTTTGAATTCTTGAACAGTCCACTTGCCCTTCAAATTTCTTGAAATGATCCCTTTGGCTTTTTGAAACTGCCCACTTACCCTTTGGACTTCTTGAAAAGATCCCTTCGGCATTTTTGGAACGGTCCACTTACCCTTCAAAAACTTTGTTCGGGTCCACTTGCCCTTCGGACTTTTTGCAACGACCCATTTGGAATTTTTGTTCGGGACAAATTTTCCTAAAAAGACTTAACCATTTTTCCGAAAGAATTCTTTCAAGACCATTTTAGGTTCTCCATATTGCTTGACTTATAAGTTTGAAAGAAGTTAAGTCATTCCATAACCCTGATTAACTTCATTAGACCCATTCGGGTTCTTGACATTGCTCAACTCATAAACATGAAAGAAGTAAAGTCATTCCATAAACTTGATTAACTTACCTAGACTCATTCGAGTTCTCGACTTTGCTCAACTTATAAAAATGAATGAAGTAAAGTTGTTGCATAACCTCGATTAACTCTTCCTTGACCCATTTGGGTTCTTCACATTGCTTGACTTATAAAGATGAGTCATTTCGGAAACCCGATCAACTTCGCTAGACCCATTCGGGTTTTTGAGACTGCTTAGCTTATGAAATTGAACGAAGTAATGTTGTTTTGGAAACCCGATTTACTCACCCAGACCCATTCAGGTTCTTGAGATTGCTTTACTTATTTTATACATAAAAGCACTTCACAAACCCGATTTGCACTGGAAGACCAAGTCGGGTTCTCGAGATTGCTTTACTTATTTTATAAGTAGCAGTACTTCACAACCCCGATTTATACCACAGGTCTATGCAATTCAACCTTTGACATTAATGCATGATAGCACATGCTGCATTTGACATCAATGACAATTCTTCAGACCTCAATGACTATGTCCAACAAAGATCAAAAGTTCAAGGCTCCAGTGATAAAGAAAAGAGAACCAACAAAGCCCTGGAATAAGAAGCAAGAAGAATCCATGATTGTCCAAACAACATTCCATGCTAGAGATGGACAACAATGGTTCATTGATAATAGGTGTTCGAGACACATGACTGGAGATAAAAACAAATTTATCTCGTTAAAAAGGGTCAATGAAGGCATGGTGAAGTTCGGAGACAATACTACAATGAGAATAACAGGGAAATGTATGCTTAGTCTCGATAATGGAAGAACCAAAACAAAGAATGTGTTATATGTGGAAGGGTTAAAGCATAATCTTCTAAGTGTGAGCGAAATGTGTGATCAAGGACTCACACTCAAGTTCTTTGCTGAAGGTTGCTAGATTAGAAAAAGAGACACGGGAGAGCTAATTGTAGATGCTCACAGGACAACAAGCAATCTATACATGCTTACAAAAGTCAAAGGAGTGAAGTGTTGTCTGAGTCAAGTTGAAGAAAGTTGGCTATGGCATAGAAGAATGGGCCATATAAATTTTGATAACCTTGTGAATGGTAGCAAGAAGCAAGCTGTAAGGGACATTCCAAATATAACAAAGCCATCAAGCACACTTTGTAAGCAATGCCAGCATGGGAAGTAGACCAAGACAAGATTCATAACGAAGGAATTCCACACGAAGAAATTAGAACTCATTCATAAAAATATGTGTGGACCCACCATAACGCAAAGTAGACAAGGTGAGAGATATTTTATGTTGCTAATTGATGATTACACTAGAATGACATGGGTTACATTTCTGAAAGAAAAGTTTGAGGCCTTTAACAAATTCAAAGCATTTAAAGCATTAATTGAAAATGAAACTAGTTTAAGGATCAAATACTTAAGGTCAGATAAAGGAGGTGAGTTCATGTCAAATGAATTCATTGAGTATTGTGAAGACCATGGGATAAAAAGATAGTACCCAGCTGCAAGAACCCCACAACAAAATGGGGTAATAGAACAAAAGAACAAGACTGTCCAAGAAATGGCTAGGACAATGCTGAAAGAATCCAAGTTATTAGACAAATATTGGAGAGAAACAGTCCACATAGCGGTCCACACAGTTGTATATAGCAGTCCACCTATGAATCCGTGATGGGCCACAATGAATCTTAAACATGTTTTCTTTCTTTTGCCAACAAGGTGGTGTGCATCTATTCATTCCTTGCGCTAGTGAGTTTTTCAAGGGCTTCATTGATAGATTTCACCATATTCTGCCACTATGGTGATCTAACAACATTAAATGACAGCCCAAATGTAGAAACACAATGTACAATGTTTTGCTTCTCTATGTCCTTGGATTCATTTTGGAATGTCATTTCCATTGATCATGCACCTTTTGTTCTCTTGCTACTCAAAGGTGAATCCACTTCTTATGTGGCTACAGGGGATGTAGCAATAAATGGGTGTGATGGGGTAATGACATTAGCACGAGATGGAGCAATAGGTGGCTTGGTAGATCTAGATTCTTTCTTTGCCAAAGGATGCTTCAATCGTAGGGCAATTGTTGCTTCCACTTCTTGCTCTTTGATGCCTGCAATTATCTTTGCAGGTGGCAAGCTCTTTCCTGGCTTTCCATTTATGCTTGGTCCATGACAAGCTCTAAGTCCAAGGTTAGGAATCGCACATGAATGGCCTTAACCTGACTATACGAGCTCTTATATTTGACCTTACACTCTGAGAAAACCCAAATGTAAACCCCTTCACTTGGCCCTTATTCTAACATTGTCACACATGTCCAAAGGGTTGAGGAAGGAGCAGTTTTGAAGGCTGCCCCTTGGCCCTCGGAACTAGCACTTGAAGAGCTAGACATTCTAGCAAATCCCTATAGAAAAATAATATTGCTATCAAAATTTAAGGCATCTGCAATTGGTTGAAAGGATGTTTAAAAAATTAATAAAAAAGTTTAAAACTAGTTATAAACATTTTAAAGTTTTTAACTAAAAAAAAAAATAAAAAAATTCATAAAAATTACCTTAATTCAACAATTTTCTTTGCTACAAGCTCCTTAAACTCTTTGGCACGAAATGGGTAGTTGTAATGGCATAGGATTAGCAAAAAGAAGGAATTTCAGTCCTAAGCAATTGAAAAAATGAAGGTGAGAGAGCAAATGTGCAATGAGAGGTAAAAATACAATGAGAGGTAATGTGAAGTTATTTTTTTCTTTTGATCAAATGAATGTGAGAGTTGCTTTTAGGGTTAACATATGCTCTATGTTTTTTATTTTGAAAACTATATAAAGTCAATGTTTAAATTGTTGAGTGAAAACAAAAAAAAACTAAAATAAAAACATTTATTTGGTTGGATGCATGTTCCCTGCGCATGTTTGGGTACCCAAAGTGAACCTAGATGTAGCCAAACCGGCACAACAAGACCCTAGGCGTTTTCAACGGCGTTTTGGATTGGTACGGGTACTCGGAACATACCATATTGGTACCAACCCCCCTAGGTAGTAGTACCTAGTGACATAATGCTTATTGGATATTAATGCAATGGCGACAGTTATGAAAACGAGTCTTTTATTTGTCAAATAATAGAGATATAGGATAAATATGATGTATGGTGTTGTCTTTACAAAATTTTGATTCATAAATGGTTGTGTAAATGCTAAAATTTAATAGAGGAAGGAATGAAAGTAGGTCAATGGGACTCGATAGTATGGCCAGTTACAAAAGCATGTAGGAGTGTCAAAATAATTATGAGGGATGAAAACATAACTAACACTAAAATAGTGAAATAACATAACTATTGGGTGAATCCAGAATGGATAAAACCTTGAGAAGTGGGAAAAGATAAAGCTATATCGTCCAATTGCAAAATAACCATGTAAAGATAGGTCCCTCGATGAGAATGAGAAGGGAACCGATGGAGATTGTTTGGAGATCAAAACTGGCTCTAGTCTGTGTAAAAGTTCAGAGTGGAAGTTTTGCCAACTTCATCATGAAAGGACTAACCAAAGGTCAATGAACCTCAAGAGAGAAAATTGGTGGTGTGCATGTCTCTATTTCCTGGACTATGAGCAAGTGGAGCTAGATGGCCCTCAATGCTGGAGACTATTTGACCCTCACCTTGTTTGATGTGAGAATACGTGGACTAGGGAGCCATGGTGGCAGCGTGTAAGGTGGGTAGGGACCTTCTCACTAAACTATTTCCATTTGGTGTGAAATTGTAGTATCCAAAGGGTGCTTAATACATCCAACAATTGGAATAGGTTGAAAGGAGGTAATATACTAGGTAAGTCCTAAGAGTCCCTTGTAAGGCTCGGTGTTTGAAAATGAGCTTATTGAAGCTAAAGGGCCAAGAACCTGTGTCTGGGATAACATAAGAAGGTGGTTAGGGAACCTCCAGAGTTCTTGTACAAAGAGTGATATCTCCCTTAGATCCTATAGTATATAGAGGACTTGAAAATGATGTTCTACCCAGTTTCCACTTCCTAGATAAAACAAAGGCAAAGTGTCTTATCCACAGTGGAGTATGGTTTGTCACAACTCATAATTGGTAGTAACAAACCTTAAATTGGCCAAGGGAAACCCTCAACCAATGATGTTTGAGATATTTGATAAAGATTTCTAGAAAAAACTGTGTAAATCTTTTTTAGTCAACGTTTTGGATCACACTCTGTGAACTATCATCAGGGTGAGAGAATGAAATGAATTAGATTGCAGACTTAGGTTCCTATTTAAAGATGTTAGCAATGAAGTGCATTGATGTCGAGTAGATGGGAAAAAGAATATGAAATAGAGATTAATTAAAACCCTGTTAAGAAAAGGGAGATAAATTTCAAGAAAGCTAAAAAATTGGTTTAATTCTATATGTTGTAGTTAATAAATCTAAAACAACAACCCTTAAATGCTAATAAAAATTCCTAATTCTAAAAATGAAGAGAAATTAAAAAGTAATTTATTATATATATTTATTTGGAAAACGAAGCAAGAAGTTGTATATTAACTATATGACAATGCCAAAGAATGTTAAAAAGTTTGCTAAGAGAAAAAAGGATATTAAAAATTAATGAATAAGAGAACAAAAAGATAATTATGTAAGAAAATGATTTTTAAAAAGAGATAAAACGACACGAAGGAAGAGGAAAGGAACAAGAGGGGAAGAGATTGGAAAGGACATGATAATCCAAACAACTCCTCATGTTGGGAACCGAGGAAAAAGCTAAGAAAAAATCAATGTTTTTTGATTAAATTAATGATTGGTTGCCAAGAAGGGTTTAATTCTAGACCTCCATCCCTGTTTAAGTTGTTATCATAGTTGCAAATTTCAATAGCTTCTCTTAGGCGATGTTTGAAGTAGTGGTCCTCAATAGCCAAAACCTTGGTATTCTCAGTACAAATATGATGACGAGTCTTGAAAGAGTGTTCTGCTAAAACGGACTCCACTAATCTTTCTTTGTAAATATTTGCTACATGTTCATTAACCTTCGTGTTGATGGAACGCCTTGGTTCTCCAACTTAAAACATCCCACATGAACAATCAAATTTTTACACTCTACTTCTAAGAGTCGGCTCTAAATTGTCTTTGGACGACTTGACCATCTTTTTGAGTTTTCTGGGAGGGAAAAACATAGTGTGAATTCTCTTTTTATTTTTTTTGCAATTTTATTAGATGTTTCCTCAACATACGGGAGGAAAGCTGTAGGTTTATTAAGGTTGTTGTCCCTATTTCTAGTTTTTCCAAGAGCGTTCTTGGCTGATTTGAAGGCTCTAGAAATTTATTTCCGTCTATAGCCATTCTTAAAAACATTGGTTAAATGATTGATCTCATCCTCTATATGATCATCATCACAAATTCTCAAGGTTCTCGTGGCAAGGGTTTTTAGGATCCCTGTTTTTTGAGAGGGATGATGGTGTGTGTGAATTCGCGTGAAGATAGAGATCGGTGTGGGTGGATTTTGTATGCACTTGTCGAGAGAAAGATCCATCGAATTTTCTAGAGAGGAAGACGTCTAAGAAGGGATGTTTGCCCTCAAATTCCAATTCTTTTGTGAACTTGTTATCAACAACCTTATTTAAGTGGGTATGGAAATCTTCTAATTTTTCCAACCCATGTGGCCAATTGACATGAGTGTCATCTACGTATCTTTTCCACCAAATGGGTTTTAAAGGGAAGGAGTTTAGAGCTAAGTCTTTGAAGTATTCCATAAACAAATTGGCTACAATAGGTGAGAGAGGGGAGCCCATTGCCACCCCTTCTATTTGCTCATTAATGACCCTTAAGAAAGAAAAGAATGTGGAATTTAAACAAAGAGCCACTAGAGAGGTAGTCTCCTCATCCGTATGATTACCTACCACCTTGATAGAGTCGTCAATAGGCACCTTTGTGAATAGTGATACCACATCAAAGCTAACTAAAATCTCTTCGTTAGAGACCTTGTTGTTTTTGATAAAATTAACAAAATCAATGGAGTCTGATAAATGAAGAAGTTTTTCCTACTAATGGTTTAAGTTTGTTGGCCAAAAAGAAGGCTAAGGCATAAGTAGGAGAGTTAGTGGTATGAACTATCAGTCTAACAAGGATCCCCTCATGAATTTTCGAGGTGCCATAGATTCTAGGAGTGATATATTTTTTAGGAAGGAGGCATTTTTTAGTGTTTTCATCCAAAGAAGGTTTATTTATAGCCTTTTTAACGATTCTGGAGGTTTTGGAGACTGGGTTGGAAGCCAAAACTTTGTAGCTCCCATTATTCTGTAAGTGGTCAAGCATTTTGGCATTGTAATCACTCTTGTTTAAAACAACCATTGCATTCCCTTTATTTGCTTTTGTGATAATAATATTATCATTCATATTGAGATTTTTCAAGGCATTTTGTTAATCACTAGAGATATTTGACCTAGGGGGTTTGGCTTTCCTCAACGCAACTGTAGAGTCTTGTCTAATCTCCTCAGCTGACTCCATAGGTAAGAATTTCAACACGTTTTCAATCTCCACTAAGAACTCTTCTTTGGGAATATACCTAGGGGTGATGGCGAATCCTAGACCCTTTTTTAAATATTGAAAGAGGGATGATCTAAAGAAAAACTTGACAAATTAACTAGAAGTTTGCTCTCTTAGTTGTCTATAGCTTTATGAGATAAAGTGCACCTTATCTTATTAGAACTAGTTGAAGCCGAGTTTCCAATGTCAAGCAAAGGGAAAGTTGAAAGTGGAAGAGTAGTATTACATAAAGCATTGCCCTCCTTATTTGAAAGTTTATTTGAAATAATTGTGATGGGAAGGAGGGACAAATTAGTTCATTTGGGGAGGAGGTTACTAAAGTTTGGTCATGTTTAGGAAGAACACTAGGGGACGTCTTAGCTCTACTGACAAAACCCAGTTTATGTCCGTGAATTTCCTCAAGACAAATTGTTGAAAGGTTCGATGTATCACGTTCAAAAGTGATTGAATGATGTGAAAGACAAGAATGACGCCAAGAGGTACTCAAGACAATCGAATTAAAGGAGATATCTGATTTTAAGGAATAAGTTGGTGAAGAAGTGATAGACAAGTGGGAATTGATGATGTCTTTCTCTGATTTCAAGGAAAGAAATAGTTGAAACAATGAACGAGGGAGAAATGCTTCACATAGAAAGCCATCTTGGCGCTAAAAGTTGGAGAGGAGAGGTCCAAGTGACTTGAATACATTGACAATAAATCTCCTCTCTAAAAACTTTATTAGTCACATTCTTTGTGTGAAGAAGGTAAGGGGCATCAATGAGCATTTGAATGGAGGAAGCTAGTCTATGGAGATGTTGATAGACTTAAGAAGGTAATTGTTTTGGAGTATCATCAATGTCATTGAAAGAGACCTAAAGAAGCAACCCTCTTCAAGGAACAAAGGGATAAATAAGTATATTTTTCCCAAGTGGAGGATAACATGAGTTTGTGAAGGTATAACATGAGCTTGAAGACAATTGCGAGACTAAGATGTTGGGTAACAAATTCTACTTGGGCAAAGGTCTTAGAATTTGTCCATTATTATGCATTGACGCATAATAGTCTATACCCTCTCAAAAATATGCTTAGTCAATGTACGTGATCTGCGCTATGGGGCCCCATGACTAAGCGCACAGAGGACAACCGTGTGTTAGAGATAACATGTAAGGTTATGTAGAGTGAATGTACGCAGAAATATTTAGATAGAACAATCAACACACATTTAATGAAGCGAAAGTCTTATTTTTGCAGAAATGTAACTTCTATTCAATGAGAATGAAGAGGGAAGAGAATACAATGATGTACAATTCATGTATGATAGAGTAGATATGCAAGGCATGCTAACTATCATTAGGACTATGTTGGCATCAACTGTGGATCATATTGACCCTTGGCCAAATGCATATGTTACATATTTATACATGCAAATACAAGAAGCAGTTACAACTACTGTTGGTGACAAAAAAGATAGTTATAAGATGCTTCATCCTCCTTGCTGGGTGACGGTTGAGCTTCTAGGTATGTGGTGAGTAACTTTTCAACTAGGTAATTGACGGATTCTTGGCTGGAAGTTACCACTTGGCAAGCCACAAGGTCGGAACACCCTGGCACGTGGATGTGTTGGAGTTGTGACAAATGTAGGCACGTGAGTTTGCGAGCAAGTGCTAGTGAGGCATGTGGGATTGTGAGTTGGTAGTGTGTAGGTCTTATGATTCGGGCACATAGTTTTGCGAGCAAGTGCGAGATGGGTGCGCAAGGACAAGAGCAAGATTAGCATGGAGGAGTGCCCAGGAAGGCAAAGGAGAGATGCACGTTGCGTAGGAGCTATGCAGTGCGCAAGAAGTGCGAGTGTGCCGCATGAAGGCAAAGGAGAATAACTGAAAAGTTTTGATTGTATGATATTGAGATGCCCTTGCTTTTTTGGCATAGTGATAACAGACCATGCAACAAGGGGATATATAAAGTTCTCCTCGGCCCTCTTTACATGAGGGTGATTGGGCTGCTATTGAAAGGGTCCAGACATTTCTCCTTTGTCGCATGATCAGATGTAAACAGACAGTTCGCCAACAGATTATTCTTGTAGAGTTTGGATCTCGACCCTTTCGATTGGAGACTATATTTGATTTGATATCTTTCATACATTGCATACGGAGGTTTGCTGATTTTGTGAGTGGGCATGACAGATATCCATACTTAGCATATTGTTCTTCAGAGAATCTTGCTCTCTCAGCGCCTTCGGCCTATGGACATTGTTGGTATCCAGGAGTTTTTGATCTATTGGAGTCTGTGGGAATTAGGATGGACCAACTTCATTTATGTACTTCTTGGACGCACCAACTCAACTTCTACCCACTAAACAGGAGTTGAACCGGATTATTAGGGATGATATTTACAGACAGTTTATCCATAATACTTGGGTAACCCCCCCGGGGGGTTACGCCCTAAGATGGCATTTTACGTAGAGCACTTCTTGGAGCTGAGTGACGGCTTATCATTCGTCCACAATATACATCCCGCCACTGGATGCACTCTCTTCACATTCCATTAGGACATTTTCGAGTGGGGTCCCACAGGGTTAGGATTGAGACAGATCACCAGATAGATCGAGAAGACAGGATTTGTCAGTTATGCAGTATCCAGGAGACGGAGTTCGAGGAGCACTTCATCTTTCGTTGTCCCATTTACTATGAGATCAGAGGGAGATTTTACTGCTTATTTAGGAGGACAGACTCTTTCTGACTTCTTCAGATATGAGGACCAGAGATGTTTGGCTTTATATATACAAGAAGCTCTTAAGCTTCGTGATCATTTTATTTAGAGATCCACTAGACCAGTCTCCACTTAACGGATTACTTTTTTCATGGTGCTACCTTTGAGGAGAGGCACTAGGCGACAGATTGACATCAATACAACGTCACATTCCATATCAGTGAGGCCTAGAGACACTATGCACAGTTCCTCGAGTTTTCATCAACATATTCACTTTAGACCCGACATCAGGGGACAGACTAGATCTACTAGATCTTCATAGAGGACTTTTCCTTCTAGGTAGAGGATTGGAGGACAGACCAGCATCATACCTCCCCTTCTTTGGGTCGGACATCTAGTTGGAGCTTCTTCTTGTCAGCTTTGGATGCTAGGAGAGTTGGATCGAACTCTTGATGGGTTCCCTCCCGGTTCTTCTTTCTTAGGGCTCATCCTTGTGCTCCTGATGTTTACAAATTCTTGGGGATTGCTCATTTCTTTTGCTTCCTTCTTTGGACCTAAGTGTGGTTGGGTCCTTTGGTGATTTGGCTCTGAACGTGGTCATTCTTTGCCATGTTTTATACTATTTCTTTCAGCATTGTTTTTCTTGTTTTTGGAGACCTTTTTGGTTTCCCGCTTTTTCTTGACACATTTCTGTATTCTGTAGTCCCTTTGACCTACTTTTGTGGTCATTAGTTGGACATTAATATATTTATCTTATCTTATCTCCAAAGACATTCCTTTGTATTTGCTTTGATTATCCTCCAATCTTTAGGGGCAGAGTAAGAAGCGAAAGCATATAGATGGGGACAGCTTGAAGAACCACGTTTATCATCTGAATCCTTCCAGCAAAACTGAGCCACCTGTTGGTCCACCTAGATATCTTATTTTGCATTTTGGCTATGGCACTGGTCTATAAATCAGAGTATTTTTGTAAGTGCTGAGGAAACCCCAAATAGGTTGGAAATTTTCCTTCTTGGAACCCTGAAATTCTTTGAAGTTTTCCTTTTTTTGGGCTGGGGTATTGAGAAAGGGTATATTACATTTGCCTTTGTTGATTTGCTAACCTGATGCCTCTAGATAAGTTCTCTAATCTTGTTGAGTTTCATTTCTTTGGTTAATAGAGTAGCAAACAACAATATCATTCACAGCAAAATAAAGATCAGCCAGAGATAGTGGGTAGCCGTGGAATTGCTTTGTGTTTCCTTCTGAGAAAAGTAGAATTTCATAACCGAAATTGAACTACTAGACCTTTGCATGCAAGAGAAGAGATTCATACTAGATTTCATTGTTCTACTGATATATTCTTGTAGGTATTTTGTTCTTATAAATTGTATTCCTAGATAGAGTTTGTGAGAATAGATGCCTTCTTTTGAGTATGGTTTATTGTTTAATATTATTCAATTCTTGATGATTGGCAGTTAATCGTCTTTTATATACTGTTTCAGGGAGATAGCTAGAATGTTAGCAGATGACTGTAAGAAGCGAGTTGTGATCGTTGATACGTCAAACGAGATAGCCGGTGATGGGGATATACCTCATCCGGGCATTGGAAATGCCCGGAGAATGCAAGTGCCAAATGTTCATATGCAACATAAAGTATTTCTAGATCTCCACACATTTTCTTTACATCATTATGCTGTATTTTGTTTTCAATGTCAAGAAAAACAAAACAGAAGTTTTCCATTTGGTTAAAGATTACATCTTAGCAATCATGTGGATGAGGATGAAGATCAAATTGCGAAAGAAATACTTTTCTCAACTAAACTTTGAGGATCTTGTGCAATCTCCCCTAGAAGCTATCAGTGTATTGGGGTGCAACTCATCTACTACACATTGATTATATCATAAAAATGATTGTGTCAAATGCTCAATGTTGGTTTGTATTTTAGTTTTGAGGCATACTGGGTACTACTCACCATCTTTAATAAGGAGTATACTGAAAGTATTTCAAGAATGTCTTACCGATTCACAAGTCTCTGTGATTCCTTTGATTTATCATTTTATGCAGGAATGAGTACTATCATAGAAGCTGCATGGCTCTGGATTTTACTTCTAACTATCAATTACACACACATGCCCACACACAAATGCAGACATAGATGTAGATGCCCACACAGATGTAGACAGAAACACAGATACCCACACAGATGTCCATGCAAATGCCCATGTGGCGTGTGCACCCATGCACATGCACGTGCACACACACACACAAAACAACCACACACATGCGTGCACGAGCCTACATGTGTGCACATGCACACACTTAGATATGCATGTGCACATGCGCATGCACACATACGCACGTGTGCATGCACGCACATGCACATGCATAAGCACAGAGATGAAACAATAATCCAAAAATTGTGCCATAATGCTTCAAGCAAGATTGTTGAGAATGCTGAATTTAAACTTTTGAGAAGAACAGTTCAAACAACATCTTCTGAGAACTAACTTTGATATGACGAAAATTAAAGTTTTTCTTTTTTTTTGGTTGAGTCATATTTCAATTTACTTTTGTTTTGTGCCTCACCTTTGAGATCAGAGTGAGGTGAAGGGCTCAACTTGTGATGTTTGTGGGTTTGCAATGTTTCATTTTTCGTTGTCATTCTTAAAGAGGAGATCTATGTCCGTATAGGTCTCTTTCAGAAAAACATTAACAAGATGCTGGATTCTCACCTCTTCAGTTTTCACTGTATTGTTTTATTGTTGCCATGAAGCAATTATGAAAAATCCATCGAGTGAGGCCTTCGTAAATGCTCTAGATTGCCATACATACTGTTCCGTACAGAATTGCATTTCTGCATTTTTGCCACTATGTTGAGTTGTGTTTGATGCCTTCATTGAGCTCTGTGAGGACATGCCAAACATGTTAAAGGACTTTATAGCAAGTAAAGGGGCACGTGGTTGGTTATTCTTAGTGCCCATTAGTTTGGATATAAAGTACAAGGAGTAAAATTTTAAAAAAACTAATTGTGTACAATGCTTAGGCTATACATATATGCACTTACTAATAAGAATAGATAAATATTAATAGAAATCCTACCACACTCTTATAAAGATGGTACAATAAATGATGAAGTAATGTGGTAGTTTTCAAAGGCGGGTCTACATCACCACTAGTGGGTCCTCTCACCCCTACCACCACTAGTAGGTCTTTTTCCTCTTGCACGCTCGAGTGGGCCTGATGGTGAAGACCTTGTGCTTGAGTGAGGGAGGCACAAGTTTGAATCTTGCGGGGGATAGGGCATCCTGTAGTCTAAGCACAGCCAAGTGCGCAGGCTGGCCTCATATGCTTTAAGCTACCTTGTAGTCTAGGCATAGTTAGGCGCATAGGGCACCAAGCATTGTGAACCTTAAAATTTACCTTTCCTTTCCCAACCCCACTCTTCCACAATATGTCTTAACCTTCTTATATAGGCATATTATCATTTGGTTGCAACATTCCATTGTACCTACAACTGTCATATGATTTTTTATTATGATACTTTATTTGTCCTGCAGATATCCTTTCTCCTTAGAATTAGTCAAGCATCCATGCTTAATGGGATCATCAACTTCGCTTCACATCATCCATATAGAGAGAATGAAATGCCTATTGGTAGAGTCTGGGAAGGTGCCCCAAAAATACTGGTGCTTTCTATCAAGAAAAGATTCTTCCACTTTATTAGGCAAAAATCTCTTATATCTCCAATCACAAATATAAAGGGAAGTTTTTGTCTATGCCCTTTACATTGTGTATCCTTTAAATAAAATATTTTTTATATTTTTAAGAAGTGAATTGACTTTGAAGTTTGAACATTGTGGTAGTTGGTACACATGTATTGGCACAACATTCCAACTCCACCTTTCTTTCTTTTGTGTTGATTGACACACACTTCTTGTTTGTGCTGGTCCACACATGCTCCTTGCACGTGTTGGGTGACACAACAGCAACGTATCAAATCAATGATCAAATTGTATGTGTTTTCCTTCTGTGGTATTCTGAAAATTTAGCGGTGCATTCGCATCATTTGATATATTCTTCTTGGTTCTTTTGTGTTGGTCGAGACATGCTGATCGTTTGTGTCTGCTGACATACAAATTTGCTCCATGCCTCACTTCATCAGTTGTGGTTGTCTGCAACATGTTTACAGTGGAACTAGACTGCCAAGAACAACACATACAAAATAGTAATTGCATATCATAGCATGGCATGGAAGAGTATAAGAACAATAGCAGATTTATATTCATAAAAGGTAGTCCTCAATACAATTGATGCAGTACAAGTAGGACCTGATACAACCACCCTTACCCCTACACGATAACATGCTATTTAAATACTAAAATGCAACGGCTGGCAGTTGACACAACCGCGTAACCAAACATCAAGTTTGTTACTACCTAATGCTGACTAGTATCAACATCACAAAGTTGGAACAACAACTTTATTATTGAGAAAGACTATCTACATTAATCTCCCTCCCTGGCCCCCTCCGCCCCTCCCGGTCTGCCCCCCGACCCCCTCCCGGTCTGCCACCCCGCGCCCCTTTCTGTTAGCTAGAGTCCCATCTGACAACATCCATACAAAAACAGTTCAAGAGGAATGAGGAGGGGAAGAAGAAGACTTCCTAGAGGTGCAGAAGCTTTGGCTTGAAAGGAACTGGAAGAGGCAGCCTGATTTGACTTGAGTTGCTGAAGTTAGGCCTGTAGGGCATAAACCTTAAGTGGTGTGTTTCTGCAGCTGCTTGGCTGCCATAAGTTCATGCTTTCATGAACTCTTTACCATCTGTACAACGTCTTGCAATTTACCTTTGGCTTGCTTGGTCTCGTGCTTAGCTCCATGAAACTTGCCATTGAGTTCATGAACTGCTTCCTCATACTCAACGACTTGTGTGTTTGAGCTTGGGTGAGTTGAGTTTGCTACGTGTAATGTCCCCTTCTCAAAGCTAGTTAGTGTTGACAATTCTTCCATAGGTCAGATTATCTCTTGCCATTCGGAAAGTTCACGTCTCTAGCCAAGGAACAAAGAATACATTGGGTAGATGTAGACCAATTGAAATACTCATTTGCAAAGGCCTTGGCTACAACAAGATTTCCTTCGGACAAAGAAGGCTTGATTTCACATAGCTTCGGAAAAGTTCGAAGGACCGTTGCAAAATTTTGAAGAGACACTCAAGAAATCCGAAGGGTATGCTATCCTTTGGAAAAAGTTCTCTATAGGAAATCCGAAGGAATGAGCTTTGCAATAAGTCTGCGGGAAATTAGCCAAGAATAAAGACCAAGGAGGAGCCGGAAAATCCGAGAGAGAAGTCAAGAAAACATAAAGTCCGAAGGAATAAGGACACCTACAAAAAACCCGTGTTCTCTACAAAAACCCAGGTGCCCTACAATTTTTTCGAAAAGCCACAGAGGAAGGACAGAAGCCCTTGCGGAGGGAACTTGGCCGGTGGCAAGACCTTTGCATTTTTCCCGAAGGGCATCCTGCCGGTGGTAAGACAAAGACAAAGGACTAATTCCTTTGGACTTTTTGTCCGAAGGAATTCCTTCAGACAAAAAGTCCAAAGAAATTCGGAGAATTTACAAAGAAAAACCCGACAGAAAGAAGTTGCCAAAGGCAAAAGAGAAAATAAAGGATGGATATCCTTTGGACAAAAGTCCGAAGGATTAAGCCGCAGAAAAGTGAGAAAACCAAAGTCTGTAGAAATTCAAAGGACACAAAGCCCACGGGAAAAAGTCCGAGAAAATCAAAGGGAAATAAAGCTGAAGGAAAAGAAAGGCCCAGGAAGGATAAAGTCTCTGACTTTTTGTCCGAAGAGCGAAGTCCGAAGACAGAGAAGGACAAACTGTTTGCGGGAAAGTGGACTAACAAAAGATCTGAAGAAAAATCCAAGACCACGGAGATATCTGAAGGGAATAGACCAAGGGGAAAGTCCGAAGGGCTTGGAAGGAACAAATTTGAGAAGACAGTTTCATAAAGTTTGAAAGAAATCTAATGGAATGGACCTTTGCAAAAAATCCGAAATGGGGACTTGGAAAGACATAGGCACTTCAAATAGTTTTCGGAAGAAGGGTCCATAAAGAATGTCATGTCCCCTTCCAGTTGACATCTCTCAGAGCTGATGATTAGCCTATTATGTGACCCTCGTAGGCTGATAGGATGGATAGAGGGTCTTGATGGAGCTTGGCTTGGCTTCGACTATCAAAATTTTTCTAGTTGGCTTTCGTTCGGGCTCTTTTGGACACCGTTTGCCTGAGTTGCTATTTTTTAGGGGTATTTGACACTCAGCGGAGCACCCCTGCTATGGTCTGGTTATGTGCGGAATCACCCCTTTGTTCGTCAGCTTCAGACGGTTCAAGAATCGGATACTTTTTGAGGGAGATATTAATATTTAATTGATTTAATTAAATATTAATTATTTGGAGCTATATTATAAAGTTATAATATTTAATATTATAACTTAAGGGT
The DNA here is from genome assembly GCA_037957365.1 of Torreya grandis. Classification (NCBI taxonomy): domain Eukaryota; kingdom Viridiplantae; phylum Streptophyta; class Pinopsida; order Cupressales; family Taxaceae; genus Torreya; species Torreya grandis. The sequence goes on from JARHVA010000590.1 coordinate 3,078,117, forward strand.
TGACTCAAGGGGGGGCGACCATCATTGTAATGGGGCCGTTTTTAATTATATTTTTATAATTAAAAATGTGATTTTTGAACTATGGGAAAAATTAAAAGAAAAAATCCGAATTTTTATTAATGAAACCCTAATTAGGGGAAATCGCACTTTTTGAAGAATATAAGGGTTTCTCTTTGGGAATCGAGCCATTCATGTTTTGAAGTCAATTTTTTGAAGATAGAGCCAAGGGTTCCAGTATACAATTTGCATTGGAGAACGTGCAATTTTCAGTGTGTGCAATTTAGAGGTTGTGAAATATCAGTTGATCTATTGCCAGGCAGAGAGATAATTTCATACAGAGGTTATCAGAGAGCTTCACAGGGATTTATATCTTTAGGGTTTGGGTCTGGAAATCGTCCAGAAAGAGATCTTCAGTATTGGCGCTATTTTTATCAAGATCTGCACTCAAAAAATCAGGTCGTACTGTATTTATTGCAGGTTGTTACATAGGCCGTACAGTTCTGTACCTGGCTGTACCATCACCAGCAGGGGCGTATTTTTCTTCTGGTGCAAAACGCCTTCTCTTTGACCAATCTGCTGATACCAATCAGGGCGCCTACACATTTGACATCATTTTGGATCTTCAGAAGGAGGGAGAAAGGGCTATTTATTGCAGTCGTACCAGATCTAGGTCATTTTCAGCTTGCAACAAATCAAGTTTTAGAAACAATATTTTATATTATTTTGTATGCATGACAGAGATATCTTATTGTAACCATCTGAAATGAATAATAAAACCCTAGATTAGCCAGTTTCAAGGTTTACTGCTTCAATATTCAATTATTTGAATTTATATAAATTTCTTGCAAAAATCGCATTCATTCCTTATTCATGCAAAACACCAAAAAAATAAAAAATACACAAAAACAGTCCAAAAACACACAAGTTCCAGAATTCAGGGGAAACAGGGGTTTCTTCAAAGAAAAGCTTCAGAGACACAAAAGCCAGTGGGAAAGTGAGAAGGCTTAAGCCGAGACAATTGCATGAAGAAAGACAAGTCCGCGGGAATAAACCCAAGAGCAACACATGTACAGAAACAAAAACAGAAAATAGATAGCCAGGAAATAAATTCAACCTGAATTTATCTCACACTCAAGATATTTTTGCATGCAAGCACTTTCGTCCGTCTCAAGCTTGTAACGTTCCAATAGTTCAACCGGAGTTCCAAATTAAAACGTCGAGTTGACTGTTCTAAATTTAGAATTGACTAATTGTTAAATGCCACATCTACTAGGAGTTTTCCATGCAAAGGAGAATAATCTCGTCGTTCAACTCAGCTTTCAAACAACTCAAGAAGAGCCCTATTTTTTGAGGTGGGCGTGGATTTCATGCATGTGAGAGAGTAGCCCAAGATGAGCCCACCGTCCACTTTCTAACGGCAAAGAGCTTTCATGCAAGCACAAGACAAGGAGTTTTTTTTTTAGATCTTTGGACAGCGGTAGTTTGACTTGGGCTAATGAAAGGTTGACTCCCTCTCTATTTTTAGCGCCAAACTCTTTGGCTTTTGTAATTCTCTATGTTAATGGCTTTTCAGCCTTAGATTTTTTCATCCTTCTTTTGGCAAGACCAGACTCTGCCATTGGTGAGTTGTGTAACCTCTTCAATCAATAGAAGGATTGCACTTTCAGATTTCAAGTGTTGGCATAGTGTATATTCATTCATCAATTTGCATATGTGGTAGATTTTTCTCCCTTCCCAAATTCTGATTCGTACCTATTTGCTAGCTTATCATATTATGCAGATCATGTTCAATATTCTTTATGTCTTTTGCTGAAGCTGTAAGTGGATGTTAGGTGGCTGCAAAGTGTCTTGTATCAGACCTCTCTCCATCGTTTTCCCCCATGTTTTGGTCATTGGATCGAACCTTCTCATGAAATATTTATGCATAGTGGTCAATTGAAATCAAAGGTCTTCCTTTTTCCTTGTTTGATTCAATGTTCAGGGTTCCAAGTAGAGTGGAGCAATGTTTTGGTATATCACCATAATTAGGTAGGATTTCCCCTTAAAGTTTCCTTCTCCCTTTTCCATGGTAGTCCGCAGTGCAGAGAAGAGATCCTCATTGATACATCTTACAGGAACCAACCTTCTCTAGAGGTTCTTCTCACCATTGAGGCACTCACCCTCGTGAGAAGATCCCATTGTTTCAACCGAATAGAGGATTGGCCATTTTATGCACGCCTTCGATTCAGGGTGCATCTCCAGGTTGACAACAGTTAGATTTGAAGACCTTGGGCCCATTCTTACTTCCCATGGGCTTAAAGGGAGGGAGCAAGGGAAGTACTTTAATGTTGTAATTGCAAACTGCTATTTTCAGCCTTGTACTATTTTGGTAAAAAACAATTTTCAAATATAACATTAGAAAAAGTTAAGTTGTTTGAAAAGTGCAAAAGCCAACTTAAAATTAGAAATAATAAAGTAAAAGGGGGTTGTCCGACTTTGTGAGGTGAAAAACAAATTAAAAGGGGGGTTAAGTTACTTTTATTTTAATCCCACATAGATCGCCCCACTTGAAAGATTAGAAGAAAAGGATATAAAAAAGATGAGGGGTTTCATTTTTGGGATGTATTATTATATAATTTCTACTTTGGAGATTTGGAGCTAGACTTCTAATTTTCAGCCATTGAGGACAAAAACCCTCTTGTTACTCATTGAGGACGAAAACCCTCAATTACTTCATTGATGGCTTCATCCAGAGGTCACAATTGGGCTTTATTCAGAGATACAATGCAGCATTCAGAAATATCAGTGATAGGGCACCAATTTTGGATAGGGTTTCAAGGGAAGATCAGATTTGAAGGGGTGTTGAGTGTGGATCAGCCACACGTTTTAGCTTTTGTGTGTTGCTAGGGTTTTAAGTTCAATTTTGGCCATTTCTAGCATGGGCGCCCCATTTTGGGAATTTGAGGTGGAATTTCTGTGTTCTAGTTGCTGAAAAATCTGTAATAAATGTCTATGATTGTTGTCATCTCATAGATCATTTTCAGCTAATCGGTGTTTTAATTCTGCATATTTCTCTAGATATGAATTTTCAAAGTTTGCAGCTGTTTTGCAATAAATTAAATTCAGAATTCAGTGTTGCTGTCTTTTAATATTAATTTCCAACAATTCTTTCAAGGGTTATTGATTATAATTATATTTTTTGAGTTTTTGCAGCTAGGATTTGCATTGGGGGTCAAATCACCACCCTAATTTGATTGTTGTCATAGTTTCCAGTTATTTCTCATTGGGGTTTTGTGGAAAATCGAAATATTGCAGATTTGTGTCTGAAAGGGACATTACGGTGGTCTCAGAGCCATTTTCTAGCCAGTTGTAGGTAGCAAATTGTTTGCAGACTTTTCTTCATGTAGGGCAATGATAGAAAGATGAAGACAACACTAGAAGCCATGAAAGAGATATTGCAAGCTATGCAAGAATCTTAGAGGGAACTAAGGGTAGTGGGTCCCAAGGCATGGATAAAATTTGTAGGGTTAAGCCCTAGACCTCTAGAGTCTCCCTTAGAAGAAGGAAAAGGACCAACATAAGCGGTGAATACTTTATCACCACAAAATATCAAGCTGCCCATAGAGGAATCCACCATGCAAATTGAGAACAAAGAGCTCTCCAAAGGGGAATATATGGATTTGAATGTACAAAATGTTTGGGTAGAAGAAAAGAAAATGGAAAAGTCAAGGTTTGAATTCCAAAACCTTACAAAGGAGCGAGGGAAGGAATTCTGAAAAAGGAAACACCATTGGCTGATTGCCTTAAGAGTTCAGTATAAAAGAAGGGCATAAAATACATATGTGAGGCATAATTTAATGATCGCAGGTTTGAAAGGAAACTAGCCACCTTGCAAGCAAGCATAAAAGATGTGATAAGGACCCAAAGGAGGTGTGATGATTGGCTAAAAAGTGCCCAAAGAGGCAAAGTTGATAGCCATTCAAGCAAGACAACACTTAAAGAAATTTAAAGAGAAGGGTAAGCAATTTGATTATTTTCATAGCAAGGATTTATTGTATCATTATCATACTATGTCCTTACAATATTTTGATCATCATGAGTATCATTATAACGAGGATAAGATGAAGGGTACCAAATGGAAAGAGGATCTTTTCAAAGAAGACCCTACACATCTTCCGAGCATTCCAAGGATTGAGCCATTGCCATATGAGATGGAATTTCAGGACAACTATGGGAAGGTACTTGACAAGATTAATAGTATGGAGGCGAATCTATCAAAGGTCCCTACTTCAGCCAAAGGAATTGAGCATTCTAATTGCAGCCCAAGGAATGATGGTTATGCCCCATATTCAGTGCTCCATACTAAGGCAGTTCTAGATTGTTGTCTAGAGGGTCATCACCCTTATAATTTCAGTTCAAGATATAGTGGGGACAACAAAGAACTATTCCAGCTTTGCCATCATTCAGAGAATGGAAAAAGAATGCAGGAGACTTCTCATAGGAGTAAGTCTCATGGGCAGCACACGATGAGTAAATCCTACAAGTTTATTTTCAGAACAACAATCGTCATAAGAATTCTCAGCTCCTAATTGATAAGCATGCTCTTGGGAAAGGTCTTTCCTTGAAGACGGGTAGTAAGTTCATAAACTCAGCCATGAAGGGTAAGCAAAATATATATTACCTTGTTGTTCAAGGTGTTATAGACCAACATAGCATGGTAGCTATGAATGTGGACAATAAGAACTATGATCCAAGGTTCTTAAAGAGTGCTGTCACGAACCTTTGGATTACTATTTTCCATATTTCCAGCCTTGCCCCTATACCTTTTACAGTGATAGAAGAAAGTTTTATTACCGGAAAGATGCACACTCCATCCATGGACATTGGTGAGGCTTTGGCTGCCGGTACGAGATGGTTTCCAGCCACTACAATCCCAAGATTGAGTGAGAGAATACAATACTACAGCTATGGTATGTTGTTCTTTCTAAGTTCATGTTTTGGAATAATAGTACTCTCCTTGGACAGCTGTAGATTGGCAAGTATGATGAAGTTTTTGATGCGTGAAAGAAGCGACTTGTTGATAACATCATAGGGAAAAGCTCCATCACCCTCAAGGCTGTTTTGGAAGAAAGTAAGAGTATGGAGTGATGATCTTCTACCTCCCAGGAAAATGAGTACATGATGGGGATAGCCATGCTCCAAACCTTTAGCTTGAAGGTCAAAATCATCACCATTTCCTGCTGTCACATGACAACATTTGCAGCCATACAAATTCTTTCATTGCATGATCTTTGTTTTGTTGCTGCTAATAAAGTACTTCCAATCATTGTTTGGTTGTTTCCAGCTCCTATTTCACTAACATCAATAATTTTTGCAAAGTATTTTCAGTATTACAGCTGCTGCACCATTTTGTTTAACTAAGTCCCTGGATTTTCAATCCTAGACTGCTGCCATTAGTCACAAACATCTGTAGTACAGCTCTAGTACTCTCCTTGGACAGCTGTAGATTGGCAAGTATGATGAAGTTTTTGATGCGTGAAAGAAGCCACTTATAGAGAACATCATGGGGAAAAGCTCCATCACCCTCAAGGCTGTTTTGGAAGAAAGTAAGAGTAAGGAGTGATGATCTTCTATCTCCCAAGGAAAATGAGTACATGATGGGGATAGCCGTGCTCCAAACCTTTAGCTTGAAAGCCAAAATCATCACCATTTCCTGCTGTCAGATGACAACATTTGCAGCCATACAAATTCTTCCATTGCATGATCTTCGTTTTGTTGCTGTTGATAAAGTACTTCCAATCATTGTTTGGTTGTTTCCAGCTCCTATTTCACTAACATCAATAATTTTTGCAAAGTATTTTCAGTATTACAGCTGCTGCACCAATTTTGTTTAACTGAGTCCCTGGATTTTCAATCCTAGACTGTTGCCATTAGTCACAAACATCTGTAGTACAGCTCCTTTGTCTTTGCAAAAGATTGAGGATACAGTTACTGTCCACATCTCAGATGAAATGGTGAAGATTGACAAGTTGGTGCTTGCAAATGGTCTCATTTTTGCATAAAAATAGAGTTTTTCCAGTGTTTGGATCTAAGATGAAACAAAAAAACTTGAAGGCATTGGTGATAAGTGGACAGCCAAGGACAACAACAAGTGGGCAGCCTAGAGCACCTTTCGGGCAGCATCAAACAACAATTTTTGGGCAGCCAAAGAGGCCATTACAGCAAGAATGCCATCACGAGTTGGAGAATGGTGTGGGATACATCATTCCTATTGACGAAGTTATCAGCACCATAAGAAGATCTTAAGGGGCACTCCACATGGATATTTATGCAAGGGATCTCCAACAAGGTATGGATGGAATGCGGGATGATGTGTTACTTTCACTGAATGGTAGAGAAAGTATATACATGACAGCCACCAGTCAAATTGACATCATTAATGCTGCTAAACATCACCATTACAAGCCACCACTTATTTCAGTTACATTCAAATTTGTGGATATGGGGTGTCCTTCCCCCATAATTGACAAGGTTGGAACAAAGAGGAAGGTCGCCACATTGGAATATGTATTAGCTTGTCAAGCTGCTGATTATTCATCCATTCTTTGCTCTTGGATAGTAATTTCAGCTGTTTGCAAGGCATTTATTACAGCTGAGTTTTCAAACAAAGAACTTGCTATTGCTGTCCTAAAGGGTGCAAGTGAAGACGACAGGTTCAAGGTAGTGGCTGATCTTTTTTTCAAGGAAGTCTTAAAACTTCATGCGATGCCTAAGAACATCATTAGTGAAAGGGACAGCAGGTGTATGAGCTTGTTTTGGCAAGAGCTCTTTCATTTGATGGGTACAGGATCTGGACTCTATGGACATTATATGACGATGCATCATGTTGGCACGTTGATTTTAGAGCATCCAAGTTTGCAATTGCTTGAGGGCAAGCAATTTTGGCAGGGAAGGACTGTAATGCCCCCTTCTCAAAGCTAGTTCAATTTGAAGACCTTGGGCCCATTTTTACTCCGTGTGGGCTTAAAGGGATAAAGCAAGGGAAGTACTTTAATGTTGTAATTGTAAATTGCTCTTTTCAGCCTTGTACTATTTTGGTAAAAAACAATTTTTGAGTTATAACATTAGAAAAAGTTAAGTTGGTTGAAAAGTGAAAAAGACAACTTAAAATCAGAAATAATAAAAAGGGGTTCCCACTTTGTGAGGGGAAAAGCAATTTAAAAGGGGTTAAGTTACTTTTATTTTAATTCCTCATGGATTGCCCCACTTGAGAGATGAGAAGAAAAGGATATAAAAGATGAGGGGTTTCATTTTTGGGATGCATTATTATATAATTTCTACTTTGGAGATTTGTAGCTAGATTCTTGATTTTCAGCCATTAAGGATGAAAACCCTCTTGGTTACTCATTGAGGACGGAAACCCTCAAATACTTCATTGGTGGCTTCATCCGAAGGTCACAATTGGGCTTTATTCAGAGATGCAAGGCACCATTCAGAAATATCAGTGCTAGGGCACCAATTTCAGATAGGATTTCAAGGAAAGATCAGATTTGAAGGGGTGTTGAGTGTGGATCAGCCACATGTTTCAGCTCGTGTGTTTCTAGGGTTTTAAGTTCAGTTTTGGCCATTTCCAGTTTGGACGCCCCATTTTTGGAATTCGGGGTGGAATATCTGTTTTCTAGTTGCTGGAAAATTCTGTAATAAATGTCTATGACTGCTGTCATTGCATTGATCATTTTCAGCTAATCGGTGTGTTGTAATTCTGCATATTTCTCTAGATATGAATTCTCAAAGGTTGTAGCTGTTTCGCAATAAATTAAATTCAGAATTCAGTGTTGCTGTCTTTTAATATTAATTTGCAACAATTCTTCCAAGGTTTGTTGATTATAATTATATTTTCTGAGTTTTTGCATCATGGATTTGCATTGGGTGTCAAATCACTGCCCTAATTTGATTGTTGTCATAGTTTCCAGTTATTTCTCATTGGGATTTTGTGGAAAATCCAAATATTGCAGATTTGTGCCCGAAAGGGACATTACACTAAGCGAGCTGATCTTGGACGTGACCATTTTGATCTTGGAGCTGATTCTACAGTGAGGTAATCTCACTAGTGACAGTGTTCCTCTCCTCTTCCAACTTACTCCAAGGACTGCAAAAGTAAGTATTGATATCAGAAGGTACGCTCCATGCTGTGTATAGACTCCAAGATGCTCTGCACTAGAGAAGTAATAGCGGGAGAAATGGGGGTCGACATACACTGCTCATGTGTCTCTAGAGTTTTCTATTCAGGCCACCCTTTGTTGACATAAATCCTTGTAAACTCTATGGCAATCTTCTTGCACAATTTTTTTGGATGTGAGTGGCCTCATCCAAAATCATCTATATTTGGGACAAACCTTTTGCCACATCCAAATGCCCAACCATACTGGTAATACCCTTAAGGGCTTGGAACATGGGTCCCATAGCTTTCAAAAATTGTTTTAAGATTGCATAGGGATCGGTAGTGTTTGGGTTGGGAAGAAACATAGTAACAAGATCATTCTTAGAACTCTAAAAAATTGTGGGCTTTGTCTCAAAGGGCGCGGCCTCTGAATGTGCCTGTGTCTCAACCCCAAGCTAAGCATATTCATGCTCGATATGCTCTAGGGGGCCAAAGGGCTAGTTAGAACTTCCAATGCCAGGCTAACTGATTTTCCTAGTTGGTTCAATCAATCCTCTATGTGCAGCTCCTCACTAGAAATTTGAGCTAGTGGGTTCAAGTAGTTGCTTGGTGCTTCAAAGGAGGAAGAAGGGAATCTAATTGGAGATGCTTTAGAGAGCCCAATTATATGTGGACCATCATCTTCATCCTCCTCATCTGTGTCAGAGCCTTCTCCCTCATCTTTGTCCAAAGTGGCGGTCTTGACTCGCAGTCTCTTTTTTTTCCTCTTAGTATCCTCCTTTGTCTTAGCGAGTGGTATGTCGAGATATTTCCATGGGAAACTTGATGGCCAGCTTGGGTCATAAGAAGTATCTGAAATAAATTATGCTCCCAACATGGCTTGCAAGTACACATCATCTGAAAAGAGCCCCATGGCATACTGTGGCAAATAGATGCCCTTGCATGTTAGGGAAAAATGTTCGTGAATTCGAGCAAACAAAAGCTCTCCCCAGTGGTAAATCTTGCCCCATCGAACTTGAGAATGTATTCTGTCATTCAAGCTGCAATATCACAAGAGCAAGTGACCCCTACTAACCGGCAACAATTCATGGCCAAATTATATTGCCATTCCTTAGAAGCCAATACTCTTTTTTTATGCCATGATTCCCCATTGACCACATGCAGCCCAACTCTTCCTTAGTCAAATTCGTTTGACAAAAGTGATGCACGACATATTTCTTTAACCCTGTGTCATGCAAAGGTTACCAATTGGTTCGCTAATTGACAAACCATGTGAAGGCACACTAAACACCTGTATGAAATCCTTTGGAGTGTAGGTAATTTGGACCTCTTTGTCCATGTAACAGACAACTGAGAATCGAGTGTCCTATTATAACTGTAAACCCTCTGAACCAAGTAGGGCTTGAATTTCCTAGTGTTGAAGCAGTGTATCTTTAGGATTTTCTCCATGCTAGATCCACACAATGCTGCTTTTAGCTCATGGTGATCCAATTTACTTGCTCACCATGCGTGGGATTCCATGGCCGTAAGGCTTTCCCAACGAAGCGTCTTAGGAGTGGGTGACACCTTGGATTTTGTATTATGAGGTTCACCGACTTTTTGTTATTTACTATTTTTTGTTGATGCTTACTTAGACCTACCTGCTACCAATGAAGTTTGCACCATCTTCAGATTTGAAGTAGGGTTCTGCTTAGGCACCATATGACCTTTCACTCGCTGTGCCAAATTTCTTATAGGCATTCTTTTGTTGTACTGTTGGTGCTACAACTAATAGAGGGTTTGTATTTGCTTCTTGCATTATTGCTGCAACAAACTCAAAATTACCAATACACGAATATTTGCTAAACCCCACTGTTGGAGTTTGTTGGAAATAACTTTCGGCCTTGAGTCTTCCCAACTTCTTTGAACTTTGTACTTGCATTTCTTGTTGGAGCTAGTGCTATTGCTGAATGTTATTTGGTCTCTGTCCTTCCAGTGGGAATAAAAATTTGAATTTACCTAGTACATTGTCCTCAAATGGAAAGGATATGTGATCTTGCAATTTTGGCATTGAAATGAAGAGGGATTTTTCAAGGGTTCTAAATTTATAAGGTCATACAAATGAATGGTGGTCAGCCACAGACTCTTAGAGTGTAGGATGTGGAAGTAAGGTCCTTGCAGATGACCATATGCATTGGAGGAGTTGGAATTAGTGATGTGTAGGTTGTGGAGGTGGCCTACAAGATTGTTGATTCAGGGTGGTCATATGGGATGGGAAACAAGGGATGGTCGTACGGTTTAAGATAATAACAATAGTTGTACGGTTGGCAGTGATAGAGGGGATTATAGTGTGGCAGTACGACTAATAGTTGGATTATCGGGGTACACGAATCTCCTGGACATATGATCGAACACTTGGGCGTATAGAGGAATGGCCATATGGGGGTTCAGTTCTCGAATGGTATTACGGTGAGGGTTGTGAAACATATGCTTGGTGTTCGGTTGTTGGTTGTATGTTTTTTGTTGTTGATGGAAGTGCCTTTGTTGTTTATTGGTTGTACAATGGTGGATGACCAAATTGGTCATACCATTCTTTCTTAATTCTGTCCTTTAATTTTTGGCAGTGGGTCCCAATATATATATATATATATATATATATATATATATATATATATATATAATGATTTATCACCCATACATGAAAGTCTAATGTTAATCATATTTATATATTCAGTCCTCACTTTATACAACTTCAATTTAAGCCATTCACTGTCTTTGACCGGCGTTTCCATTGTAATTCTCTAATCCGACTGCTCCATTCCCGAAGATCTCCAAGATTTTAAATGTGCCCAACCACATTACCCTTAACTTATCCGGTTTAATTTCATGCCTCTTGTTATACCTTAGGACAAGAGCTCCTGCTTTGAAGTTCATCGTCAAAGGTGTTTATCATGCCAATACTTTCGTCTTTTCTACATAACTTCAATTTCACACTAGTCATTGCTTGGCGTTCATCTATTTTATTCAACTGGATGAGCCATTCAGCGAAACTCTCATCATTGCCAAGCTAGTTCGTAACCGCTATGCTTAAGCTTGGCACCAAATACTCCATCAGAACCACTAACTCTTGACCATGCATTAGTTGGAAAGGTGTATGGTTGGTAGTCACCTTATAGGCCGTAAGATAGGCCCACATCATTGTAAGCAAATATTATTCCTAATCACTCTTGGGTAGTACCGACTTGAGAGAGAATGAAAAATTCAAAACTCCAAAGTCATCAACCAAATTACATGGTTAACAAAATGCCCATCACTGTCACTAGTGATTTTCGTCGGATTTCCAAATTAGGTGACCACTGCAATGCTCTGGGTTTTGCCCACAGTCCAATATTTTGTAGCAACAACAATATACTTGCAACAGTGGACCTTGCTGACCTTCAATGGTCCAATGAAATCCACAACCTACCATTCAAAATGATCTCCAGGATGCCACGGCCAAAGGGGTAAGAAGTCCATTTTAAGTGGCTTCCTAGTTCTTTAGTAAGTATCACATCCCAATAACCATTCATTGGCATTGTGATGCAAAGTCGACCGCCATGGTTTTTATAAGAGTATCTTTTGTGTTGTGGTGTTAGGACTCATGGCCTCCAATAGGTCCTTCATGTGCTTCTAGGAGTACATCTTGGATTTCCTCCATTGCAAATTTGCACATGACCTACTCAGGGCCCATCTTGTACAAAAGGCCTTGGACAAGTTGGTATGTTCGAGACTTCAAGGCTAGTTTCCTTTGCTTGATAGGATGCATGTCCTCTTGAAAAGGAGTAATAGATAGGTTCTCACTGATATTCTTATATCAAGACGGTACAATAGTAATCTCGAATAAGTGGTTGTCCGAAAAATCTTCAAAAGGACATGCATCCTATCAAGCTATCTTCTATCATATTTGTGGTATTTTATAGATATGTATATATAGATTTACATGTTGAGAGGGCTAAGAGTCGGTATGGAAGTTAAACCATTTTCATGTGTGACTCATCATCTTTGATGGTTATATTATGACATCTCCAACTACCGTTACTGTCAAGTGGAGAACTGTAGGATTGATGTTGTAGGAGCTATGTGGTAACGTAGTGGCAGAACTGGATTGAGAGGATTGACACGTGGGTGTTGATACTCATGACGAGTCTACTACCGTTAGTGCAAAGCCAACTATGCAACAACGGTAGTCTGTTGGATGATCTTCATGACTGACATTGCAGGGATCGTGTGGTAACGTAGTCCCAGAACTGGATGGCAAGAATTGGCACATAGTTATTAATCCTCGTGAAGAGCCTACTGTTGATAGCACATGACTAATTGAGCAACAACGACAATCTGTGGTGGAATCCAGTGGTGTAGGTCCACTTGGATCAACACACACTAGTGAAGTGTCTTCGCAGTCGCTGTAGGCCAAGAGAATGCTCTGAGTGTTGATGCGGGAGTCACTATGGGTTAATCCATTTGGATTAGTTGCCCCTCCTTGAAAAGCAATAGTTCTGATTGCTTTAAGTCTAGGAAGTAGGTGTAGAACCTTGGCTTCTAATTGTTGCTTGGTGAACCATTTGGCTTGCTTTGGGAGCTGAACCATTCTGACAACTCTATATACAAGCATAAAATAGTTGTCTAAACATGGTTTCTAGAATCTGATTTGTCTTTGCGCTTGAGATGGTGCGTCAGTGGGTGTTGAAATGCGAAAGGTGGAATATGCATAGTTGAATGACACAATCTTCTTTGGAGTCGACACAACATGTGTTGAACATGGAATCACTTCAGGTATTCAATATCTCTTACCGCCTATTGATACAATTACGCTATGAGGATTGGCGCTCTATATACACTTGTGACTATGTATGTATGGATGTCCAAGAAGTACGTCACATATATCAATGAGGGATATATCACAAATTGATTCTCCCTTAAATGGATGAATATGTCATGTCCCTTTTTTCAAATAAGAAGAAAGAATAATTTAATAATAATACTTTAATTGTTCCCCAACATACTTTTAAGTCATAACTTAAAAATGGGACATTTAAACGTTGTTATTAATTTGATGGGGCCAAAAGTGTATTAATTAAAAGCCCAAGTGGAAAATAGAAAATAAAAGTAATTATTAATTACTTTTGGAGCAAATGTGAACATCAAAACTAAAAGTAATTTTAATTTGCTTTAAGGGTTTTGGGTGGAAAAGTAATTATGAAAGGATGGAAAAAGGAAAAAGTACATTCATCCAATTATTATTATCATTCAACTTTCAAATTTTGTTGAAGAGCTTGACTAGTTACACTATTTTCCACAGAGTACAAAAACCCTTGTGTGCACATGCTTTGGGACGAGAACCTCAAACCCAATTGGTAATTCCACACAGGGATTACACTAGTGTTATCAGATTCAGAGAAAGACCAACTTAGGGTACGTTTTTGGCAGCTCTACTGCTTAGATTTTAATACCCAAGCCACCAAGGGGAAATTGTTGACTTTTAAGGACAAGATTTTGCTGTTTTTCCATCCCTACTGTAGGTCGTACTGCACAATAGCCAAATCATGGGGTTTTAGGGCAGATTTTAGGGTTCTATGACAGGCTATACAGCTGGAACCCTTGTTTTTTGTAATTTTAAGACTTCTGTACCTGATCATTGAAATCGGAAGGGCCTGTAACAGTAGATTGGCCCTAAATCAGGTCGCTACAACCAAGGGCATTCATTCACTGTAGAACTGGGCAGTTTTAGTGAGTTTTGGACTTATATATGCACCTACATCAGACTGGTGTACTATTTTGTTATTCGTGGGGTTTTAGGGCAGATTTTAGGGTTCTATGACAGGGTATACAGTTGGAACCCTTGTTTTTTGTAATTTTAAGACTTCTGTACCTGATCGTTGAAATCAAAAGGGCCTTTAACAGTAGATTGACCCTAAATCAGGTCGCTACAACCAAGGGGATTCATTCACTGTAGAACTGGGCAGTTTTAGTGAGTTTTGGACTTATATATGCACCTACATCAGACTGGTGTACCATTTTGTAGGGTTGTTGAAGGTGTCTACATTGCTGTACATTCATTTCTAAGGTGGCTGTACCATGCAAGATTGATGGTGATTAGGATTTGACTGTAAGATTTTAGTTTTAGCATTTATTTTCATTTCTAGCTTAGGGTTTAAGCTGAATATTCATTAAACTATTGTTTTGAAGACATTTGGTACTGCTGCACCCTTTTCTACATTGAATTTGATTAGGGTTTCAACCCGTTGGACTGAATATTGCTTGTTCTATTGAGATAGATTCTGAATTGCTTAAAGAACTATTAAAATTTCCAACTTTGATTATTAGAATTTCGGATTTCCAACTATTAAAATGTTCTCTCCTTTCATCTCACTGAAAACTGCTGCAACAATTTGTGGTTCTTCTATCTTATGAAGTGGAGACTGAGCTAATCTTCATAGTGAGGGCATCAACCCTTTCTGCATTTCCTCAGATGCAGTTAAGGCCTCTTTTGCAATTTCGATGACCATATACTTGTCTTTAATCACACGAAGATATTTTCATTTCATTGTTTCCAATGTACTCTTTGCTATTTGCAAATCTGCTAGAGTGACTGTATGCTTAGTGCTAGCAACATTTACCTCACCCATAGTGTTGTTCTCCGCTGCAGTTTGAGCACTTTGCAAACTTAGAGTCATATCTTCAATGATCTTTTTTGTACCATCCAACTTGGTTAGGACTTGTACCTCTTTCTTTTCTTTTATCAACAGTTGTAGCTCTTCAATCTTCTGCTCTACTTCTTTTGTTTGCTCTTGGCTGAACTGTTGTAATTTAGCTAACTTTGACGTTTCTGATTTCTCATCAATTACTGCTTCCTCAACCTTTTGAGATTTTGTTGCATCTACCACTTTTTCTGGTTCTTCATTTGGAAACACTTCTACATGTCCTTTGCTTAGACAACTATGGCTTGGCTCCCAAGGTTCTTTGTATGAGAAGCAAAGCTTTTGTCTTCTAAGATCATTTTTGCAGCTATCTTTCTGAGAG
Source organism: Torreya grandis (assembly GCA_037957365.1). NCBI lineage: Eukaryota > Viridiplantae > Streptophyta > Pinopsida > Cupressales > Taxaceae > Torreya > Torreya grandis. The sequence continues at coordinate 3,093,295 of JARHVA010000590.1, forward strand.
TTCTTGTTAAGTTCAGCTATCATTTCTGTTGTTAAGTATGGTTTCAAATTTTTTTCACATTGTTCCACCACACTTTTAGACAGTGCACGTGATGCTGGTGAAACTTCCCACACATCCTTTCTCACATTAGTCAATAAAACTAATAGGAGTGGCTGAAAAATATCCTCTCTCTCATTTAGAATCAATGTAATAATTGTTTGCATTGAGGCAACAATATTTTCTGCAGGATTCTTATGGATAGTAGCAAAGAAATGTTCAAATAATTGGATAATAAGATCATCACATTCAAGATCTAACATTAGAACACAAAAATTGACTTTTGCAATAGGGTCAAGTTTTAACTTGCAAATCTCAAATATAGAGCAAGAAAAAAGCAAAAAGCTAAAAACAACGGTGACCATGGTCTAGACTCTATAATACTAGGGAAAAAAGAAAAGAAAAAAGTTAAAACACCTAAGGTTTTTTATTTTATATTTTTAAATGAAGAAGAGGAAAAAAATGTTAGTGATGTTTCTGTATAAGATTTACACACTAAAATGCGTCGTTACATTATTCAATAATAGAGTTTTATAGGCTAGTTAACTCCTACATTTATGGAGTTTAGCCTTATCACTTCACTCAATCCCTACAAACATTCTCTAAAGCCTATCTTCACTCAACTACCTTCTATCCTAGTGACTAAATTTATGACACACTAATATCCAACATTCCCCCCCTATTGCGGACATAGGGCAAGGAACCATAGTCAAAGAACTGCAACGTGCTACTATGGAGCTTGCACATGAAATTGACACATATAGGTGCCGCTTTGAAGTTTGCACACATACTTGTTGCATTGGAGCTTGCAATGGTTTTATTCATGGATGAGAATGTCAAACCCTAGGGGAACTCATCAACAACCCCATGGTAACTCATCAACTGATCCATGATGGGTACTAACCAATAACTCTTGTAAGAACACAATTGCTACAATCCTTCGCTTTTATCATCACTGCAGGGGATTACATTGATATTGATTTTATTTTTCAACATCATACATCATACTATACAAAATAAATTGAAAATGAAATTGAGGACTAGGTCCTCATAGTATTCCTTTACAATGATTGTGTGTGATCGTCGCCACTTGATTGCAGACAACATAAGTGACAACCACTGTCATTGGAAATCACCCTCGACGTTTAGTTGATTTGGCATTGTTTGGTTGTGCCACTATCACATTACATGATGAAATATGCTAACTAAAAAACACAAAAAAATGCAAGAAAGAATAACCGATAATAATGATTTTCTATTAATTTTTTGATCCAAAGGATCCTTCTGACCTACATGCAAAATACCTAGCACCGCTCTCGTCCTTTTGACTCCTATTGCTGTTGTTTCAGTGAACTAGGCGCAGTTCTGGGGGGTTATGTCCTCAAACCTGCAATGGTTGCACTTGTGGGTTTCCGTCCCAGGCACAAGGAATGATAATTGCGTCTTTCACCAGAGGGTTTGCTTGTAAATTTTCAAAATAATCCTCCTTCCTAGTGTTGCTAATAACTACCCTCAACTTGGCTAAAATGTGGTAGTTAAAACCCTAAAAGGGTGGTGTTAACCCAACTACCCTTCCACTACCATAACGACAAGCTAACTAAAATAATTGATTTATTCCTTGCATCGCTAAGCTGCCTAATTCCATGCAACGCCAAAATTGCTTATTGATGACTCGTTAACTGTCAGATGACTACCTAACTGACAGTGGAGTTATTCCTTCTAACTGCACTGAAATTGATTAAGACCAAGTCCACAGTGGCAATTAGTTTATTCCTTCTGCATGTAGTGCTAAACCAACAGGGACATTACACATGATCCCTTTGTTAGTGGCGAACTTGAGGTCATTATTTGATCTCCTGCCTCTGTTGCCTCTAACCTCTGATAGGATGCTGCTTACTTAACCAAATGGAACTTGAAGCTCAATAATTTCAACTGTTTAATTTTATATTCCTCCACTGCGCCTCCTTCCCTCTACCTCCCCTTTCCTCCCGAACAATGTGAAACAATACATTTTTCAAGATGTCAAGTACATGATATTGCCTCCACTTACAAGGAGATCTTTTTGACTTTGATACTTTAACGACAAGATGACACACAAACTCAAACTAAAAAATCTGACATAAATTAATAAATTACGAAACTTAATACAAAAAATAAAAGCAATCTATATAAATAAAATAAATGCTTAAAAAATCTAAAGGCTACTTGACAAAAAAAAGACTTTAAAACTCATTAACAAATCATTTAAAATATTTAATATACCAACCTATCAATACAATAATATATATACCCTTGACTCGGCCATGTTTGGGAGAAATATATGATGGCATTGCTTCAATGATTGAGAAGATGAAGGCCATCATTAATGCAAAAGAGCAAGATCTTGAGAAGACATTTTTCAAATAAGTGCATTCAATCATTGTTGATTGCTGGAACAAAATGACCACCCCACTACATCTTCTTGCCTTTGCATTGACTCCTCGCTTCTATAGCACAGAGATACTTTTTCGAGGAGGGTGCCACCTTACAAGGATGTTGAAATTGCTGAAGGATATAAGTTGGCATTCTCTAGGATCTTCCCAATCTTGAGGTAGAAGACATGGTTATGAATGCGTTTGGCGATTTCATTACCTCTCAAAATCATAGCCTTGGCACTATTTGGGACAAATACAAGAAGGATGTTTATAATGCGGTGGTACCTTCATGGCCAATGAGCATTGAAGCTATGGCTTCTTGCAATCAAGGTCTTGTCATAGGTAAGTTTTTTATATTTTAAGTTTTTAACTGTCTTTTTTATAAAATTTATGTTTAAGATGTGTTTTAACTTTTTATTTTTATAAATTTTAATATAAGCTATGAGTTCATCTTCTTGCGAGTGGAATTGGAGCACATACGACTTCATCCACTCACAAAAGTGCAACAAGGTCGCAGCCTAAAAGGTCGAGGAGTTGGTCTACATACAATCCAACTTGGGATTTCTATTACACAAGAACCCATAGTACAAGGAGGGAACTACAAATCATTGACATATAGATCTAGAGGACGTTGACTTGGATGCTTCCATTTCCCATCACTCATTAGTTGACATTTACTCTTCTTTGATGGCACATAGCTTAGCTAGTGGGATTGGCGGGAATGCTAGTACTTGTGGTTCTAATGAACCACAACATGATGTTGATGTTGATGCTCTCGATGAAGAGCATGATGACTATGAATATTAATTTTAATGTAACTAATTATTTTTAATATTAATGATTATCATGACATTTGGTCTTCAGTTAGCATTTCGTGGTTATTTTGACTTATATATTGCATACTATGTGGTTAATGACAAATGCCACTAATTTCCTATTTATCAGGCTAGAACATCTCTATTATTTTATTTTCTATATATTTTTTGTATTTTTGTACCCAAGCCGAATCCAAGGCAATTTTTTTTGTCATACTGGCGAACCTGGTTCTTCGAACCCAAATCGGAATTCAACCTGAATCGGTAACTTAGCATCATAGTCCAATGATGTGTCAATTTTTTAATTAGTCATTTTATTAGGAGCATGTATGTGTACATTGAGTAGTTGTAAAAATTCAACTTTAGATTAGATTAGTTGAGTGATTGTAGAAGAGATGAAGATTGGCTCCTCGTATGTAGGAGCATAGACTTGTATAAGTATCTCTCCATTTTCATAATAAAATAATCCAATGAATATTTTCTAATTTGCATTTGTCCAACTATGCCATAACCTCCTTTCTAAAGTATCTTTTCCATTCTATGGTAACTAATAATTTGACTAGGGAGAGTTTGCATCCCTGAAAGTTTGTCTCTTGTTATCTAATAAGAAGCCAAGAAAAAAATTCTGAAAATTCAAACAGACTGTTCCAAAATGTTTCAAGTTTTCAACCATTGTACTCCAAAAACTACATCTGTCCCTTTGAGGGGAATGACAAACATTTTTTAATCAATCTGGTAGTCCCCCTTAGAGAGTTTGATCTAACGTAACTTTCCTCCACAAGAGAGTTGTTGACCATTTGATATCATAACCTAAAAATTAAATATTGGATACACAAAGCAGTTGATTTTGTTGGCTAACCTTTTGTCGATGAAATTGTGTGTATTTCTTGTATCGATCAAGACTATCACCTTTCTTTTCTTGATGTATCCAACTAAATTGAGAGTTTGAGGTGTGCTGATCCCATGTAGTGCATGTGGAGATATGGTATGCACTTCATCCTCTTCTTTTTGCTCATGCGTTTGATCCATTTTGAGCTCTGCCATGCCCTCCTCTCCTTCAGATCCTCATTTTCAATAAGCATTAGTATCTTTTCATCACACTTATGGCCATTAAACTATTTCCTATCGCAATGATAACACAATCCTTTTTTCTCTCTTTTCTGCCTCTTGCTGGGCTGAGAGTCTCGGTACTGGTTTGGAGTTGGAGGCAGAGGCCAAGGTTCTTACTTTCCATCCAAAGGGTTGACCTTGAGCTGCCTTTATATTGGCTAAATTTTGCTTCTCCAGGTATAGAGCTATTCTCATGGTATCTGACTGTGGCTGGTTTGAATAGTCAAACACCAATTCTACTCGTCTCTTTCAATCCATTCATGTATGTTTGCAATATCTAGCCTGGGATTAAATAACGAATCCTTGTGGACAAGTACAAATATCGGGAATAGTATTCACCCACTGAACCTGCTTGCTTTAATCAGATCAGCTGTTCATAAAAATCTCCACTCCATGGATTCTCGTAATGTTCTGTAATTTCTTGACAACATTCACCCAAGAAGAGGGTCTCCTGTTAAGGTTCTGACTACATAACCATACATATCAATTATAGGGTTCTGGTCCCAGAAAGGATGAGGCCACTTCCACCCATGACTGCTACCAGACATTTTGAGATATCCCACCCCTTGTTGAGATATTTACTAAACGGAAAATCTGTCTGTAATTGCTTAAGGTTTTGCAACTTTTGGTTTCTAGGATGATTCTAAACTTTTAAATGCTTTTGGAGATATAAAGCATGAAATTGCAAATGACATATACAATTGCAAATGACAGGATGTCTGGAAATAAATGCTTGAGTAATTCAAATCTGATTTGTAATAACTTGCAACTTACAATATAATCATACCCAGAATGTAAATACATCTGATGCAAGTCTGAAACTTATAACAGCAAGTTGTGGAAATGCATATCAGCAATTTGGAAGTCCACATACATGGACACCAAGCTCAGGAAACAAAGTTCTCCACCTTAAAAACTGTTCACCATGCCTGCCATATAGTAGCCGCACCTATTGGGAGTAGAAAGCAACTCATACTCTAGGCGCTCAAGCCAAGATTTCCACGCCCTAGCTGGAAAGGATCGTACGGCCCAGCAGATGAAATAATCAGCAAAGTCTAGACTCCCATGTGCCAAAGAGAGAAAGCACAATCAACAATAATGTTGTTTTATGAAGTTGTTTTCAACCTTCTGATCAAACCCTTGGGAAAACTCTTCAAATCTGCTCAATATGATTCCCATGTGCTAATTCATGAAGCTATGATAGCCGGAAATGCATCATTAAATGTATATCTCTGTTCTTCAAATGATTAATCTTCAAAACCCTTGAATGAATCTTCTCAATATGCACAAATGTAACCTCCGTGTGAAGCCACCTAATATCTGCAACCCTTGAGTGGTCTTGCACACCTGTAGGAAGCACAATCAAAGAGAGGCTACATTCTCCAAGATTGAAATTACAGCAAAACCCTAGGTTTTCACCTCCAAAGCAAAGCACAAAGCCAAGTTGAGAGAAAATGATCAATAATGCATCAAAAGCCTTTATCTAATATTCAATTTGTATTTGGCTTCATCTCATTTGATTTCACTATAATTTTATTTACTTTTCCCTCCATTTGGTGCACAACCAAATAATATAAAGTATATTTTGATAATCACTTATATCTCCCTTTAAATTGGCACTTTATAATATCTCTTAAGTGGGTGCCCATAATATGCACTTTATAATTTGACTTTATAATCATTAAATAACCCTTTTAATAATAAAGTCAAATAACATTTAATGATGTGCACTTTTTAATTATTAAAGCTTTACTTTAATAATAATTTAAACTCCATAAATAAACGTCATTCATCAATTTTGACTTTGCCACCGGCTTACTCACTGCACATTTTGTCCATCTGGATGCCTTACTAAAAATAGTAAGGTGGATCTCTAACAACCAACTTGATATAAATGGTAAGTGTATACAAATAAAGCCAAAAACCCCTGAATAACAATGCCTCAGAACATACCAAAGATCTGGAAAGGAAAACGCTGTCAACTACCATCAGGGGAATGCATTAACTACCACAAATAGCTCTCTAATCATCAATATTAGCCTATGAGGGCTTGGTGATAGGCTAAACCACCAAACTCTGATGCTCGCTCAAAAAGGGGCATTACACATTTTTATATCTGAATTATCTTTTCATTTTCCCAATCCAATAACCTACAATGGTTCCATGAAACATGCATGAAGTATCTTTGACGTGTTGCCTTCTCCATTGTGGGTGTTGTGATTGGAAGAATGTGTCGGGCTGCCATCAAACCCAGAAACCCCTGAATAGTAATATCTCAGAACATACCAAAGATTTGGAGAGGAAAACACTGCCAACTGCCATTAGGGGAACGCATTAACTCCCACAAACGGCCCTCTAATCATCAATATTAGTCTACGAGGGCTTGATGATAGGCTAAACCACCAAACTCTGATGCTCGCTCAAAAAGGGACATTACACTTTTTTATATCTGAAGTATCTTTTCATCTGCTCAATCCAATAAGCTACAGTGGTTCCATGAAACATGCATGGTTTTATCTTTGATGTGTTGCCTTGTCCATTGTGGGTGTTGTGATTGGAAGAATGTGTTGTGCTGCCACACTTACCATCGGGATTTTGTCTGGCATTTTGTAACACATGGAGTCCATTGTTCACATTGACTTTATGGTTTTACCCTTGATCTTGGAGTGCAACTACATCGTTTGAATAGGGTCAAGGTGTATTTTCAGTTTGTCTCCAACAACTTTACCAATAATATTTAGTAGCTCTTTGTTGTTGCCAATGATTAGAGGAAGTTGAATTATGTCTCCTGATGCACCATCCATGTTTCCTTGATTTCTTCTTGTAGGGGGCTCTAGAGATATCTTAAAGTTTCCTGCTGCTGTTTTCAAGTCCTCACTTGATTCGCCCTTGGCTTTTGTAGATGTGGCGAAAGGGGTATTCCTTGCTAGGATTGTACTAATTTCTTTTATTCCTCCAACAATTAGGGTTTTAAGAAAAACTAGGGTTTTATGAAAGACTAAAGTTTATGTAAGCCCTATGTCAGAAAATTAGGGCTTACAAGAATTTATATTTATACTAAAAATGTGAATATGAAAAATACATGGGTAAGTAGATCTAAACAGTTATCTTTTAATTGCAAATAGTAGCACTGAATTTGCTTATCTGGATTGAGAGATATAAAGATTTCTCTATTGTCAAAAATTTGCATCAGAAGTGTCAAAAGAAGAGGTCAGCAGGTCGCCTTTCCAAAGTTATATCTCCCTTGATACTATTCAGAATCGCTATTTTGATCAGTTTTTGGAAATAGCTCAATGATTAGAATACAATGGCACAAACATCACTGAAATCTGATGCTTGTGTTAAGAGAACGTTGGACAAATTTTATTTTGAGGAAAAAAAATCTTCAAAATTTCTTGTCAGGGACCTCTCACACGTTACCCAAATTGATGCTCTGATACCACTTGTTATGATATTTATTGAATTCAGAATAAAAATAGCAGCAATTATAGCGATAATTCCACTCCAATGAATAAAAAATGATCGATACACAGTAGATCCAAGAATGTTTTGTTGGGAAAAATCCCCAAAAGATGCAAAATAATAGAAATGGTTTGAGGCGCTGAAATATGTCAGTTGCAGTCACTTCGAAGGGGAAATCTCTAGAATAAATTACTTGAGAATAGACAATAGAATTCCAGACTTGATGCCCTAAATGAGAATATACGCCTCCTCTTTATAGACAAATTAGGTGGGAGCAACTCCCTAGAATCTAATTAGTTATCTTAAGAGCATTCTAGAAATTATCAAAAGAAAAGAAAAAGGCTGTGTGTGCCACAAGTCGACCATTCCATAACTTTAGTACACGTATGAATATAAAGTACCAGCGGCATAACATATGTCTAATGAACACCACGAATATATCACTCAGCCAAAGAAAAGCAATGAATTCCAACATCACAGACTTCACAATCTTGAAAAAATCCTATTTTATGATGCTATCAAGAAGCTGATTGTGGACACCATACATGAAAATGATCAGCCACAGAGGGGTATCAAATGAAAATCTGTTCAAGCAGAGCTAGTTGCAGCATTATTCAGGCCCAGGCCTCTGATTGGCAAGTGTCTATATTCCGCCTGGAGGCCATGCAATCTGCTTCCACCAATTTTAAGTCTCCAAAACAATGGCCAAAAGAAACTCAAGGAGCCCCCAGTCAGATAGGCCAACAAGATGATTGACAGTAAAACCAACTGTCTTAGCAAATCCTCAAAGTCAATAGAAAAATCATGCCTACATTCCGTGTAGAGGCCATGCAAGCTGCTTCCACTGATTGGAAATCTTCAGAATAATAGCCAAAAGAAGCTGAAGGAGCCCCAAATCAGATGGGCCAGCAAGAAGGTGGACAGTAGAGCCATCTGATTGGAAAGTTTCTCTATTCTGTTTGAAGGCCATTCTAGCTGCTTCCGCCAATTAGATGTCTCTAGAACAATGGCCAAAAAAAGCTCAAGGGGCCATAAATCAGACAGGTCAGAAAGATGGTTAACAGTAAAACCAACTATATAAGCAAATGCTCAAATTCAATAGAACAATCATATATGGGTCCCCCTTTTGTATACTCCAAATATTGTGGTCTGTACTCGACCACAAAGCGTATGAGTATTACAATCTATATTGTTATGTTAAGGATCATTAGGCATAACTGATGCAGTTAAGAAAGGGGGACCAATGAAGGACTGCCTTAACTTGCAGCCTTGCTTACAAACAATTCCTCTTAGATAACATTTTCTTCTCATTTGAATCTATTACTAAATTTTTTAATAGCAGGAACTTATTACAAATTTAGAATACAATGTAAAACATTTTTGGCTAGGAAAGCATTGATAAAATTGCCTTTAAACTGGGCAAAACCTGGATAAATAAGGAACTTATGATTCATGTCCCATAATATGGCTCCACGAAGGCATTTAAGCACTACTAAAACAAATATACCTGTTAACTAATAACCTGTAAATTACCAACACACCCAGCCACAAATAAACACTTAAAAAGTTTAAAACCCATTTTGGAGCAACAAATGCCTAAAACTCATACAAATCTGATTGCTTGGAAAAAACTGAAGATTGATCCTTAATCTGGATGAAAAAACCATATCAAATATGTCCTTGGATTCTTCAAAAACCTCACCAAACTCCGTAACTTGCAGTGTCAAAATGACTCTGTTTTGGCTTGTTTTAGTTTGCACATAGAGAATATGAAGTGATCACTTGGTTCGTTGATTCTTACATGTTCTCCAGGTTGACACCTTCCTCGTGATACCTTATATTCCCTCTGATACTACCTAAACTCCCAACTTGCACACCCCTAATCCAAATACCTTTTTTTTATCAACAAAATACAATTTTCTTCATTCTGTGGGAATGGTCATGAGATTTCTGTGTTTGTTCCACCATATATGATTTACCGTAACGGATTCACAACTTTAAACATGCATTTAGCTGCCAAAATCAGCTCATGGAGGCCAAAATCCCTTTTTCCTTCATGCTGACCACTTTTTTTTTATGCATTTCAGGTTTTGATTATGTTTTTGGTCTCCTAACTGACCCTCCTTACTACCCACTACCATTGGGAAGTTTTTCTGAGCCTCTCTACTGCTCCTTCAAATTCTGGGGCCTTTAAAAATGGCTCCCTTTCCACAAAAACGGGGTTTTCTTTTTCTGTTTTTTTTAAAAATTTGACAGAAGCTCGAGGTTTCTTGTTTGTGACACATTTTGGCTTGCTATTAGACCTGAACACCATTTTGTCCATGTTGAGACACTCCACAGGTCTCCAATGTGCATCTGGCCCCCAAAAGTGGAATCTTCACTGAAAACGGCTCATAACAAAACGGTTTGCAATTAATGAAATCAGCTTTCTCTTGATTGGGCATGTTTACACAACCAATATCTTCATGTAACTTGGCCTCCATGCTGCCATGGCCTGTTCTTTCTCCCTATCATTCTACTGCTCCTTGTTTTGGGCTTCAACTAAGTAAAACTTTTGTAATTCATATTATGATGATGCATACACCTTCATGAGCAAAACTTCAGATGGAAAATGTCTTTGGTTCATCATGAATGCTCCCGGGAATTCCCTACCTTGACCATGCCATCATATATTCCTAGCATGATGACCTTTTCGGAGTTTGAAGCCAGATCCACACAAAGATCACCGCTTGTTGGCTAAAATAGTAATGTTTTTGGTCATGTCAGATAGCATATACTTTGGCTGAAAATAATGGACTACACTTGGCTAAACTAGGCATGTTTTTGGTCACTGCATTCGCTGAATTTTATGCTATAAATTCAAAATTCGTCAAACTTCATGCCATTGCTAAAAATTCATTAAAAATCACGATTTAATTCGTGGGAATAAAAAATCATATTAATTAACGTTAAAAAATCATGATTTAGGGGTACGAAAGGTGATTTATGGCTTAAAATTGCAATTCAGTGTTAAAAATTGCGATTTAGGGTTAAAACTAGGTCAACGTGCGGCTGTGTTAGGTTGTAGAAAGTTGCTAACTGCTAAAATTGCTGGTGATATAAAAGCTGTCGAAGAAATCACCTATTATTTGCCAGTCATAGGTGCTAACTGCTAACTGCTAACTGCCAAATATCCAACAGGCGCCTTAGAAGTTTCCATGAATTTGCTAACTGCTTCCCCCTGATTTGGTGCCCATCGCAATTTTTTTTGTCATGGGTGTTAAGATTTCCCTTATAAAATGATGTGGGTTAGCCTCATTATCTAGCATTAATATTTTGAGATTTATTAAGATTTTCACAGCATACCCATTCAATATAGAATCCAATAATATTTAGAGATTTTTATAATATAAATCCACACCCATTAATATAACGGCATAGTGATTTTTGGAATATGTTAATACAATTTTAATTTATTCAAATAATAACATATTAATATATTTATAGTTATTTTTATATTTTTTAATATAATATAATAATAGTTATATTTTATAATTTATAATAAATATATATACTTAACAGTTTTAAATTTATTATTATTTAAAAAAAAAAATATATATTTTAACTATATAGATTTAAAAAATATAAGTTGTATATATTTCTTTCAGCCGAATTTAATCATGAATTTTATTGTTGATATTTTAGCAACGATTTTTTAATGAATTTTATCCTCCACGAATTCGAATGGGTGACTTACATATATGCTTCCGGGAATTCCCTACCTTCACCATGCCATCATATATTCCTAGGATGGTGACCTTTTCGGAGTTTGACGACAGTTCAAACACCACATAAAGATCATCGCTTATTGGCCAAAATAGTAATGTTATTGGTCATGCCAGATAGCATATACTGTGGCTAAAATAATAGACTACACTTGGCTAAACTAGGAATGTTTTTGGTCACTACATTCGCCATATTTTATGCTAGAAATTTTATATTTGTCGAACTTTACGTTTTTTCTAAAAATTCATTAAAATTTGTAATTTAATTAGCGGGAATAACAAATCATATTAAATAATGTTAAAAAATCATGATTTAAAGGTACGAATTGTGATTTATGATTAAAAATTGCAATTCAGGGTTAAAAATATCGATTTAGGGTTAACAATAGATCAACATGTGGTTGTGTTAGGTCGTAGGAAGCTGGTAACTGCTAAACTTGCTGGTGATATAATAGTTTTCCGAGAAATCGCCGTTTATTTTCCTGTCAGAGGTGCTAATTGCTAAACATCCAACAGGTCTGCCTTAAAAGCTTCCATCAAGCTGCTAATTGCTTCCACCTAATTTGGTGCCCACCGTAATTCTTGTGTGTCATTGGTATTAAGATTTCCCAATGATGTAGGTTAGCCTCCTTATTATCTATCATTAATATTTGAGATTTATTAATATTTTCACAGCATACCCATTCAATATAGAATACAATATGTTGGAATATTGTCATTGATGTCAAATGAACTATTGCCGTAAGTGAACGGAAATGTCGACGGAAGTGAACGGAATTGTTGACGGAAGTGAACGGAATTGTTACCGGAATTGAACGAAAATGTCGACGGAAGTGAACAGAATTGTTGACGGAAATGTCGACGGAAGTGAACGGAATTCTCGACGGAAATGTTGACGGAATTGTCAACCTTGGCCGACCTAATGGGAGGTGTGACCATTCGAAAGGACCTTTTCACTTGAAGAGTCACGACCTTAATTTGTGGCTTTTCGTGAGTTATAAATGAGTCCATAACGAATGGCAAAAGAGTAGATTTGAAAGTAGAAGATATATAAAAGAAGAGCAAAATTTTTAAAGGCAAATTTTTGTGAGAATATTGAAAAGAAAAAATCAGCAAGTATAAGGAAGAGTATAGCAGCGAAAACACTCAAGTGTAGATCGAATCTAAAGGAGATAAAGCAAGTGTTCTATCATCTGTTGTTTTGACAACAAATTTGAGATAGAAGAGTGATTTTTTCTGAGAAGGTTGGTGCCTTCGTTTTGAAGAGATTGGTGTCTCTTGCTGAGTTGGTGCTCAGTGAAAGGGGTCGGTGCTCCTGTAGGTTGGTGCCTACAAAATTGTTTTTGGGGTTGGTGCTCCAGTAGGTTGGTGCCTACGAATATTTATATTAAGAGAATTTCTCCGTGGTTTTCTCTCGAAATGGTTTCTACGCAAATCTGTGTCTATTTGCATTGTGTGGTTTTGCATTGTATTCTTTGATTGCTTTGAATATATTAATTGTGGAGTAATTTGAGGTTTTGAATTTAAGATTAATAGTCGAAAGTCAAAAAATATCTTATATTGATTCACCCCCCCCTCTCAGTATAAGCTTGTGCTTAACACAATAATATTTAGAGATTTTCATGGAAAACCCATTCAATATAGAATCCAATAATAAGATTTTCACGGCATACCCATTCAATATAACGACAGCGATTTTTGGAATATATTAATACAATTTTAATTTATTTGAATAATAATCTATTAATATATTTATAGTTATTTTTATAGTTTATAATATAATAGTTATATTTTATAATTTATAAAAAATATATATACTTATTTTTAAGAGTTTTAAATTTATTATTTATAGTTTTATTTTAAATATATATTTTTTAACTATATTAGATTTAAAATATATAAATTGTATATATTTCTTTCAGCTGAATTTAATCACAAATTTTATCATTGATTTTCTAGAAACGATTTTTTTACGAATTTTATCATCCACGAATTCAAATGCGGTGACTTTATATATATATATATATATGAATATATGAATGACAACTATACATATAACTGAAATTATATCACAATAAATGATGAAGTAATACAACCATTTTCAGATGTCAACGTGCATCCACATTGGGAACTCCTTACGTGCTGATGAGCACCAGTAGGTCTGCTTGCTCTCCCTACCCCACACTTTTTTAGTACTTCTTAACCCTCCTATATAGGCATATTACCATTCAATTGTGATTCTATACCATACCCTTCATAACTAACTATTATAATAATTTACTCGTGCAGCAAATTGCACTTGCTTCATGAACATTTATGAGGTAGCAATAGGCATGTGGTGGGATTGGTTGAACCGAAAATTTGGTAATCACCTTCATTTTTTTCAAACTGCTATTCAGTCACATCTACTACATATGCTGTTATAATTGGTGTGTAAACATGTAAACAGTTGCAATCTTCTTTACATTTAGTAGCATGAAATTTTAAAACAGGATGTGCCTAGCTGCTGCTTCTTACATTGTTTTTCTTACTCAGCATAATCACCTTGGTAACAATTATCTCTTTTTATCATGCTAAATTCCATTATCTTTGTTTGACCCTTGTGAGGAAAGTTTGCTTGGGCCCTTGCTTTTTGAGCACTACAAAGTTTAATTTCGAAATGTTGGGAATTCATTTATTGTCTCTACTCTCTTAGATATGTCATTCACTTTTATCTTGCTAGTTTATAGCTTTTGTAGTTCAGGACATTCTTGCATGTAATCTTAAGCATGATTGCATTTGCAGGTTATGATTGAAGCAGTTGAGAACCATACGCCCCAGACAATTGTAATTGATGAGATCGGGACAGAGCTTGAAGCATTGGCGGCTAGTACCATTGCTCAACGTGGAATCCAGCTGGTTGGAACAGCTCATGGAGTGACCATTGAGAATCTCATAAAGAACCCTTCTTTGGAGATACTTGTTGGTGGCATACAGGTAGGAAGAGCTTTCAGCTTTCTTCAATTTTTTTTGGTTGATAATGTTCTTATATGAAGGTTTTATATATTCTTATGGACAAAAACGTAATAACGTCTGAGTAAGTAGATTTTTTGCCTTGGCTAGTTTATCAAGAATATAGGGCAGCTTGGTTTACATTTAACACAAATATCAACTCTTAATAGACTGCACTTCTCCATTGGGTCCCTGAGGGTCCAGACATATTTGAGAGCCTCTGACTTTGATTGATACAACTGGCTGGGTGTGATGGTTGTCCATTTCCTCCTATTCATGTTTTTTTGATTTCGCAAGTTTTGCCATTTTTGGTGTGTGAGCATATACATTGTCTCGAAGAGATGCCTATGCATTTTTGTTGTTTCAACTGGTCCTCAGATCATATTCTCCAATTTGTAATGTCCCTTTTCGGGCCAATTTATATAAATCTGTAAATTATAGTAAACCCTAGCAAAATGTGCAAAATTCTGGAAACAAACTGATTAGGCAATAAAAATAAATTTTCAAATCACACGGATACCTTCATAAATAATGGAAAAATTCAATATGTTTATTTGCCCCACAAATCTGAATTTTGAATAATTTTAAGGTCTGAAAATTCAGAATATACTCCAGCTGAGAGTAGGAAGGAGTTGACACAAATATTCACCCCCCTACACAAAGTATACGCTGGGTATAACTCCTCCAAGGCAGTTGCCAACTTTCCAGCTGTCCCCTACTGCTGTTCGCTGCCCTAATACCTAGTCTAGGCTGCTGCATCAGCCCTTCAAACCCTCAAGTACTCTGCACTTAAGCCTAAAAAGGCCTCCAAGACAGATTCGTTGACACTTCAAGGCTGCTAATGGGTTTGCTGCCCTCCAAAAAGTCTGCAAGGTGGTTTGCCGCCCTAGAAAAGGGCTTCCAACAGCAGTGTCCCACTCACAATCCCTGCCAATTGCGGTGCTCTATACAAAAACTGCCCTAGAAGTCTGAAACTGTCAATTTCTACTCAATGTAACCCTTGATATAGGGTTACATGCTGAATGTTAAGGGTTTTCGTCCTTCAGCCTTCCAGTGAAGGGTTTGTCTCCAATAGATGCAAGCTAAGCAACAGCGTGCTCAAGCTTATGAATTTTTGATGATGATAATGACATGATCTTTAAAATAAACCTCCCTTTTCCCTTTTATATCTTTTTCCCCCAATATACTTTATAAATTAAGGACCGACTTATATCAAATTAGAGAAGTTCTTTTCTTTATTATAACTTCATTTAGAAAGAACTCGCTGACAAGGTACTTTTTTAGCAACTTGAACAAAGAACCAAGTTTCCCTTGTATTCACTTTTAGCCCTTAGGAAGTCAAATAGGTCCAAAGGTCTCCTTAGCGAGCTAGCCTTGAAAAGGGGACATGACACAATTTGAGAGGCTTTTGGTCCCTAAAGGCTCATTTATTCAATAGATTAGGGTCCAACTCCTCCACCTCCTCCTTTGAGTATGATTTTGCTTTGTGTGGCAGCTGTCTTTTGAGTCCTACTTGCCAATAGCCCTACTCTCCCCTTCTTGTGGTTCTGACCTCCTTTTGAAGTATTATGTCCGACTCTTCTTGAACATCGAGTGCAAAGTCGACGATGTAAGGTAGTACTTATCCCTCTTCTTCTTCATAGAGGTGTCAAAGAGATGTAAATTCTAACATTTACAATTGAGTGGATTTTCGTATAGGAAGGTAGGTTGAGTTTGAAAGCATTATTATATGATCTCAAATGGCCCGTACATCAACAGTGTAAGCATCTTTGACTTTAGATTTCATCTTTGCTCAAGTAAAGCTAACTTAGAAATGTTTCTCCCTTCTATGCTGGTCATGGTCAGCTTTATACTTGACGTGAGACTACTTAAGCGTTTCTTGCACTTGAAGATGAATTTACTTGATCTGGTTGATAACTCTTTCAGCCCTTGTTTGTGTATGTATGCATTGCTCCATTTTTTAAATGCTGAATATATGCCAAGTTTTCATTTCTTATTCTTGGATGTCTTGTATACTATCCCTTTGTAATGAGTGAACATGTCTGGGACCTGGGAGCCCATTTCTATACTTCTCAATGGGTGAAGGGTGATTGCTAGAGCAGTATATACTAGTGAGTATGAGAAATATGTGTTAAGTCGTGGAGCTAAAAGCTTCACTGATGCAGACATGGAGGGTGCAGAAGGGTTGCTGAGTGCCACGGACACCGGCGTCGGTCAGGCCAACCGACGTCGGCAGAAGGAGACAAGAAGCAACCGATGTCGGTCAGAGATCGGCCGGCGTCGGCGACCCCCAGGCGGACAGGGACCGACATCGGTCGCCTGTGTGGTTCGACTGCGAGTTTATTACGGGCAGTTGGTTGACGAACCAAGTGTTTGCATGCTTAGTGCTAATTTTAGACTGAGCGCTGCGGATCTAATTATTGTACTAGGTGTCTAATTATTGTTTGGATGAGATCTATATAATAGACTTATGGTTGTATTGTAAATTAGTGCTAGGGAGTAAGAGAGCATAATTATAAGCTCCTTCGGTGTGTGAGGTAGAGCAATGGTGCGTTCCTCCTAGTGCCACAGTACCAGGTGTGTTGGTGCTGGATTGGAGAGTCAGCTGGATTCTTCAGGTATGTATGATCTTGGTCATCAGGTGAGCATGGCCCTTATAGGAGATCTACATGGTAAGTAAGATCGTTGATCTGCAGGTGTGTGTGTGTGTGCAAGGTCAAGGTTCATAGGTGTGCAGGACCAGTATTGATCTGTAGGTTGGAGATCAGATAGGACAGCAACACAACAGAGAGTAGGATCAGGCAGGATCTACTTGGATTACGGTGTGTACTCATTGGTATGTACGTGGAGTACATGGAGAGCTAAGAGGAAGGCAAGGCAGTTCCTTCCATAAGTATGGTCTGTTGAAGTGCAGGTTATTGCAGGTTCATGGGAGATCTACTTGAAGTACTTTGAGTACATGTGGAGTGCGTGGAGCACTTGTGGAGTGCGTGGAGCACAGGTGTAAGGTGAACACCAACTCTGTGTTTGAGTTGGGTGTTGGGACCTAGTAGAGAGAGCTTTGAGGAGAGAATTACTGTTCACTTGAGGTGTGGAAAACCTCTGAAGAGGTGGTGGAGAAGAAGTGGCATCTTCTTTATTGTATTCTTTTCTGTAAGAGTTATTAATACAAGTTGTGTATTGTCTCTCATATTTTGTGTTATTCTGAATTCTAGTTACTTGTTGAATCTGGTTAATTTTCGCATATTAAGTTGCTTGGTTTGGTAATCAACTGTGTGCTTCCGGTGTTTCGCACCTTGACAAGTGGTATCAGAGCTAAGGTTGTAGGGAGTAGGTTTTGTGTTTGGTTACAGGGCACTCTCAGGGGTTTCTGATTGAGTGGGAGTAGAGCAATGACAGATGAAAGTAAGCTAAAAATGGAGGAGTTGAAAAGCACAGATGGTTACTTAAGGTCTCATGGAAAGAAAGAGCAGGTAAAAGAATATTGTTGGTTTGTGGAAGATCAGCAAGAAGAAACTGAAGAAGCAGATGTTGCAGGTGATGTTGCACAGGATGCTCTGGGAGGTTTCTTGGATAAAGTTGAATCTTGGATAAAAGATTCGGTTGCCTCTTTCCATGCAGCCCTAGGTAGAGGAGCTGGTGAGCCTTGCCAAAGAATTGGCAAAGGGGAAGTGAAGCTGAAATTGCAGGCGGCCAACACACAGGTGTTGATGAAGGTCATGCAGGTCCCAGGTTTGGAGATATGGCTAATTTCTTCAGAAAGATTGGGTGATGAGAGATGCACAAGAACTCTCACAGCGGATGCACTTGAATTCGCTGGTGGTAAGAAAACAGGTACTCTTTATCTACTTGTTTATATTACTGATTCTTCTTCTGTTGCGGAGACGTGGCTTCGTAGGCTTGGTCACATGAGCAGGAAGGAGATGCATGTTCTTAAGCGGAAGACAGATATATTTGATAGGCTTAAGAACTGGAAAGCCTTGTTGTTTTTGGAGGAGATCGCAGACAGAAACCAATGGATGGTGTTGGATACTTCTGAGCAGAGCAATTTGGACATGGAGATTGATTCAAAGGAGCTCGCGGGTAAAAAGTCATCACTCACAGGCGAACACAGATACCGGCGTCGGTCAGGAGGAACCGGCGTCGAACAGATAGGTGCCGATGTCGGTCATGTGTAGACCAGAGCCGGTGATGTCGGGCAGGGTAAGACCGACGTCGGTCAGGAGGACCGACGTCGGTCAGGAGAACCGACGTCGGCAACATGGACACCGACGTTAGCAGGTTGGTAGTCAGGGACAGACGCATGGGAACTGACGTCGGTCGGATGCAGACTGTGGAGTGACCGAGATCGGTCACTGTAACGGATTTTGGGTGGACAGCGCTGTCAAGGAGTCTCAAACACCCATACGGAGGACTGAAGATGTAAGTAGGCCCTCAAATTCGTTGTTCCTCTTCTTTATACTCGTTGCTGATTGTAGAGCAGGAAGGATCCAAGAAACAGGTGGGAGTATGGCAGGGATATGATGCAGAACCAAACGAGAGTTTTGGTAGGGTTGCTAGCCGGTGCAAAAGCACAGAGACGAATGGATTCCTTAGTTGAAGAATAGAGAGAACGGATACGTGAGACGGAAGACCAGGCATATGGTCTTGAGGAAGCTGCAGGACAGTGGTACAGGTTTTGACAGGTGGAGGACGAAGCATGGCTTCAGTCAATGTCAGGGTAACTACTGTGGTTTGTCTTACCAGGTGGATGATGAGTCGCGACATCATTCTGTTGCTGTATGTGGATGGTATATTTGCTAGCAGGGTTTGTACATACAGGGTTTTGCTGAGCTAAGGGTAAGATTAGTTCAGTGGCATGTCAGGAGGAGTTTGGAGCAGCAAAATTCTTTGACATGGGAGGCGTGGAGATCACAGGTTGATTTTGTCTCCAGTGGGAGCTGATGTGAATCAGGGGTTGGCGAGGTTCATTACGCAAGATGCAGAGCCGGAGCACACTAAGGGCTGGACAGGTACAGTGTTCGAAATCACATGAGGTCTGGTATAGACCTGAGTATTCTCATGCAGTGGGAGCTGTCAGAGAGTTAGGAGCCAATTCGGGAAAGTGGGTTCTCAGGGATTTGAGAGGGACCAGCAGCAGGTATACATGCAGGGTCAGGACTTCACTACATGTGTTTGTAGGTTCGGATGTGGCAGGGTACTCGGATGTCAGGTGGTGCACCACGGGATGTGTGGTGGGTTGTCTTCAGGATTGAGCTTGAAGAGGGATACAAATCAGGAAATAGATTAGACGGAGTACAGGTACAGGTACAGTGCAGCTGTTTATCTCCAAGTGGGAGATTGTTAAGTTGTGGAGCTAAAAGCTTCACTGATGCAGACATGGAGGAGGGTGCAGAAGGGTTGCTGAGTGCCACGAACACCGGCGTCGGTCAGGCCAACCGACGTCGGCAGAAGGAGACAGGAAGCAACCGACGTCGGTCGCCTGTGTGGTTCGACTGCGAGTTTATTACGCCCAGTTGGTTGACGAACCAAGTGTTTGCATGCTTAGTGCTAATTTTAGACTGAGAGCTGCGGATCTAATTATTGTACTAGGTGTCTAATTATTGTTTGGATGAGATCTATATAATAGACTTATGGTTGTATTGTAAATTAGTGCTAGGGAGTAAGAGAGCATAATTATAAGTTCCTTCGGTGTGTGAGGTAGAGCAATGGTGCGTTCCTCCTAGTGCCACAGTACCAGGTGTGTTGGTGCTGGATTGGAGAGTCAGTTGGATTCTTCAGGTATGTATGATCTTGGTCATCAGGTGAGCATGGCCCTTATAGGAGATCTACATGGTAAGTAAGATCGTTGATCTGCAGGTGTGTGTGTGTGCAAGGTCAAGGCTCACAGGTGTGCAGGACCAGTATTGATCTGTAGGTTGGAGATCAGATAGGACAGCAACACAACAGGGAGCAGGATCAGGCAAGGTCTACTTGGAGTACGGTGTGTACTCATTGGTATGTATGTGGAGTACATGGAGAGCTAAGAGGAAGGCAAGGCAGTTCCTTCCATAAGTATGGTCTGTTGAGGTGCAGGTTATTGCAGGTTCATGGAAGATCTACTTGAAGTACTTTGAGTACTTGTGGAGTGCGTGGAGCACTTGTGGAGTGCGTGGAGCACAGGTGTAAGGTGAACACCAACTCTGTGTTTGAGTTGGGTGTTGGGACCTAGTAGAGAGAGCTTTGAAGAGAGAATTACTGTTCACTTGAGGTGTGGAAAACCTCTGAAGAGGTGGTGGAGAAGTGGCATCTTCTTTATTGTATTCTTTTCTGTAAGAGTTATTAATACAAGTTGTGTATTGTCTCTCATATTCTGTGTTATTCTGAATTCTAGTTACTTGTTGAATCTGGTTAATTTTCGCATATTAAGTTGCTTGGTTTGGTAATCAACTGTGTGCTTCCGGTGTTTCGCACCCTGACAATATGTTGAATGAGAAACAAAATAACCCACGCACTTTGTTATTGGAGATGCACAAATAAATAGGCCTATAACAATTCCTACAATCTAGGAAGAAGGCAAAACAAATAGTCAACGGGAAGCTAGGACTAGACTTGACTCGTATAACCACTATAATAGTTTGTTTAATCGTAAAACAAACTATAAAAATATACAACCATAAGCATTTATTCTAATACTCTCTCTTAATGACTGAACCAGAAATAACTTCAAGGTTATCTCAGAATTTTACAAATTTGTTTTTACACAAAGGTTTAGTCATTATATCAGTTGGTTGTTGGTTGTTTTCATTAGTAACAAACTGTCGGATGTAGTGGTGATGAACCTCAATGTGCTTAGTCTTGGCATGAAAAACTGGATTCTTCACCAACTTTAGTACACTCTAGTTGTCGCATAATATAGGTGTAGGTGCTGATGAATTAAGTTGAAAATCTTTCAGTATTGATTGAATCCACATCAATTCTCGACCTGCACTAACAACTGCTTTGTATTTAGTTTCTGTAGAAGACAATGCAACTGTATTGTGAAGCTTACACTGTCATGAAAAAGCTGTTGAACCAAGAGTGAAATATTCCCTGTTGTAGATTTTCTCGAATCAACTGATCTTGCCTAATATGAATTAGTATAACCTGTTAGCTCAAAATGAACATATTGCTTATATAAAATGCCAAAGTCAAGAGTGCCTTTGACATATGTAATAACCCGTTTTGTAGCTTGTCAATTTTCTTCATGTGGTTTAGCCAAGAAGTAAGAAAGATAACTCACTGCAAAAAACAAATTTGGTCTAGTAGTAATGAGATAAATCAAACTGTCTACTAATTGCTAATACATTGTTTCATTGACTAGTGGTGAATCAGTGTTAGTTGAAAGTTTTGTCCCAACTTCCATAGGTGTAGCTATTGAATTACAATCATGCATTCTGAATTTTTCTAACAAGGATTTGGCATATTTTGTTTGGGATACAAAGAATGTATAACTAAAATTGTAACATTGCAAAAACTCTATACCTAGAAAATATTAAAGCGAGCCTAGATCAGTCATTTCAATACTAGAATAGATATTGGCTTTCACCTATTTAATCAAATCATTGCTGCTTCCAGTGATGGCAAGATCATTAACATATATAACTAGACTCACTATGTCATCACCAACCAATTTAACATAGAGAGCAGATTTTGCATCACATCTTTTAAAACTAGACTCTTTAAGATATTTATTTATTTTGAAGTACCAGGCTTGAGGAGCCAGCGTAAGTCCATACAAGGACTTCACTAACCTTCAAACCAAATGCTCTTTTCCAGGAATCTTAAATCCTCGTGGCTGTACCATGTACACCTCTTCCTTGACGTCTCCGTTTTGATAACCACTCTTTACATCCATTTGATATACCTCCAACCAAACTAAACAACAATAGGAATAACCATTCTGAATGTTATCATTTTTGTTGTAGGAGCAATTTTTTTTAAAAATCTATTCATTCTTCCTATGCATATCCCTTAGCAACTAGATGAGCTTTATACTTATATAAAGAACCCTCTGATTTACATTTTACTTTATTAATCCATTTGCAACCAATGGATTTCTTATCTTGGGGTAGATCAAACAGAACCCAAGTACATTTTTGTTAGTGCACCATACTCCACCTTCATGGCAAATATCCATTCAAGGTTTCTTTTAGCATCTGCATAAGTATTTGGCTCAAAAAATTGTGAAATAGTTGAATTGAGAGCATAACTTACCTGCTCAGGATTTTGTACCGCTTGTTTTCTAGATCTGGTGGATCTAGCTTCCAACAAATTTGGAAGCTCATCTTGCCGAACATATTGTAGTGTGCCATAAAACCACTTTGGCTTCTTATATTGACTAGTTGAATCACTACGTGTTTCACTAGATCCTTCCATGGAGCTAAACTTCTTTGGTGTTTGCCTTTTTAAGTCTTGTTCTACTTTAGTACTAGAACTTGATTCACATTCATTATTTGGAATCCAAAGATTATTAGTATTAGCAGGTTTACCATCTTTTGAGAAATATGGTTTTTCCCCATCTATTTTGACATTTCTATATACAATTACTTTATTTGTAGAGATATCTAGTAACCTATATGCTTTGGAATTCTCACTATAGCCAACAAACATGTACTTCTTAATCTTTGCATCTAAACCACTTCATTTCTTTTTAAGAATTAATGCAAAAGTAGTACAACCAAAAATACGGAAATCACTTACATCAGGATTTCTTCTTGACCATGCTTCTTTTGGAGTAAAATTCTACACAAATTTACATGGAATCCTATTTAAGATGAACACTACAGTGTTGACAACTTCCACCCAGTACTGAAAAGGTACATTTTTTCCTTGCACTATACAATGTGTCATCTTTATGGTAGTTATGTTTCTCCTTTCCACTACATTTTGCTGTGGAGTGTAAGGAATTGTGTATTGTCTGCCTCTGTATATTTTGTTGTGTGTAGTATGCATTGAACTGTTCGAAGACAAATTCTCCACCATTGTCAAATCTAAAGGCTTTGACCTTTTTACCTGTTTGATTCTCAACTAGTGCTTTCCATGCAATAAAGTTAGCAAAATATTATGATTTAAAATATATATATATATATATATATATATATATATATATATATATATATACCCACATTTTTCAAGAACAATCATCTACTATCAACAAGAAATAAAGAGCACCGGATATAGTGTTAGTTTTTATAGGACCATGAAGATCTGCATGTACCAATTCTAACACATTCTCTGCTCTCCATACTTTACCAATAGGAAAAGGTTGCCTTATCTGTTTACCCAACTGAGATTATGTACAAACATTTTGATTTTCTTGAATGGATGGAAGTCCATTTACCATTTGATTTTTACTCAAGATATTCAAATAGTGGTAACTAAGATGACCATATCTTTCATGCCAAAGAGTACTAGTGTGCTCAACTAATGCTAAAGCATATTGTTCTATTGTTTTTGGATCTACAAGTTTGTACAAACCCCTTTCTCTTATACCAATAGCAACTATTTCACCATTGAGTGTAGTTACTTTGCATTTGTTTCCTTCAAACTTTACTACTAGTTGTTTGTTTTTAGTGATTTCATTGATTGATAAAAGATTCTAGTTCATATCAGGTACATATTTAACATTAGAAAATGTGTATTTGTACTCATTATTCAATATGATTTGCACATTTCCACATCCCTTAATATCATGTGTCCATCCATCACCTAAGAAAACTGTTTCATTACTACTAGTATTCTCAATGAAGTTTACTTACCAATCTTGATGACACTTGTAGTGTCATGAAGCTCCCGAGTCAAAGTACCAAGCACAAGACTCATTGGATTTGTCATGTGATGCTACAAAGGCAAATTCAGTAGGTGTTTCCCCTTCTATTTCTTCTGCAACATTAGCACGTCTAGACTTCTTTGTATTAGCCATATGTTCTTGATAATATTTCCTATAATGTTTTGTTGTTTCAAATAAAATCATTTCCATTTTGTTTTCTTGTAAGCACTTACATAGGTTTTTGAAGAGTCCTTGTTCGCTGACCATTGTTTTCCCTTGTCTTTTGACCTTGCCAAGAATGTACTTTCTGTAGATGTTGATGTTGAAGCAATTTAATGTTCCTGTTGTCTTTCCTTCTACATGAGAAGTGTGGACAATTGCTCATAATCTAGTGTCTGTGTCTTTGCGATCATATGCAATGACAATGGCAAATTTTGCATGACAATAACAGTTAAGTTTTGCTCATCCACATGCTTTTCCACTGTTTTTAACTGGTCACAAATATCTTTCAACTACAATAAAAATTCAGAAATAGACCCACATTTTGCATCTTAATGGAAAACAACATTATTTAAATATAATACCCTTCCGGTTTTAGAAGCATGATATTTGATTCTAAAAAGTTTCTATAATTCTGATGCAATAGTCGCATTTCTAACTTTTGGCATCAAATTATCGGCTACTGAAAGTTTTAATAGCATCAAAGTTTCTCGATGATGTTTATCAGTCATTAAGTTGAACCTCTGGTCTAGTCTCTTTAACAAGTACAATTTGATCAAGATTTTGATATTCACAAATTGTAACACCTCTGCATTCAGTTGCAACAATGGGTAAGGATTTTTGATGGGGTAAGGAACATGATAGTGCATTTGATATATTGAAGTATAAAATAATCTATGCACCTGTCCTTGCTCTTCCTAATTTGTAGCAACCATTCAAAGTTAAAATTGTTGAGATATTGTCATTGATGTCAAAGGGTTTGCTATTCAGTAAAGAATATGGGCATTGATGTCAAGGAATTTTTGCGAGCAACTATAGACTGCATCAGGTTTGCTATGGACTGTATCAGGTTTGTTATGGATTACATCAAGTTTGCTATGGATTACATCAAGCATGCTACGGACTGCATCAGGTTTGCTATGGATTGTATCAGATTTGCAATGGATTACATCAGGGTTGCTATAGATTACATTAGGGTGCTACGGACTACATCAAAGTTGCTACGGATTACATTAGGGTTGTTGCGAATTGCATCAAGACTACTACAGACTTCATCAGATTGACACTAAATGTATTCTAATGATTGCTTGATTTATCCTAGCTTCGTTTCACTTAGGCTGACCTATGTGAATGAGTTTTCATATAAGCTAATGTGAATTATGTTTTCAAAAGAGAATCCATCATTACGTAGCCAACTACCGAGTTTTGTTTGGCCGACCTTCAAGAGATTGTTGAGTATTGTCTTGTATATAGGCAAGATCAAATTGTCCTTTTGAAATGTGAATTTGAAGAGAATTATTATTCGCTAAGGAACAAAGCAAAGGTCCATTGAGGAATGGATGGCCATAGAGGCGTGAGTATGAAATCATCGAATGATTCATACAAAATCTGCTAAAAGAGATGAACAGAGAAGGGAGAGAGGACAGAGTCTTTGAAAAATAAAGAATAGAGAGGAAGAGAGCCTAATGTTTTTATTTGATTGATAAAACAGAAAAGCAACAAAGTAAATGTGAGGTTGATAAGCATAAAACAACAGAATAAATGTGAGGTTGATAAGTAGAGAGAGCATAATTGTACCATCATTTGTTGACAGAAGCAACTGAGAAAAGTGTATGATTTGAAGATTGGTATCTACAAATCAGGGAGTTGGTGCTTCCTAGCAAGTGGGTGCTTGCTGAATCTTTTTGTCAAGTTGGTGCTTGACTATTTGGGGTTGGTGTCATGTCCCCTTCTAGTTGACATCGACATATCAGCAGGATTAGCCTATTAACGGCTCTTGTAGGCTAATGAGGCATGGTGAGAGAGTCATTTTGCAGTCACTTGGTGATTACTTGGCTCAGTTTTTGATTGGAGTAAGGTTTTCCACTATATTTCATTATTATTTCTATTTATGGAAACCTTATTTTATAATTTGATGTTGAGATGCACTTTATTAATAATATAATATTTTAATATTTCATAAAGTGCAAAAAGATCAAATATTTTGGAATCTTCTAGAAGTCAAAGGATAATATTATTTTATTGAGGCCGACCTCTAGAGGAAAAGCATAAATAGACCTTGAGGTCTCACCATTTGGGCATCCAGATTTGATGAATTGTTGATTGGTGAATTCTTCTTGAGTATTTGTGGAGCCACGTGATCTGCAAATAATCAGATTATCTTTGGGAATGAAAACTCCCATAGCTAGCAATTTTGAGGGTGTGAAATATCACCTGAATTATTGCAGATTGGAGGTGATATTTCAGTCACTTCACTAGGGCAGAAATTTGTGGCCTAAGGCCAATTTTGAAGACTACAATTTTAGGAGTTGAAGAATAGTATCTTGTGGCATCGAATTTTGAAAAGAAAGGTCAGATCTACATTTGGGCAAAATCTGAAGCAAACAGGGACGCCTTTGGAGGAGCATTTCCATTCATCCCAGCTCATAACCAGGTCGATTCCTCTTGGAGATTGGTGTGCCTCATTTCCAGGGTTATGCTGATCATGTTAGAAGTTATTGGAGGCTTGGAGAGTTAGTAGATTATTTTATTTAATATTTTTAATCAGAACATGGGCGACTTCTTCAGAAATTCGTATGGGCTGCATATGGTCATCATCTTCCAGAAATTTCATTGCTTCGTCATTGGGAATGCAAGGCGACTCCTAACCAGGTTCCATTGTTAAATTCCATCCATTTTAGATGTCATTTAGTGGCACAATAAATGGTACGGCTGTAGGTGACTGTTAATTTCAGACTTTGCATTAGTTCATATGTAATTTGCCAAGAGTCTTGGCTGAGTTGAAATTGTTATTGTATTGAAAAGATTATTACATTGAAAGAGTAATACGTAGTTCTCAACTTCTTGTTGCAATCAGATTAGGGTTTGTAAGCCAATTGTTTGTAAAAATGTCTATTTGCTGTAGCTAGTCTTTGCATACCTATTTTCCCATATATTTGCATAAAATCCAAAAAAACAATCACATTTTTGCATATAGATCAGATTGTAAGCATAAAAAGGGTATTTAAATCATTCTTAGCATCCATTTCTATCAAGTTACTACAAACTGAAACACTACATCAGCAAGCTGCAAGGTTGCATTTAAACTATTTGACAAAATTACAATCAGCCAACTAGGGCAAATTGTGGACAGTTTTGAGTTTGGCTCATTACAGTGGTATCAAAGCAGTTTCCTGCCATATTTTGGGTCAGAAATCGTCTTCATTTATGCAACAAAGTGACAGGACCAAGAGATATACAGCTAGAGAAGAAAGGAAGCAGACACAAGACACATTATCAGCAGCTGTAGCAGCAAGGGATAAAGAGACTGGTGACCCTATGGAGGAAAGAAGAGAAGGAAGCCCTCCTAGAAATGGAAGAAGAGATGATGATAGAGAGGTACTTGATACTTTCAGGAGTTTAAGGGATGGTTAGCAGCAGGTATCTGTGGTACTTGAGCGGCTTGAAAACACTCTACAGCAATTGGTCTTACCGAGAAGGCAGCCCCAAGATCAAGATGATGAAAGGAGCATCGCTGGTTCAAGGAGAATACTAAGAGCATCTTCCCGCACTGCAGACAGACCTACACAACCCACTTTCTTGAGGGAAGAACGTGCAGTAGAAGAGAATGTTGAAGATGCTGAGGAGCCTACCTTCGCTGATGCATATATGGCTGATCATGATGAATGGCAACTATTGACGCCAGAAGCACGAGGGCTTATGCATTTTGATCGTTTTGTACAAACAAGGATGGACTACTACAGGAGAGGAGGCCTCGAAATCAAAATAAGGACCTTAAGCAAGCTACTAATAAGCTCACATTGTCCATGTTTGATGGTTGTGGCAAGATTACTGCACAGTCATGGATTCAGAAGTTGGATACCTTCTTGGCTCTTCGACCCATGACAGAAGAAGAAGCCATCAAGTTTGCCACGATGCACTTGGAAGGAGCAGCACACGAATGGTGGTATCATGGATTGGTAACATTACAGCATAATCAGATTACATCCTATCAAGAGTTTGTGGACAGATTTGTGGAACGTTTTGATAGGAAAGATCTAGAATCCTACTTCAGAGATTTGGCCCAACTCAAGCAAGTTGGAAGTTTGGAGAGTTACATTGGAGATTTTTAGAAATTATCGGTGATGGTTCCTAATATCTCAGAGAGATGATTGGTGGTCCTATTTATTGAAGCATTAATGGAGCCTATGAGAGGATGGATAAAAACCTTTGATCCTCCTACTCTTCAGGAGGCTATGAAGAAGGCTAGGAGTATGGAACTGTCAACACCACAGAATAAGTTTGTATCAAAGGGATCTTCGTATCGAGATAATAAATCTTTCTCTAAGAAGAAGAACAAACTAGATTTCAAGGGCAAATCAACAACACCTTTGGATCGTGACACACTCAATGAATTAAGGAAGAAGAAGTTGTGTTTCTATTGTAAGGGGCCTTATGATGCAAATCATGATTGTCCCTTGAGACCAAAGGGAAAGGCTAATAGAATAATGTGGGCATATTATGAAGACTCTGAATCAAAAAAATCAGATCAACAATCTGATTCTGAAGACTCAGGAGCAGAGCAGGAGGAAGAAAAACATGAAAGTGAAGAGGACCATGAAGGAGCAATGAGGCAACATGATGCACACATCAGTAGCATCCAACAGATGGGTTCATTTAGGATGCGTGGGGTCTTAGCAGGGCAAAAGATAGTCACTCTTCTTGATACAAGGGCAACTCACAACTTCATTGATGCTCGTTTGGTTGATAGGAGAGGCATCAAGACAGAGGAATTTGAGGGGATAAGGGTTAAGGTTGCAGATGGCTATACCCTCAAATGTGAGAAGAGAATTTCAGACTTGCCCATATGATTGAACAACTATGAGTTCAAGACGGACTTCTATGTAGTGAACATGGGTGATACTGACATGGTGCTTGGCATGAGATGGTTACATGATATTGGAAAATTCACCCTTGATCTTAGAGAGATGGAGATGTCCTTTTAGGTTGATGAAAAGACTCATGTTCGTAAGGCAATTCGAGACTCTAGTTTCAGGATGATCTCTTTCAGGAGAATGGCGAGGCTAGTAAGACATGATATGGTAGAGTGGGCAGCAGAATGTGTGTTGATGCCTACACAAGGGGAACAACAGAAACCAGAGTACCATCCTGATATCCAGGAGTTAAGGATTAAGCATATGAAGTTTTTTAGTGAGATTCCTCCAGGCAGACCTCCAGATGGAGGGATTGAGCATATCATTGAGTTGGAGGAGGGCGCCAAGCCTGTCATAATCACTCCATACAGACATCCCAAGTGACTCAAGGATGAAATAGAAAAGACAATTAATGAGTTGCTGGCCATGGGACATATTAGATCAAGTAAGTCCCCTTTTGCATCTTCAGTAGTGCTGGTTAAGAAAAAAGATGGTACATTGCAGACGTGTATTGATTACAGACTCTTGAATAAGCGAACAATAAAGAACAGATATCCCATCCCTAGAATTGATGAGTTAATAGATGAGTTACATGGTGCACATTTCTTCTCCAAAATTGATCTAAGGTCTGGTTATCATCAGATTCGGGTTAGGGAACAGGACATTGAGAAGACTGCAATTAGGTGCCATTGTGGGCATTTTGAGTTCATGGTTATGCCATTTGGATTTACCAATGCTCCAGCAACATTTCAATCCACAATGAATCGGGTCTTCCATTCACAGTTGAGGAGGTATGTACTGGTATTCTTTGATGATATTTTGGTGTACAGTAAAACATGGGATGATCATATAGCACATCTTGACATAGTATTGGGCATTTTGGGGAAAGAGTCCTTGTATGCAAAGGAGTCTAAGTGTGACTTAAGGATGACAGAGTTACTATATCTTGGTCACATCATCAGTTATGAGGGAGTACGTATGGATCTTGAAAAGATTAGGGCGATGGTTGAATGGCCTACACCAGTGAATCTTACTCAGCTCAGAGGATTTTTGGGGTTGTGTGGATTCTACCGCAGATTTGTTAATGGATATTCACGCCATGCAGCACCACTCACAGACTTGACCAAGAAAGGGGCTTTCGTTTGGACTCCAGAGGCACAAGATTGCTTTGAGATGTTCAAACTAATCATGACTTCATGCCCGGTGCTTGCTTTGCCAGATTTTTCTAAACCCTTTGAGCTGCAATGTGATGCTTCAGGAGAGGGAATTGGTGCAGTCCTTATGCAGGACAAACATCCGATTGCTTTTGAGAGTCGGAAGCTTCATGGTCCAAAGAGGGGAAATAGCATATATGATAAGGAGATGTTGGCCATTATGCATGCATTGGCCAAATTCAGACAGTATTTGGTGGGCAGCAAATTTGTGGTTAAGACAGACCACAGGAGCTTGAGGCACTTCCTAGGACAATGGGATCTTAATGATTGTCAGCAAAAATGGGTGAGTAAGCTACAATCATATGACTTTGATATTTCCTTTGTTAAAGGAACACATAATATTGTGGCCGATGCTTTATCCTGACGTCCCCACTTAAGCTCTATGACTGGGATTGCGGAAGATTGGAGGCACCTGATTGTGGCAGAATATGTTAAGGACAGTTGGGCTACAGGGATTGTTGATGGATCAGTTCAGGATGACAGGTACACAGTTGTAAATGATCTTATCATTTACAAGGGAGGATCTATTTGATTCCAGGATCGGAAATGAAAATCACCATTTTGAGGGCCTTCCACGATGCACCTATGGCAGGACATCCCGGTTTTTTCAAAACTTATAAACAGGTGCGAGAGAGATTTACATGGAAAGGTCTTAAATCAGATGTATTGCAGTATGTTAGAGAATGTCCTGTTTGTCAGCAAAATAAATAGGAGCACACACACCTCGTAGGCTTACTTCAACCACTTCCAATCCCTGACAGGAAGTGGGAGTGTTTATCGATGGACTTCATCACTGGCTTGCCGAAAGCCCAGGGGTGAGATTGTATCTATGTGGTTGTAGATCGTTTGACTAAATTTGCTCACTTTTTTCCTATCACATCTACATATACAGCTGTTCAGGTAACAAAATTGTTCTTCCAGGAGGTTTTCAGACTGCATGGGCTACCTCGAAACATTGTCAGTGATAGAGATAGTCGATTCATGAGCCACTTTTGGCAAGAGCTATTCAGGCTATGTGGGACAGAACTCTCTCCAAGCACTAGTTACCACCCACAGACCGATGTACAGACAAAAATAGTAAATAAATGGGTGGAAGGGTATCTAAGGAACTACATTGCAAGACGGCAGAAGGGGTGGGTCAAGTGGTTATATCTTTGTGAGTATTGCTACAATACCACTTACCATCTCTCTATTTAGATGACACCATTCATGGCCTTGTATGGATATGATGCGCCTAATTTCCTGGACCTCTTGTTGAGTGACAGTGGTGTGCCTAGTGCTGGTGGTCTCTTACAGGATAATCAGGACATTATGAGGGCTTTACGGGAAAATATTCAAAAGGCACAAAACCAACAAAAGCAGTATGCAGATCAGAAGAGGGTTGAGCGCTCTTTCGAGGTTGGCGATATGGTGTACTTGATGTTGCAGCCTTACAGGTAGTCCAATCTTAAGAGGAGCGGAGCAGAAAAACTTAAGCCACGTTACTATGGTCCTTTCAGGATTATCAGGAGGATAGGAGAAGTGGCTTATGAGTTGGAATTGCTTGCTGACAGTAGCGTGCATAACATATTCCATGTATCTCGCCTCAAGAAGGCGTTGGGACACCGTGTAGTTCCCTCCACGACATTGCCACCATTAAATGATGAGGGAAAACTGATTTTGGTCTCGGAGGCTGTATTGGACGTTCGTGAGAAGACTACGCGGAAACGAGTTATCAGTGAATATTTGATCAAGTGGAAGGACTTACCAGTTGAGGATGTGACATGGGAGAGTGAGGAGATCTTGCAGCATCCTGAATTTAGATTACTTGAGGACAAGCAATTTCAGGAGGGGTGGACTGTCATGTCCCCTTTTAGTTGACATCGACATATCAACAAGATTAGCCTATTAACGGCTCTTGTAGGCTAATGAGGCATGGTGAGAGAGTCATTTTGCAATCACTTGGTGATTACTTGGCTCAGTTTTTGATTGGAGTAAGGTTTTCCACTATATTTCATTATTATTTCTATTTATGGAAACCTTATTTTATAATTTGATGTTGAGATGCACTTTATTAATAATATAATATTTTAATATTTCATAAAGTGCAAAAAGATTAAATATTTTGGAATCTTCTAGAAGTCAAAGGATAATATTATTCTATTGAGGCCGACCTCTAGAGGAAAAGCATAAATAGACCTTGAGGTCTCACCATTTGGGCATCCAGATTTGATGAATTGTTGATTGGTGAATTCTTCTTGAGTATTTGTGGAGCCACGTGATCTGCAAATAATCAGATTATCTTTGGGAATGAAAACTCCCATAGATAGCAATTTTAAGGGTGTGAAATATCACCTGAATTATTGCAGATTGGAGGTGATATTTCAGTCACTTCACTAGGGCAGAAATTTGTGGCCTAAGGCCAATTTTGAAGACTACAATTTTAGGAGTTGAAGAATAGTATCTTGTGGCATCAAATTTTGAAAGAAAGGTCAGATCTACATTTAGGCAAAATCTGAAGCAAACAGGGATGCCTTTGGAGGAGCATTTCCATTCATCCCAGCTCATAACCAGGTCGATTCCTCTTGGAGATTGGTGCGCCTCATTTCCAGGGTTATGCTGATCATGTTAGAAGTTATTGGAGGCTTGGAGAGTTAGTAGATTATTTTGTTTAATATTTCCAATCAGAACATGGGCGACTTCTTCAGAAATTCGTATGGGCTGCATATGGTCATCATCTTCCAGAAATTTCATTGCTTCTTCATTGGGAATGCAAGGCGACTCCTAACCAGGTTCCATTGTTAAATTCCATGCATTTTAGATGTCATTTAGTGGCACAATAAATGGTACGGCTGTAGGTGATTGTTAATTTCAGACTTTGCATTAGTTCATATGTAATTTGTCAAGAGTCTTGGCTGAGTTGAAATTGTTATTGTATTGGAAAGATTATTACATTGAAGGAGTAATAAGTAGTTCTCAACTTCTTGTTGCAATAGATTAGGGTTTGTAAGCCAATTGTTTGTAAAAATGTCTATTTGCTGTAGCTAGTCTTTGCATACATATTTTCCCATATATTTGCATAAAATCCAAAAAAACAATCACATTTTTGCATATAGATCAGATTGTAAGCATAAAAAGGGTATTTAAATCAGTCTTAGCATCCATTTCTATCAAGTTACTACAAACTAAAACACTACATCAGCAAGCTGCAAGGTTGCATTTAAACTGTTTGACGAAATTACAATCAGCCAACTAGGGCAAATTGTGGACAGTTTTGAGTTTGGCTCATTACAGTTGGTGCCTCAAGCTAAGTGGGTGCTTAGCAATCTTGTTGACTCATTGCATATATGATTTAGGACAAGTAGTCCATGCGGTGATCATTGTGAGTTTTCTTTCCTTTAAGGGTTTCTCACCTATATTATGTGTTATGTCTTTATGTTCTTTGATGTGGTTTGATTGCTCTATGGATTATGTATTGATACTTGGCTAAACTAAAGAATTAGAAGAAAGTTTTAAGAGCTCATTGATTCACCTCCCCCTCTCAGTGGCTGTGCTTGCAACAGAAGTGGAGGCAACCAAGTATGCTATGGGGGTAGTTTTGTTGCAAGGAGGTAGGCCCATTTATTATCATTCAAAGGTCTTTTCTTCAGCAGTAAGGGGGTGTCCTATTTATGATAAAGAAATGTATGTTTTAATTCAAGCAATAGAGAAATGAAAGCATTATTTATTGGGTAAAGATACTATTGTGCACACTGACCACAAACCTCTTCAATATTTGCAAGCACAAAATTAATTATAGCAAGCAAGACATTACAATTGGATGGGATTCCTTCAACAATTCCATTTAGTGGTAAAGTACAAGAAGGGCAACACAAATGTAGCAGCAGATATGTTATTTATGCCACTAGTAAAACAAGTTTTAGCTTTGACAACAATCTCACAAATTGAGCCTTTCAAGAAAGAGGCTTATGAGGAAGCATATGCACAAGATGTAGACTTTGGGAAGACATTCCAGCTTTTACAAACCAAGAAGGTTGAAAATGAAGGCAAAGATTGGTGCTATTTCAAGGATGGGCTCCTCTACAAGTGGGATAAGGTGCCAAAGGAAGAAAGACTAATCTTGATGAGGGAGGTGCATACTTCAAAGGTCATAGGGCACTTTAATGTTGGTAAAACTATGGCTTATTTGCAAAGATATGTGAATTGTCCCAATATGCAAGAAGTTTCTAAATTTAGTAGAGGATGTAAACTATGTTGTACAAGTAAGCCTAATGTTAGGAAGGAAAGATTATACATGCCACTACTTGTACCTACTACATCATGGGAAAGCATGTCCATGGATTTTGTGGGTGGATGACCTATGTCCAAACATGGCCATGACTATCTGTGTGTTGTAAATAGATCCAGCAAAATGTGTATTTTGATTGCATGCAAGAAAGTAGTGGAAGGCATGAGGCAGCTGAACTTTTCTTCTCTAATGGTTTGGTGCATTTTGAATTACCTAACTCTATTGTTTTAGATAGAGACTCATCATTATTGAGCAAATTTTGGACCACACTATGAGAGAAGATGGATACTAAGCTCTAAATAAGTATTTCTTTCCATCTACAAACCGATGGACAAACAAAGGTGGTCAATAGGACTTTGGTTCAGCTGATAATAGGTTATAACAACAAGCATACAAGGATTCGGGATGGGTCTTTGACATACATTCAACACTTATTCAACAGGGCAGTATACACATCCCACTAATAAGTCACTATTTGAAGCATGTTTGGGTTATTTGCCAATTATTCCACTTGATGTTGCATTGGAACAATAGGCAAGGATAGAGAGGCAAGACTCAAAGGTGATGAGCTGAAAATTTCATTGAGAGGATTAGTCAAATTCATCTCAAAGTGAAATATTAGTTAGAGAAGTCTCAAGCCAAGTATGAGGCCAGGAATGACCAATGCCACAAAGAGGATACACTCAAGGTGGGTGACAAGGTATGGCTATACTTGAGCAAGGAAAAACTCCAAGGACAAGCTAGGAAGCTTATCCCACTGAGGTGTGACCCATTTGCCATCTTCGGGCTAATTGGTGAGAATGCTTTCAGGCTTGAATTACCTTCACTCATGAGAATGTACTTAGTTATCAACTGCGAGAATTTGCACTTGTATGAATCATCCATGCTAGATGAGGAAGGAGGACAGTTGCTACCTTCTATAGAAGACTTGGTCATGGACGCATAAGGAGAGTTGGAGGACACAATGCTGCAGCTGAAAGTCAGAGAAACACGCAAGGGACATGAAGAGTCTTCGTAGGCTGGGCTCAAAGGGAAGACGCCAAAGCAAGCAAGATGGAACTCCAAGGAGAAAGTGGAAGAGTTGTTTCCACATCTCCACACCTACTAAAAGTTTTTGTGGGACCAAAAGCCTCTCAAAATGGAGATATGATCCATATGGATCTAGAAAACAATTCATTCATCAGACAATAGATAAAAAACCCGGTTTCAAACATCAGTAGAGCTTTAGGGGAGGAGTTCTAGACTTGGCGACGAAACCACTGCTTCATGCAAGTGGCAGTTATGTAACTATCAGTCCCTGTAGGCGGTGGATTTGAAACTGCTGGTCTGCATCAATCAGCAGTTTCGCCCATGGCATTCAAACGGTATTTCCCAAAACATACAAAATTTATCTTCACATTCTCAGATGATTGGGGAGCCTTTAGTGCACAAAAGGACATCTCCAAGCATTATGAGGAGGGCATGGACAAAGCAAGGAATCAATGAACAAAGCGAGTGTTCAGTTGTTTGGAGGGAGGATTGGAGAAATGGAACACTGAGAAAATCTCAGTGAACGGGATAGTTGTATGCTGTGCTTGTTCGATATCTCATTGTAACCTGTCGTTGGCGATAAGAAGATATGAAATAGAGCATTATCCTCTTTCACTGAATTTCTCTACACTTTGTGGGGTTCTCCATATCAAAAGTATTTGTCATTTGTCTCCATGATTATGAGTCCCGTTTATGTTTCATTGCCTTCATATCACAGTTCTTAAGTACTGTTTCCTCTTCCAACAGCAAATACCACTAATTCTAAGTCATTGTATGAATTGAACTATCATTTTTAAATAAATTTGAAGTAGAACAACATTGCATGATTCTGTGAATTCTAGCAAGGTTGTTACTTGAGATTTTATAGATCACTGAAAAAAGGAAGAATGAAGGAGAAGAGGAAGAAAGAAGAGAGAGAATGGAGAAAGAAGATAAAAATAGTGGAGGAAAAAAAATTACCTCTTTCAAATGCTTGAAAATCTAAAAACTTGAATGCCAACCCCTTCAAATGTGCCTTCCTATCCTTGAATGCCGAAATCAAATGGTATGCTGCTGCCCCACACAAAAACCAACTCCTTCACACAAAATATCAGAAAAAACAGCAATGAGTGAGTGAGAGTGATGGGTGAGTGAAATGAATGACAAAATGGACGCTTATAGGTATCTTAAGACCCAAGTGACCTTTTTTTTTAATTATTATTTTTAAGGTTTAAGCGATATGTTTTTTGACTGTCAGACTTGCGAGGCGGTGAGTCAAGGCTGCAGACTTACAGCAACTGATTCGACTCTTGTACTCACCCAGTCTCATAGCAGTGGTCTATGTCATGCTCTAGTTTGGTTTTTTGAGGTTAATGTGCATTATGTGGTTAAGATTCAAATCCTAGTTGGTGTTGTAAAATATGATAAAGAATTCATGGGCTTTTTATTTGGGTTTCAGAAGCTTAATAAGTGGGAACATCATCCTTCCTTATTTTGGTGGTGGTTCCTCAATGAAACCAATGCCTTTAAGGATCTTCCCTAGATCCCTCAGTTTGTATAGCTGAATATTCACCCAACTTTAGAGCTGAAATTATAATTTTATAACAACAAAAATATGTGTGCTCGTTCTTTGCATCATGCCTCTCAATTGCTGAATTTGGTTTATCCTTGTAGCATTGAATGGGAATAAGATTTTGAATTCCATATTTGTTTTAAACATTGGGTGTTCTCTATGATGTTTATTGAAATGATTCTGTAGGTTAAATAATGCCTTGCCATCGTACTCTTTTCCTAAGCTTGGAATACTTTTTGTTCCACTTCTTAGGAAGTAATCTCTTTGGTACTTTTTGTAAAACTTATAATAAAAATGTTTGTCTTCA
The DNA here is from genome assembly GCA_037957365.1 of Torreya grandis. Lineage (NCBI taxonomy): Eukaryota > Viridiplantae > Streptophyta > Pinopsida > Cupressales > Taxaceae > Torreya > Torreya grandis. The sequence continues at coordinate 3,131,178 of JARHVA010000590.1, forward strand.
TTGTTTAGTATGGCATCAACTTTGTCCTTCCTACCAATCGATTCCTTCTTGATATATTCAGGCTACTGTTAGGCCAAGCATAGTATTCCTTTTTCTTTGTATTGTTCCGGCAATCCTGCACAGTAGGAGTTAATTTCATGGTAACCATCGAATTATTTTTGAAGTTGGATCCATATTTTCTCAATCCTTGGTTTTCATGGAGTTTCTTGAAGTATAATTTGTCTAGCCTCATGCAACACCTCTGTTGATATGGTAACCAAAGTGAAACTGTTTCCATTAGATTTTATTTATTGAAACTTTGAATTTTTGAAGCTGTTAGATCGCACTTTGCAATGTATGCTTTTCAGTGGAAATGAAACTATTGGAGTCATCTTCTTCTATAACTAATAAGGATTTCTGAATGTGTGCACAAAAGAGTGTTACACTTGGGGACGAGGAAGCATTGAGGAGGGGAGTCCAAAAAACGGTACTGGAGAGGAAAGTTCCACCTGCATTTACTTGTGCTGTTGAGATGATAGCAAAGACTGAATGGCGAGTTCATTACAACTTAGAAGCAACTGTAGATGCAGTTCTTGCAGGTATTGTATTTTACCGTGTATATCTCTATAGATGTTCTTATAAAGTGCTTCAAGATCTGTAGTATCGCTCAAATAAGATATGATCAAATATTATGCTTCCTGTTAATGCTTTCATCTTCCGTTATGCTGTTCTTTCAGGTGTTGTTCTTTATCATGTGCATTGCTTGTCGATAATCTTATGATGTGTTTTCTATCATTAGTACGGTCAGTGAAACAAGATGTGATCAAATATTGTGTTCCCTAATAATGATTTATTTTTCTAAATTTTAGTAAATTAACTAAATTATTTTTGCTTATCATAATGTGAACAGGGCGATCTCCCTTATTTGAAGTCCGCAAGATAAGTAGTTTTGGTGATATTGGTGCAAATTCTAGCATAATGACACCGTTAAAACTCGGAAGCTCTGCTTGTAAGAATGATGAAAAGATTACCGAGGAAGTTGATCATGACTTTGACAAGTATGATGAAAATAATGATGATGATGATTACATTTCTGCATTTAGAAGCAGAGTTAAAAACATTGGAAGGGATGACAATTTGCCCCTTCGCTTGTATACATATCAGGTATGTAGAATTTTAGTATGAGAATTACTAAGACAATATCCATGTCTTATCAAAGATGATATATGGTAACGGCTATCTCATTTTACATATGGTTATATGGATGCACGGCTTTGATGTTTTTGTGGTTCGATAGTCTTGACAATAGACAGGATTATTTTATTTGTGAAGATTATCAAATCATATTTATAAGAATAAAATATCAGCTGTGTAAAAGTTATATAATTGCAAGATAGCATAACTGCGCTGATATCATTTATACTCGTTTGCATTATGCAATTACATGTCTGCTAAAGGAGATTTAAGTTGCTGATTCTGTGTACTTTATATTTTTACTTTCATGTTCATCGTAAATTGGATTCAAGAATATATCCAATTTCCATGCATACGTTCATCTTGCACCCTTGAAATCTGGAGATGCATAACCTTGGGTAGGGTACTTTTTTGGGAGAGGCATGCATTTTGGAGATGGGGAAACTTGCAGTAAACAGTTCTCTACTGTAGGAGATGTTTCTAGCAGGAAAGGGATGTGTGCCTTGATGTCTCTTGATACCTCCGAAAAAAAAAAAAAAAAGGTAAATTTATATGCACTAAAGCCCTAAAAGTTCAAGTGACTTGTGTAACCCATTCCTCATCCATTCAAATAAAGAATTTATCAGGAAAATTTGGAGGGCACACAAAACATAAATTTGGAGAAGATTGAGAGGTAAAAAAATGTTGTAAGTTTTGATAGTGCAAGTTTGCACAAAAAATTATCATCACACAATAGAGGACAACTAATAGAAATAACCTTCTTTTCATTTACGATCCAACACTTATGATCTAAGCCACAAGGTTCGTGTTCATGTTCGGTTAGGCTAAAATTTGAAAGAAATTCGTCATCCTATAAAAATTGGTACAAAATTGTGATTAAGTTCGAAGAATAGAATTTACTATTAAAAAAGAATTTTAATAATTAATACTTCTAATTTAAAATTGAAAATTAAAATCAAATATAATTAAAAACTCCAATATCTGATACTAATAATAAATTTAAAGTATTCATAAATTTTTGCTAATTTCTAAAGTTTAAAACTAAAATTTAAATCTAAAACTTAATGCTAAAGGAAATATTAATAAAAAGTAATATCCAAGACAAATATGCTAAAAATAAAGTGCAATGTGTAATATCTAAAGGCATTAATATAAATATTATAGATAGCGTAATTTTATTCTCGCCAAAGTTTTTTTTTATTAATATTCATAAATCTTTATTTATTTGTCCTCATAAATATATTTATATATATACAAATATCTTTATAAATATCCACCAAAGTAAGAATAAAACCTAAATAAAATTTAATTAAAAATTAAAATTAAATATAAGCATGTCAATATATTTTTGTATTTAAATAAAATAAAAAAGTTTAATAAAGTTTAATAAAAAACTAAAACATAAAACGTAAGGTTATTGTTTTTAAATTAAAGATGAAAATAAAAATAAAAAAATAGCCAAACAAGGGCCGCATAGTAGCTAGTCCCTATTTTTGTATTGAAAATTGTTTATGGTTGAATTTGCATATAAATTTGCAATGTAAGTTCAACGTAACAATGAATGATACCAGGGATTAGGTATGATTAGTTAGAGTGAATATTTTTTGTAAAAACCCTTGCAGTTTTGGCCTTTAATTTTTAGTTCTGACCACTCAGGAATTTTGTCAAACAATTGTCTTGCAAAGTATACTTGGCTATAAGATGATGCCTTAAAGCTGATTGCTTTGTCTTTCATCAAATAATGCGATAATAACTTCAAAACCAAAAGAGCAATGACTGAAAATGCAATGTAAATATGAAGCAAGTGTCTTTATCTTTCTCAATGCACATGAAGGTCTAAAATCCTATGCAAACGAGTAGCTACAGCCATGAGACATTTTGATAAACACTTAACATGTAACTCCACTTCAGAAGTTCCTTACAATACTTGCTTAAACGACATCTACAACTGAGAGGTATTTTCACAAACATTTAGCATGCAAACTTAATGACTCTAAGTGACTGAAACCTTTGCCAATATGAAGCTACAGCAGATAGACATGATGACAAACAGTTGGCATGCATTCCCTTAATACTATGCCCGACTGATCTTACCTAAATGGCTGCTCAGAATTGTAACAGCAGTTATATTCCTCAATATATGAAGCTGAATAATGACTGGAAATGAAGGAATGGATGGCACTATTGATGAAGACCGTAGAAAACCCTTGCATCATGTCCCCATCACTGTTCACGGCACTGTAGCGCAAGTACTGTAGCAGCACACTAAACCCTTTTAATCTTTCGTATTTATTCACTAATTAAATCACAGATTGGACTCTTGAATGAAGCCCACACTCTGGTAATGATTCAGCTGATCTTTCATAGCCTCAATATTGCACAAACCAATGAGAGTTTTCATTCTCAAAGGCTGGAATTGACTGAAACCCTTGTGGATTGCTCCACACATCTCCACAACCAAAAGCACAAGTAAATGATATCTTCCATGATCAAATCGATTTGCTTTTGATGCCTTTATATAACCTCTCAAAGGAGGTCGACCCCGTAATGGCATTGAATATGCCTTTCAAATCCACTTTTAGGTTTTTAATGAAAAACTTTATATTATGTCTCCAAACTTGGGTGCTCAAATCCATAATATAATAAATGTACTTTAAGTGATTTTAATTGAGGGTCATGACCTCATTGGTAATAAAGTACTTTTTGACTTTATAATTTAACTTTATATTATTAAATTATCATTAAAGTACCTTTAATGATAATTACTCATTAAATGTTTAATATTTCACCCATCCAAGTGATTAAGAGGTCAACACCTTTAATGATAATTACTCATTAAATGCTTAATATTTCACCCATCCAAGTGATTAAGAGGTCAACACTGCATCTGAGACCTGTTCAGGTGCCCTACTGTAAATAGAAACCTTGACTCCCTAAAATGGTGACTTACTATAAATAGTAAGTATGAAGAACTGAGTCAAACGAAGGCCAATCCTGAACCCAACTGAGCTTTGACGAAGATTTCAACCAGACATCTACCAAACAGGTCCCTTTGAACAACTCCATTAGCCTACAAGGGTCAGAAAATAGGCTAATCCCTCCGAAACTGATGTTCACGAAACTAGGGACATTACAGTCTGCCCTCCCTAAAATTGCTTGTCCCCAAGCAATCTCCACTACAAAGAAACTCCATCCACTGAGTCCAATGGAAGACTGTGATATGGCCCACATGGAAACACAACTGCTGCAGCACCAACATAAACTCAACTACGCAAACATAGACAACAGGGCAACTGTTCAAACCATGCACATTGTAACTGTGCATCACACCCAACTCATGTACATGAGAACCTGTGGTGAAAATACAACGAACCACACCATGTACATGCAACAATACTCCCCAGTGAACGCAAACCAGAACCCTAATACACACAAAGGATCACTCAACATATTGGCGAGTGTCCAACATAATATACTTGGATCCCAAATCCAGAATAGAAGTCTGCCATGAAAAACACCCTCAAACTTCCCTTGCTCAAATTTGATCTCAACTTCACCATGCTGAAGTTGGTGAAGCCAACCCATGGGCACCCAAACTACGACACTAACTCTGTCACCACCTGGACCCCAGTGCAATCTATACACACATCCATCCGTACTGTGGAGATAGGAATACCTGAAAACATATGCTATGCAACATCTCTCCACAACCTCTGCTAAACTCGCATGGGTGTGATATCCACCCATGCCATCATGCCTACCAACATCAAAATCCATCTGTAAACATGTATCCATAGGGAGTCTTTGAGACAAAGAAGTAACAACCCTTGCTGGATACACATCACCCTAATGGAAAATCGAACACTGAACCTGCAAGCACTCACCTGCCAACAACTGAGTTGGGTACTTTCAGCCTTTAGTTCCATCTACTGAAGATGGTAACTCTCCATCCCACAAAGGATGGTATGACCCCGGAGCCAAACCACACTGATGCATCATCAAGTCCGTTGTGTGTGGATCAAAAGATAAGTGATGAGCACTCCTCACTATGCAGTCGTGGTAAAAGGCTCCAACTTCTGTCAATGGCTCATTACTCACAACACTGGAATCATAAGATGGCCCTGGTCATTGATCTCAAATAACTGATTGGGTAGGGGCTCTGGTAACCCTCTCTGCAAACCCAATCACGAAATCTCTATCAGGAAGCATTGTAGTCAAAGTATCTACAATAACTCCCACACCACCCCTGATGGCGTGAGAACCTCGAATGAGAGTATCCTCAGTGACTCCATACGGACCCTCTTGAAACTTTGGACTCTCAAGCAGCTACTCAACAAACATATCCGTGTAGTAAAAACAATATAATGCTGAATCAACCTTATCCTCTGCAACTTGTAGCTGATCACTCCGACTTTGTGACACAACAAGTTGGCGTCCAAAATCAGCTGCATGGGATGAAGTAACAGATTTGCATCTAGGAGAGGGAAACAAATCTACATGAGAGCCATACTCCCAACCAGAAGACACTTTGCGAGTCCTCTGTGAAGATGATGGAGTAACATCGTGTACTAACACACAACTCTCAGGAGAATCCACCACTGCCACACAAGAGCTGTTAGCAATCTGACTTGCATCACCTGTCATGGGACTAACCTCAGGAGAACCAGGTGCAACATGTGGTTCCTGCAACTCTCTAAAGTACTCATCCCAATTGAGACTATTGCACGTATATCTGAGATGGATGCAACCACATCCTCAGCACATCCATCACTGCTACCCGTGGATATAAGATCACCACCAGCTGCCGCTGTAGGAAACTGAATTGAATCTGTAGTTGGTGAAGACTGTGCCCGACTCAATTCCACGGTAAGATCCTCTAACCATGACTGCGACTCGTGAATGGCCAACTGGGCGCTCTTCAACTAGTCCGTAGTCACCTCAAGCTCATGAGTGAGCTCACCAACCTCTTCTTTCTTCCCCTTCAATGCATCATAACAAGTACAATGCCACTCGAGAAGATAGTCCCTACAACAAGTAGCTGCAAATAATTATGTTTCATTTTTCCAATAGCTTCTGAAAGTGCATGGAACTTTGTTAGGGAAAGGCCACTATCACTGTGCTCATCTGCCATAAGAGTGCTCCAACCCAACGTAGCCAACATCTGACAAGCAACATCAAAGTGCTCTATGGCTGTGGCAATCATGCTATCATTGACCTTAAGTTGCCCAACCAAATGATGAGGTCTTTGGAACTCATGACTCCCATGCGAGCTCTCTGAATCAAGGTTTGCACTGTGATATGAGGCTGTATCTCACTCACCTCATGATAAGCAACATCGTGCGTGCAATCAACTGTGCACACATCAATATCTAAGGTACTTTTGTTATGTACCTCAAAGGATGGCTCATCTGGCAGGGTAGACGCTACTATTTTAACAATCTCTTCACACACTTCCCCTTCCAATAGAACTGCATGTCCATCCAACTCGTGATCCTGGGATTCCAAATCAACATATGAACCTTCTAGCTTGTTTTCTAAGGTCTGATTTGGAAAATCAGACTCACCATGACATGAATCCACATCACACATTGCACCCTTAGTACCCAAATCTCGAGTACCTTCAGGGGATAAATCAATAGAGGCATCTTGCACATGTGTAGTCATTGCTGTCTCATGCTGATGCAAAATTTCATCACTGTTGTCATGAAAGTCAGAACTGTTATGGGTCATTTTTTCTGTGTAATCTTCATGTTTGACACTTGTATTTCGTGTGCCAATACCCAAGGTCTTTCCCACAACACTTTTTGAACATGCCATGACTTCTAAACCTTCATTACACTTAAGCAAGGGACTGCTGTCATAGGAAGCAGACTTGCTATCATGACTGATAACATCATCTTGAGCGCTAATAGTCACCACATTCTCCACAAGTTTCACCTTCTTTTCATTTTGTGATGTAGACCCCTTAAAAATGGATGTCATATACCGTGCTAATTTGTCTATGTTTGCAGGGTGTGAAAGCAATTCACCCATCCTTTTTTGACTTTGTTGAAGCTTCTCCAATTCTTCCATCATGGCATTTGACTGCTTCCTAGGAATAGTCATGCTGTTCTATTGAAACTTCTGAACTGCAGCTGAAACTTACTCAACAGGGTGGCAGGAAACCGCTCTGATACCACTGTAAACACCCTTGCAGTTTTGGCCTCCAATTTTTAGTTCTGATCACTCAGGGATTTTGTCAAACAATTGTCTTGCAAAGTCTACTTGGCTGGAAGATGATGCCTTAAAGCTGATTGCTTTGTCTTTCATCAAATAATGCGATCATAACTTCAAAACCAAAAAAGCAATGACTGAAAATGCAATGTAAATATGAAGCAAGTGTCTTTATCTTTCTCAATGCACATGAAGGTCTAAAATCCTATGCAAACGAGTAGCTACAGCCATGAAACATTTTGATAAACACTTAACATGTAACTCCACTTCATAAGTTCCTTACAATACTTGCTTAAACGACATCTATAGCTGAGAGGTATTTTCACAAACATTTAGCATGCAAACTTAATGACTCTAAGTGACTGAAACCTTTGCCAATATGAAGCTACAACAGATAGACATTATGACAAACAGTTGGCATGCATTCCCTTTATACTATGCCTGACTGATCTTACCTAAATGGCTGCTCAGAATTGTAACAACAGTTTTATTCCTCAATATATGAAGCTGAAAAATGACTGGAAATGAAGGAATGGATGGAACTGTTGATGAAGATTGTAGAAAACCCTTGCACCCTGTCCCCATCACTATACACGGCACTGTAGCACAGGCACTGTAGCACAGGTACTGTAGCAACACACTAAACCCTTTTAATCTTTCATATTTCGTCACCAATTAAAGCACAGATTGGACTCCTGAATGAAGCCCACACTTTGGCAATGATTCCACTGATCTTTCACAGCCTCAAAATTGCACAAACCAATGAGAGTCTTCGTTCTCAAAGGCTGGAATTGACTGAAACTCTTGTGGATTGCTCCACACAACTCCACAACCAAAAGCTCAAGTAAATGATATCTTCCATGATCAAATCAATTTGCTCTTGATGCCTTTATATAACCTCTCAAAGGAGGTCGACCCCTTAATGGTATTTAATATGCCTTTCAAATCTGCTTTCAGGTTTTTAATGAAAAACTTTATATTATGTCTCCAAACTTGGGTGCTCAAATCCATAATATAATAAATGTACTTTAAGTGATTTTAATTGAGGGTCATGGCCTCATTGGTAATAAAGTACTTTTTGACTTTATAATTTAACTTTATATTATTAAATTATCATTAAAGTACCTTTAATGATAATTACTCATTAAATGCTTAATATTTCACCCATCCAATTGATTAAGAGGTCAACACTGCATTTGAGACCTGTCCAGGTGCCCTGTTATAAATACAAACCCCGACTCCCTGAAATGGTGACTTACTATAAATAGTAAGTATGAAGAACTGAGTCAAACGAAGGCCAACCCTGAACCCAACTGAGCCTTGACGAAGAATTCACCCAGACCTCTGTCGAATAGGACCCTGTGAACAACTCTATTAGAGGGTTAGGAAATAGGCTAATCCCGCCGAAACTGATGTGCACGTAAGTGGGGACATTACATTTTTCGTTGGGGTGAAAGCTATACAATCTCTACTTTGGCAGGGACTAAGAAGATTTTTGTAAGCTTTTGTAGTTTGTCAACTTGTTCAAACTAAATTCGAATGTACCCTGCATTTGGTTAAAAAAATAAAAATCAGGCAACATTAACTTGAAATAGATTAGATGAATTTATACATGTATTGGATTAAATGTGACAATAATAACTATATTTAAAAGTGATTGTGACTATTGTTAGAACATAGAGAAGCTACATTTGAAGGTATTAGACACTCATTGGATGATGAGTATGTAGGCCTCCGCATGATTATTCTAAAATAGCTTTGTATTAATTATAAGTAAATTTTATAAATGTTTAACAATAAAGAAGAATAAAGGATTATATGGTAGCCGGTTTAGAAGTTATATATTGGTTAAAATATAATTATCAAAATAATAAGTTGAATAATGACTTTTTTTTAATAGAACATGTCATATTTAAATATTAAAAAAAAAATTCTTAACCAAGAAAATTATATATGTTAAAGATTTTTTCTCTCCAATAAACATAATCAAGTATAATTAGTATAATGAATATAATCTTTTTGAGATAGACAAGTGTCTTGTGTGGTAATTTTTATATATAAAAATGATTCTTTTTAAGATAATGAGAATGCTATATGTCAAATCATTCTTCTTTCCACCCATAAATACTGAAATGATAATTTTTAGTGAAAAATGATTAAGATAATAATAATACTATATGTCAAATTGTCATGTCCTCTCTTTAGTACGACATGACACTTTACGTGGATTTGCCTATTCCAGACTCTCGTAGGCAGATGGTGGTGATGAGAGAGTCATTTTTGCGTTTATTTGGCGATTGGATGGCTCATTATGCTCTTGGAGACTTTATATTTATTTATTACTTTTTATATGGGGCCAAAATGTTATATTTTTAAATTAAGGTGCACTTTTATTTTATATAGTTACTTTTTATTTAAAAAGTACAATGAGGTTTTTCTAAGATGTATTACTGATACTTCTAGAAGTTTCCAAAAAGTGCATAAATAGACCCCATGGGTCTCTCATTTGGCATCCAAGTTTATTTTCTCATTTGAGTCTTTTTGAGCATTTGTGGGGCGTGATAGTTTGCAAATCTTCAGCATAATCTTTGAGAACGATACCTCTCAAGAGATTGCATAACTGAGGAAGTGGAAGATCTTCTGAAGGGTTGCACATTAGAAGTGGTATTCAACCATTTCATGTTGAGCTTCATTGAGTATTCAGGCTTAGTTCAAGAGTTAAACAATTTTGGAGTTCTTTGGTGAGGCGATTGCATCAGTGTCCAATTGGAGGCTTACCAAATTATATATATATTTTTATACAGTCCGTATAGGTACGGCCTGTACCTGCAATAAAGTACAGTAGGGTTTTGGCGCTGCCAGCATACTGCGATTTCTAGCAGAATCGATATTATTGTTCAAAATTCTTGCTTGGTTGGGAGATTAAAATTTATATGGTGAGAAGTGTTTACTCCAGCCTAGGCGTCCACGTTCAGGACATGATCAACACTTGCTAGTGGAGACAGGAATTAATGCCAGAATCGTAATAGTCTGTACAGTACGCCCTGTACCTACAACAGTGTACGGACAGCATCATGGGCGCAACCTACAGACCCGGTTTTTGTCATCAGCGAGTTCTATTTACATTTGCATACCTATAAATTTGTGCCAAATCCTTTGTATGCTGTTCATAATAGGAAAAGATATTATTCTGTCCATGTTTTGTTGAAATCTGAAAGTCGCCATCTATTGTAAAAAGGAACTATATTTCTATGAATAAGTATATTGGCACTAAATCTTTTGAATTATTGCGCTGAGAAGATTTGTTTTATATTCAGCTTACACTTACAGCAGTGTAGTTTAATTGTTTGCCAACTGTTTGACAAAAGTCCATAACGCAATACTAGTATTTTTTGTAATCCTACCGATTGTTTGACAAAATTCCATAGTGTAATATCAGTGTTTTAGTGATCCTACTAGCAAGGGTCATTACACAAATCAATGCTATTTCCATCCATAATTGGTATTTTAATGAACAAATAAATATTGTCATAGTTGTCACTTTTGAAATGAGTTTTTTATCATTACATTAATATAAATGGAATATTACACAAGAATATGTAGAGGAATATTCTTTAATATTTGGATGCTAATTTTTTAAATTGGTAAAATATTATGTCTTGTCAAAGGTTTTCATTATCTAGATTAGTTTTTTTTGTTTTAAGTGATTTCTATAATACCTTAATAAGTTAAAATCTAATGATAAATACTAATAGTAAAAAAGAAAAAAACTAATTGAAAAAACCAAAACCTAATGATAAAGACTAATCGTGAAAAAGAAAAAGCTAATTAAAAAAAGATAAAATCTAATACTAATACTAAAGCTTAATTGTGGAAATGGAAAACTCCAATTAAAAATAACTATTGGAATGCTTTAGTAGAACTTTATTAAAAATAATAATAAAAGAACAAAAGGTTACATAGAAAGTGGCCAATTGGCATACATGACCCAAACTCCATGCCAGAGAAGTTCCGACTCAAGAAATAAAAAATAAGACAACCAACACATCATTGTATATCACCCAAAGGGATCTCGAGAAACCCTTTTCCAAAGACAAAACGTCATTTTTTGCCTTTTTGCTTTGTGACCTCTGTCTAGACCTCTGGATGAGGACTAACAATAATCATCTGTAACGGAGAATCAACTGAGGCTTGATCCTTATCGGACTCAAAAGATTCAGATTCATGAGTTCATTTGATTCCTCCACCTATAACTGTATCTGTAAATGTCTCGTTATGAGGGGGGCCTCCCATAGGAGTCTTTGCCCTAGCCTTTGATCCATCATTCTTTCGTTTTCCATCTTTATAATTTACCTTGGTCTCAGATGTATCTATATCGATTAAGGCTTCCGCTTCTTCATCCTTTGAAGGTGGAGGTTCATACAGTTGCCAACCTTTGGATTTAAAGGGTTGGTCCATTTTTTTTGGTTTATTCACTTGGGGGCATGCTCCCTGGGGATGCTCGGTTTGATGGCAGAAGTGGCATCTAAATGCGGTGTTTTCATAATCCAAGGTTTGGATCAAACTAAAATTGTCGTGTTTCAACTATAATCTATCTAGGAGACCTTTACTGAGGTCCACCTTCACACAAATACGAGCAAAGGTGAAAAGTCCTTGTTTGGACCTCTCGTAATCCATCTTGATGAAACTTCCCAGGGCATTTCCGATAGCCTCACACACTGAAGGGCACCAGAAAGGAAGATTTGGGAGCCAAACCCAACCGGCATTTTGCACAATACCAAAGTGGTAGGATCAAAATCTAAAAACCAAGGGGTAATGAAGAGCCCAACTCTACCCCAAAACCAAGGTCCCTCAAAAGTTCTCTAGATAATATTTAAGTGAGAAAAATTGAACTATAAAAAAACTCTTAGAGCATAATTGTATCACACAATCCCTAGTCCAGGTAGAATAGACCTAGAGGTGCAATTCTTCCGACTGAGGCCAAATCCCATTAAACCTGCAAATAATTGTAGAATCTTTTAATGCTGAAATTAATGTGTTTACCTCAGGAAGATGAATCTCCACTATTGGTGTCTCTTTCAATTTTTCCACAATGTACAAGCTTGGAAAGACTGAAGGAGAGGTCATTGGCGGGTGAGCAACGTTCTTGTAAGAGAAGCCCCCAAAAATTGAACCCTGTTTATTCCTAGCCTTGTTGAATGGCGCCATGATGCAGGGCTCATAAGGCCATTCAAAAAATGTACGATTCTATAGAGGCCAACATCATTCGTATTGAGTAGACAAAATTTGCCACTCTTAAGGTATATTCACAGGAGGTCAAAATAGATAGGGAGACAATGGCACAGGAGGAACCAATTTTGTGGTGGAATTTGCATGGGCCTCGTTCTTTGACTACCGATCTAGCCATTCGTTTGCTGTCCCAGGTTTCAAGTTCTTCTGCTGCTAAGAGGAATTGGTCTACTTATAGTTGGATCCACTCCATGAAGAAGAACATGCTTACCTCTAAGAGGACAGAGAAGCTTATGGCTGTACATAGTGCCTTGTATCTCATTTACCTCAACACACTTGTGTACAAGTAGGGTCTAGCAGCGAGAGGAGCCAACATAGATTGATGATGATGGTATATAGACAGGGCTGGTTGGTATTAGTTTGGAGGAGCTTGAGCATGTGGAGTCCAACAGTTCTAGTGATGAGGAGTTCGACGAGAACTTTGGGGATGATTAGCTATTGACTCATTGAGTCATTTGTATTTAGTATTTAGTATTTAGTATTTCACTATTTTAGTATTTTGTTTTTGAACATTGTTGATACTTGATTGTAATCATGAATCATCATCATAAAATTTTGAAAATTCTTAATTCGATATTTTCATTTTCATTTTCAAATTTCAATGTTCAATGTTCATTGGTTCAATGGATCAAACTTGAAACTTAAATGATTAAATCACAATGTTAAATTGTTGATGTTCAATGCAATATACTTATTCCTTATACATCTTTTTATAACTAATTTTTCAAGTACTATATGTATTTGCATCGCTCCTTCGATGCGCCGCACCCCGCCCAGCCGTCGTCCCCTCGCCTTTCCGAACTTAGCCCCCCCATCCCCACATCCCTCCATCCCCCCGTTAGGAAACTCTGTGGAACTATGGCTTTATCCTTGTTTGCACTATTATTATTTACGAGAATACATTATAATAGAGATGTAAATTAGATTACCTTTTGCATTGAGTTCTAGAGTATTATTTTATCATTGGTAAAAGTAAGTATTTAGTGTGGTGGATTTAGTAGTCTTTGCATATGTTAATCTTGAGTCACTCGATTTTATTGTATGATTCCTTGGCTGGGCTGAATCCAAGCGTGTATTAGTTGTTGACTATGGCAATTACTTCCTACCCTGTGAAGGGAAAATATTTAATAAATACATGAGTATCATAAAGATGATAGTTCAGATAGTTGGCTGTAGAGACTTAGATATGCGTGTTTTTCTACGTGCTAGAATGAATTCATCAATTGAATTGGTTGAGTAGCATGATCAACGAGGAAGTCTATTTCTGAATGCTATCAAATCGCGTAAAGCACTATCAATTGCAATCCTCTTTTGTAAAGGCAAAGCTTCATTGTGAACAAGAGGACATCTCCAATAGAGAACACATGACCTTGATGGTTATTGTTGAGAATTAATAACTTTCTCTCAGCAAAGCAAGCCTGGAAAATCTTACTCTTGGTTATCACCCAGAAGGTATAACTGTGTAGACTTGCCCTTCACTTAAATGTGTTGTTTTTAGTTTTGCTTGTGCTAGTATTGGAACTTTAATCTAATTGATTGTACCTTATGGTATAACTGGGAAATTAATATGAAAAAAAAAATTCAGTGCATTTTTCGATACCTGACCAAAGGGTTGTTACAATGTGGTAACATAGCTCTAGGTTTGAACACTCGGCCTAATGTGCTCATTCATGAAACCATGACACAGTGTTGAGAATACATTTTTTGAGAATTAAACTCAGTGAATTAATTTAAAGACATCTTTAGTTAAAGGACTAAATTATGTGGAAGGGACCGAGAGCCTTGTGGGGTTCCACTTAAAACCTATCCACGTACATACAAGTGTAGTAGGTATTGTCTTCAAGACCTTGTGTGATGGATTGATGATACCATGTGGCTCACTTTGCTTTTGCCTATCCTTGTGGCAAAAGACTTTCGTCTCCTCCTTGCAGAGAGATAATCTCTCTTAAATAAGATTTTAGTTCCATGGTCGGCACTCAGGCAAATGGGTTGTGTATGAGTGCTCATAGCATTCATTAAAGAGAAGTTTCTTTTAGGGCTAGATGTAATATTAACCCTGAGTGGGTGTACCTTCTCAATGCTACACATGCTCATGATAGGAGTATGCTTTTAAATTTTGTAACTTGCATACTAGTTTTCTTAAAGCATGTACAATTGCCTTTAGAAGTCATTTCACCTATTTAATACTACTGAGTATTAATAAACATGCAATCATATATATATATATTATATATATATGATTGCATGTTTATTAATACTCAGTAGTATTAAATAGGTGAAATGACTTCTAAAGGCAATTGTACATGCTTTAAGAAAACTAGTATGCAAGTTACAAAATTTAAAAGCATACTCCTATCATGAGCATGCAATCATATATATATATATATATATATATATATATATATATATATATATATATATATATATATATCGAAAATATTACTTGATGTGTAATTTTGATTGTTACGGCTAAGTATTGCAGTAAGGCATACATAGGATAGCTTATAATGCCTTAGTGCATGAGTTTAGTAACCCTGCATACAAAAAAAACTGTATGGCATATGTTTGGAGATCTTTAATGAGCTGTTTGGTGGTAGTTGTGCTTTTCATATTGAGTTTATTACGCTCCTAGATCCCTTTTGGAGGACCTTCATAAAGTATGCTATGGTTATTTAAAACTTTATAATATTTGGGATATATTCCTATGTATAGTTACTTTATTTTTTAAGATCGATTCATGAGTCATCCTCCACGTTATAGGATAATGAGTAATGAAAGGTAGGATGCCATTGTATAAAGTACTCATTATCGAGTAACATGTAGGATGATGTATTTAGCAACAAGAGTATGGGTTGTGTGGATTTGACTCCACAAAAGTCTTAACTATAATAAAAACATTAGCTAAAGTAATGTTATAGTTGTATACATTGTTTGTCCATCTATACCTTTTAGATTGCATGCAAGTGTGATGCCATATTGATAGAGGAAGTATACATGGTTTGTATAACTATTGCACGTGAATGAAAAAGTACAACACACTGTTTTGGATTAATTCTTAATGTTTGGATCACTGTTATCTGCCCCTTTGTGAAGGGAAGGGCCACTTCTAGTGGGGAAGAGTGCAGGGGACCTTCGGTCTGTGGTTGGAGTAAAATGCCCAGACGATGTTCTCTCCCTCCTTACATTTAAATCTAATTTATTATAGAGATATCCTCATGGCTATTATTTGTAGTAATGTGCTATTGTATTAATGCATTGTATAAATTAACACTTTTATATGATTTTGTAAAAACAATTGAGGTTGCAACATTAATGAGCATTATTGTACTGATTTACAACGGTTGTTACAAACCACTCATCCTTGGTCAACTCGTCTTTGATCGACCTATCTTTGACCAGCCACCCGTTTTTGACGAACCACCAGTGTTTGATGAACCTATCTTTGATGACACCATCCTTGGCTTATCACCCCATCTCACATCACATATTGAACCACCCATCACCCAACACCATATGCCTCAAGTGACAACAATACTTGTCGACAACAAACATCAAAGTGCCTTCCATGTGCGTAGGCCCAACATCCACAACAAATCAACATCAATATCCTACTAGTTTGGTACCACATCATTTATCAGATCCGACTTCCTTACAGAAGAAGAAATCAACAACAATAATCAAACATGGTTAATGGAGACAGCCCCATGGCTTGTTTCCAGAGCAACAAATATCCTATCGCAAGCAGAATCCTCAAATGCATGAACTACAATGGGAAAGGCCTTAGCCTCTATGAACATGGAATTATCGAGTCCATCCATGTACGTGCACACAAAGGTTCTCTTGGCATTGGCTTCAAACCATCTTCAAATCCACGTAAAGATGTTCACGACACTTCCACAGTTTTTGAGGAAGCTTCATCCAACATTGAAACATGATCCATTCATAGTCCTTATGAGGACCATGCTGCCACCGATCCTCTTATCAATACCATCCATCCTTTTCACCATTTTGAAATTTGATCATCTGCACCCGTTGATGGGGACTGACAAAATCACTACCTGTCAAGTTTCTTCCATAGCAATCAAACAATGGTAGAATTCATGATTGGCATCCAACTAGAAGAGTATAAAGCAACATCAACATATCTTGGGGAACAGAAAACGTTCTTCCATCAAAATCAATATCATAATCTAGCAAATCCAAATCCAAAATCAACATCCCCTAGTGAAACCTTTTTTGAGGTAGTACGGGGCAATCAATGTCAAAATCTTGGAAATCCAAAAGGTCCCTTAGTGAAACCTTGTTTGAGGCACTATGGGACAATTTAAATCAAAATCAAAGTAAAAAATCAAGGTCCTTTAGTGAAAACCTCTTTGAGGCGCTATTGGACCCAATTCAAAATCGAAGTCTATAAAATCAAAGAAATGAACCCCTTTGTTAAAATATTTTTAAGGCACCAAGGGACGAAGGAATCAATCTCCCTTCTGCGTCAAAATAGTTGGACACTTCCAAATCACAAGTTGCAAAACCATTAATACAGAAAGAAATTCCCAAAACATCCAATTGGTGGATACTCCCAATCTCGTTGAACGTGAGATTGTTGGTCCAAATCCCCCTTCGCATCATTATCCCTACATCCTGCCTAATCCTTCAAGCCATCAACAAACATCCTCCATCTAATACAACTTCTGCTTCACCGTCATTGGAAGCACCCTCTTTCATAGGGGCTATGACAGCGTCAAGATCAATTTGGATGAAGCTAATCTAGAAATCAACAAAGTTCACAGTGACATCTGTGGAGTGTGTACTTGAAAGATCAAAAGGTCAACATTATGCATTTCATAATCCTCCAATGAGTTGAAATGTTAAATATTTAAAAAAAAAAAGCCTAGAAAACTAGAAAGGTCAGCATTCAAAAGAGAAATAATTTGTCCAATGGTAAAAACCATGCTTGTGGCTCTTTGGGCAAGTACCATGATGAAAACTAGGTTTCTGGTGTCGTGTGTAAATAATCCATTGTCTGCAAGTACTTTGACACTTGGGGGCAGCTCCATTCGCATTGAAATCCATCCTATCATGCTTGCCTGTTCTTCCCGTCTGGACTTAATAAGGAATTGAAAAATGTTTTGAGCCCTATTTTGGGAAACATCTTGGCATATCACCCAAATGGTACTTTGACGACTAGACACTTGTTTTCCATGTGACATGATCCTTGGAGATCCTTAATCCATTCCTCATAGTTCCTCATCATCCATTATCATCCAAGATCATCCTGAACTCCCTCCACCCGTTATCGCTTTCATCACAGGTGCTAGAACAAGTTTTCCCTTTGCTAGTAGCCCTTGTATATATTTATTCCAAAAACATCATAAAATTCAAAAATCCAAACATATTAGATAATCAAAAAATCTTAAAAAAAACAGGAAAGGCCAAAAATATCTAAAAGAGATATAAGGCCCCAAAATCCAAATGCATTTGTCTTGTCCTAAATCCAATCAACAATCCTTGGTCATTTTTGATTCATCAATCCACTTCTTTTCTGGGTATTTCATTCCCACATCCACCCTTTTGGGGCAAATCATCAATCCAAGCTCTTAGCTTTCGCCCTTCTTGGGGCAAATCAAAGGCTGCAACTTATTTCAGGATATTTTATTCCCCTTTCATCCCCTTTCATGTAACCTTGCTTGGGGGCACCATCCAACTATCAATATCATTGAGCCTTCACACGTGACTTTTGACTTGATTAGTGACGGGATGCTTTCTATTGCTTTTGTTTTCAAGTTTGTGTGTTTGTTTGCTTTTCTTGTTGTGCCTTGACTTAATCCATGTGCACCAACAATATTATCATGCTTCTTCCATATCATGGTGCCTCCTGTCACGTGCTTGTACATGAGTTTGTCCATCGACCAATGATAACAATTTCATGTTGATTCTTCCATACCATGGTGCGTTTGTGTCATTTGTCTGTTGGATCGAGGGTTAGTATTTACGCACATTGCGACCAAGTCATCATAGTGTTTTATGTCATGGTGTATACCGTTACGTGCAACATAAAAAATAAAGTTATAAAAATCAGGCGGAGATGCGCTGAAGCGACATTTTATCCCCTTGCAAAATCATCTTTTCAAATGAAATCATCTCATCCCTCTGACATTTGTCAACATCAGATCAACATTTATTTCTCATCAATTCTTATCATATTCCTCAATTTTTGGGAGAACTACATCGGCTTGAGGTCTATTTGGACTATGTAGGTAGTGCTCAATCATATGGAGTTTCTGAGGTCAACTCGGCCACCATCATACCCATTCTCATTCTTCATCATTTCTCATCATATTCTTTTTATTTGGGAAACTAGATCGGTCTGAAGTCTATTTAGACTATGTAGGCAATGCTCAGTCACATGGAGTTTCTAAGGTCAGCTCAACCGCCATTATTCCCATTCTCATTCTTCACCATTTCTCATCATATTCCTCGCTTTTTGGGAGAACTTCATTGGCTTGAGGTCCATTTGGACTATGTAGGTAGCACTCACTCACATGGAGTTTCTGAGGTTAGCTCAGTGGCCATCATTCCTATTCTCATTTTTCATTTTTTCTTCATCACATTCCTCCTACTTTGGGAAACTACATCGACCTAAGGTTTATTTAGACTATGTAGATAGTGTTCAGTCACATAGAGTTTCTGAGGTCAGCTCAGCCACCATCATTTCCATTGTCTTTTTTTATCATTTCTCATTATATTCCTCCCTTTTTAGCAGAACTACATTGGCCTGAGGTGCATTTGGACTATGTAGACAATGCTTAGTCACATGGAGTTTCTGAGGTCAACTTGGCTACCATCATTCTCATTTTCATTTTTAATCATTTTTCATCATATTCCTCTTTTTTTGGGAGAACTACATCGGCCTAAGGTCCATTTGGATTATTTAGGCAGTGCTTAGCCACATGGAGTTTTTGAGGTCAGCTCGGCCACCATCATTCCCATTCTCATTCTTCATATTGTCCTCATCACATTCCTCCCATCTTTGGGAGAACTACAACAGCTTGAGGTCTATTTGGACTATGTAGGCAGTGCTTGGTCACGTTGAGTTTTTGAGGTTAGCTTGGCCACCATCATTCTCATTTCCAATTTCATCATTTTTCATCACATTCTTCCCTTCTTTGGAAGAACTACAATGACCTAAGGTCCGTTTGGACTATGTATTTAGTGTTCAGTTACATGAATTTTTTAAGGTCAGCTTGACCACCATCATCATCACCATTCTTGTCCTTCATTTCCATTTCTAAATCCATTCCTATCAACATCCTTCTAACTATCCAAATCTAACAATCATCCTCAGCCAACATGTGTAGACATCAATTTTCCATGACCCCAATCTCATTCTTTTCTCATCCAGAATTCATCCAATTCTCTCCAAATCTAATCACATTATTTTTCAATCATTATTTCATCACCTTGGGGCATCCTTGTGTGTTTGGTTTTATGTGGCTTCTTCATTCTTTGAAAAATTATTATATTATTTGCGCACACGTTTGCATCAGCGTATCAACTTCCTATCATCCATCAACGTGATCATCTCATCCTTAATCTATGCAATAGGTTAAATCCTTGATCTATGCTTACAAATCAATTAATCAGTCTTCCATCCAATCTAAGATTGCAGCTTTTGCTCTATTTGGTGCAAGTCGAGCTTGTAGCTTCATCATCGGGATAAATCATTCCCAAATCCAAACCTACAACTTCATCATTGGCCACCATCATTCTCAATCTATTTGGACTAGGTAGGCAATGCTTAGTCACATGGAGTTTCTGAGGTCAACTTAGCCACCATTATTTCCGTTCTCATTCTTCATCATTTCTCATCAAATTCCTCCCTTTTTGGAAGAACTTCATTGGCCTAAGGTCCATTTGTACTATGTAGGCAGTGTTCAGTCACAAAGTTTCTAAGGTTAGCTCGGCCACCATCATTCTCATTCTCATTCTTCATCATTTCTTATCATCTTTATCCCTTTTTGGGAGAACTACAGTGGTTTGAGGTCTATGTAGACTATGTAAGTGACGCTTAGTCATATGGAGTTTTTGAGTTTAGCTTGGCCGCCAACATTCTTGTTCCCATTTTCCTCATCTTTTCCTCATCACATTCCTCCCTTCTTTGGGAGAACTATAGCGGCTTGAGGTTCATTTGGACTATGTATTTAATGTTCAGTTACATGGAGATTTTGAGGACAATTCGGCCACCATCATCATCACTATTCTTGTCCTTCATTTCCATTCCCATCAACATCCTTATCCTTCTAATTATCCAAATTTAACAATTATCTTCACAGCGCATGTGTGCATACATCAATTTGCCACGTCCTCGATTTCATCCCTTTCTCATCTAGAATTTATCCAATTCTCTCCAGATCTAATCACATCATTCTTCACTCATTCTTTCATCATTTTGGGGCATCCTTGTGTGCTTAGTTTTTTGCGACTTTTTCATTCTTTGAAAATTTGTTATACCATCCACACATATGTTTGCGTCAGCCTATCAATTTCCTATCATCCATCAATGTGATCATCTTATCCTTAATTTGTGCAATAGGTTAAATCCTTAACTTTCATCCCTCTTTTTCTGGCTGCTTCTTTCTTTGAAAAGCGGTTACTCCAGTCATCGTGTCTCGCAACACCCTTTCAAAGAGGAGTAAAATGTAAACATCTAAAATTAGACACTTTGTGTTGATTTTTTTCCTCTTATTGTTCTATGCTAACACTGTTCTAAATCGTGTAATCAATCTTCTATTCACACTAACGTCTCTAGTCCAATCACCATTCATCCCCCCTAATCAATTAATTATTTCTTCCATGATCCTTTCCCACAAAATATCCATCATTTGCTATTAGTCAATAAATCTCAATTAATTAGCTAATCTTCTTCAAACTGAAAAATTCATGGAATTTGGAATATCCCTATTTTCATAAATCAATAAATCCTATTTTCCTCACATTCACCCGAAAATGAATTTTTAATTCATTTCTAATCTCCATGCAATTTCTTTTTCAATAAGGCATGTCATAAGCCCATGCCTCATCAATTCCTCCTCTTACACACTTCATCCGTCTTTCTTGCAAACTCCACTTCCCACATTTATGGAAGGGAGGACTAATCCTCAACCATAGTTCTTGTTCCAAGATCGACAGGGCACATCCATTCAGAAAGACTATAAATAGAGGGCTCACCCTCCATTCTTAGTAATTCTTGATAACACAATGAAGTGATGCTCTTTTGGAGGGTGACTCATACATCAAGCCCATTACTTATCAATCTAAATCATCCATTTGCAAAGGGGATTATGATGTGCGTTTGATCACGTGCCCACTAAGAGTTGCAACTACATCCATACATCCGAGCACATCACGATTTTGGCAAGAGAATTGCAAGAAGGTATAACAATTGTGTTTATTGTCTCTTTTGAATTGCATTCTTCTTAGTCTTGCTCAATCCGAGGATACATACTTAGATTAGTGGGAGCATTTCAATTGGAGTTTTGATTTCTACTAATGAAGCTAACCTTTGTCTCATGATGTTACATTTGTAACATATAAAATTAACTCCAGTATCCAACCCTGAAGAATCAAACCGTAGTGAACTTGACAAGAAGAGTAATTTGGATTTGACATTAATGCCAAGAGCAATTTGTACTTACTATAGTTTTTTTAAGGAGAGGGTTTCCCTCTCTCAAGACAATATTCATTAGCTAAGAAGCTAACCAATTCTTCACAACTCCATTAGACAACGGAACCAAGATAAGTCAACTGCTCAACTTGAACTTATTAGAGTTGCATCCAGTTTTCAAAAGATATATTGCATTAAGTATCAAGCCAGAAACAGTGAACAGAATTTTAAGATACAAGCTGTATAAATAAAGCAAAAAAGCTTTGTAGTTACCTAAGCTCAGTTGCTTTGAAGGCTTTTAAAATGGACTGATTCTGGGATGGGGGAGGAAAGACAGCCCCTTGTCATTTCTCTATTTTAGTTTTAATTCTTTTGCGTCGAGCCCTAGAGACGCTATTGTTTAGTTAATCATTGAGGGGAGGGCTTCCCGTTCTCAGTAAAATATTAATTAACTAATATGCTCTTAGCTAACCAATCGCATTAGAAAACTGAAGCAAGGTAAGTCAACTATCCAATGCAATTCACTACAATTTGTTTTGGTTGAAGCAAGATAAATTGTAATAATTTCTGAGTCAGAAACATTGAAATCGGGCATGAAGCTACAATACGTATGAATAAAGCAAAGAAGCTTTGTAGTTATTCAATCCTCAGCTGCTTTGAAGGCATTTAAAATGGACTGATTGTATGAGGGGAGGGGAAAGATGGTCCCTTATCCTTTCTTTATTTTAGTTTTAACACTTTTACATCAATCCTTCAAGACACAATTTTCTTGGCTGGTTATGAAATTGTTAGGTGAGTTGCAAAGAAATGTGATATAAATCCTTTGGATGCTTCCATGAAGATTGGGACAAGATCAAAGTTCGGTTGAAATAGAGGATGTTAATGGAAAATTGCATTGCTGGGAATTCTCATGTTTTTTGCTAAGATGACAGCACAAAATCATATAATCTACTTATCAAGCATTATATAGTAAAATATTGGGGTGGTCTCAAGAGCTGACCATTTACATGAAGCCAATAAAATATAAGATAGATGTCATAGATTGTTAAGTGCCTATGATGCAACCCTAGAGGGTTTACTAACTATAATTTTTTTAAAGACGTTTATGAGAGCCAAATTAAAAGCCCTCTTTAGAGCATACATTAAAAACCCCTACAACTCTTACATATAAACGTTAAATTTAATTTTAAAATCCCATTTAAGATTTATCCCTACATGCAGACATTTTAATGTACATTTTAGTATTGCAAATGTTTGGATTTTTGAACTCTATGTGCATTTGAGAACCACCCATTTTTTCACATCTATACTTTTAGCAGATTGATTACAGTGTAGCAACATCCACTACAATTTACAGAAATTCACACCCCTAAAACAGGCTGTACAATGGCTAACACAAATAGAAAAACTAAAAGATCTTAAAAACCCTGGTATCAAGATCGAATACCAGTAGAAACAAGATATGAAAGATAACTAGAAAAACGAATATATGCACAATAAATGTAGATCATATTAGGTTGAGTGGATATTAATAATCCTTCAATTCATTGCAAGCAAATACCAAAAACAAAAAGCACCAAACAACATGAAACACATTGACAGGTGACACCAGCGACTAGGTAAGTGCAGAATTCTTTTGCTTTACCTGCTGGAATTTTCCCAAAAGGGAAGGATTTTACCTGCTATGAGTGAAAATGATTGTATTTGTATACATAGAGGATTGATCATGTAAATAGAAACTATCATCTGTATGTGAGATAAGTGTTTATTAATGATTTTGTGTAGCCGGAGCACTGAATCAGGGTTTGTTTGTGACAACTATTTGCTAGTTCAGGAAATCCATAATGTTCTGAGAGAGTGTGTTGGAGTCTCTGTTTTTGCTATTAAATCTGTATTTGTTTTTTCAATTTTTTTTTCGAAGGATAGGGAAATGATGGTCTGTAAA
This sequence comes from Torreya grandis, assembly GCA_037957365.1. Lineage (NCBI taxonomy): Eukaryota > Viridiplantae > Streptophyta > Pinopsida > Cupressales > Taxaceae > Torreya > Torreya grandis. The sequence continues at coordinate 3,155,459 of JARHVA010000590.1, forward strand.
ATACAGCATGTTCACTTTAGCAGATGTTCAAAGCAATGTCTAGTTTAAAGCACTGGAGAATTAAATTTGAGCTTGGCTCGAGTGACTTATACTCATTTCTCCTCTTTTATGACAAATAATGAGAACATACTTCAGATTATGGAAGCTAATTTGGAGCAAGTTTTGGAGGAAATGAGGTTGGAAAATGCAGTTAAACTGACCGATGACATAGGAGCAGCTGATGCAATGCTTGCTTTAAATTCTAAAATCAAACAGAAATCATGGATTAAGGAAATGGCTAAATATCGTCAGCTACCTGTATTTGTAATAAAGGTAATTCACCTAAGTTTTCATTCGAATTATCTCTCTTATTGAATGTAATTGCTGATGGAAAACAGGAGACCAAAGTGGTTCTAGATTAGGGATCACTTCTTTGCTTTTATATTATCATATCTAACAGGGGTTGAAATTAAAATTCATGTTGTGTTTGCAGACAAATACAATGGCACAAATGGCAAGGGCAATGCGTGCCATTTTTGGCATGGGAAATTTAGGAACTGCTCCTCTTGGTTCATCTAACCAATTCAAGAATGGTAACAATTCTGGAGATGAGGCAGTAGATAGAAGAAATTCATCAGAGGAGATTGATGCTTTAGAGGTGCACACTGTCAGCCCACAAATTTTGATTGGCTTCTTAACCTTTATGTTGGTTATTTGAAGTTTCTGGCTATATATGAATAATAGGTTTTCATAAGAAAATGTCCTAATATCTGATAGTATATCTGTATACGCAGTATTTGCAGTCTCTGGTGATGGGCTCAAGGCTTATTGAGTAATGTATAGATTGAATGGTGTATATTTTGTGCACAAAAAATGACATTTAAAAATCAATTTACAATTTAATTGATCAAACTTTGATGAAGAGTTCATCTGGGAAAGATAAGCCGGGCAGCTGAGCGAGGGAGATATCTTACAATCACTTAACAAATATGTAGAGATGATTGTATGCCAAAATTTATGTTTCTTATTAGTCAGACATTGCTTAGTCAGACATTGCTCCAATTAGAGATGCAATGCAAGCTATCCTATTGTCTGCTTAACATGGTTAAGTTGGACTTGAATATGCAAGTGGGTGTTCTTTGATGTTTTCAATCATTAATGTCAATTAAAAGAAGGAAAAAAACTGATAGAAAGAAAAGAAAGAAAGAAAGAAATTATATTAATGTCCACGAATGACCAAAAGTAGGTCAATGGGACTTGAGAATATACCCAATTACAATAAAAAGTGGTAGGGTAAAAGGACCCTAGGAACAACGACTATCTAAATAAAGGAATAAGAACAAAAGTAGTGAAAGTAAACATGGGTTAAACCCAATGTAGTAAAATCCCTATCCCATGTGGTTAGGGTAACAATACAAAAATCCATTTGTGGAGAGTAGGAACCCATGAAGATCATGGGTTGATGAAAGTCAAAAGTCGAAAAGATTGGATGGTAGACTCATCAAACATCTCCAACCATGCCTAGGATAGAGGAATCATTTGCGTCATCATCCTATCACTGTGAAAGGGCCAATACAAGATTTGATAATGCTCCTTGGGGAATGTTTAGCGTTGAGGGGCTTAGGTTGGATAATCCTAGGAGGAGCAAAGCACTCCCCCTAGAATTCCTCCTAACATCCAAGGCCGAAGAAGCTCTCGTGGCATGAAAGAAACTTGTAATGTGTGCTTGCCTCCGCAACTTGAGAGGAGGTTGCGAAAAATTAGATCCATGATGCCCAGGAGAAGATCCATGACATTGAGCAAGAGTGAGTCCCCTCGCCAAGAGCCAATGCGTTGGGGTATCTTAGGGGTAGTGTTTATGTAGAGATGACTGTCGCCTCATGATCTACCTCCCTCAGTGTGTGAAGCAACAATATACAAAGGGCGCTTAATTCCAAAAACCTCTGTGAGGGTTTGAAAGAATGAAGTGATCAACCTGAGGGTTGTAGGATCTCCATGTAGGAACCCGTGTCGAAGGGTGACAATCTGACAAAGAAAAAGGGATAGGAACCGTTGATTTGAGTACCGAAAGAAAGTGGATAGAGTTCACTGAGTCTTTGTAAAGACAATGGTATCTCCCTTGGATTTCATAATAAATAGGGCATCTGAAAATTAAGTGCTCCTTAGTCTCTACCTCCTAAAGGGGGAAAATACGTCGAATCTGGTCCCCATGTCCAATTGACGTGAGCATACCCACAATTGGTTGTGGGGAACCTCAAGCCGTGAGACCCATGACACTATAGATAGTTAGGGCAACGAATGACACCATCCACCACTTGTAAGAAAATAGTGTAAAAGGCAAGCATGGGGTTGAGCGACAAAGGAGGAGAGGTTCAAGTGACTGGGATGTACTGCCTATAGATATCCTCTCTGATATCTCTAGTGATGACCTCCTTTAAGGGAAGAAGTTCCAGAGGGTCATCCAAAGAGTACTTGAAAGGGGGTAATCTATCAATAGAGATGTTGATAGACTGGAGGAGTAGACTAGTCTTAGAATACTAGCGACTTCAATGTCTATTGGGGGCCAAAGATGCAACCTTATCTAAAGAACATAGGCCTAAATATGGATATCTTGCATGGCCTAAAGTTGAATCCTCCATGGTTTTGAGTTTGTGAATGTAGAAAATAAGCCTAAAGATAGTCTCAAGATGAAGAGGCTAGGCAACAAATTTAACTGGGACGATGCACTGAGGAACAGTCTGTTTACAACAAATAAAATGTGGAATCATGAGAGTTTGGACCTTCTTAATAAGAGTCCAATCAACAAACCTTGGATTAGGTCCTCAAACCTTGAACCCATATAAAACTATAGGATTGATGACTTTATCGAAGAGGCATAGCTTTGATGGGATATCCTCAAAGTGGATCTGAAAGCATTGGTGCTCCAAGACAAAAAGGGAGGCATATCCCTTGCAAAGGCGTGACCGAGAAACATGCTTAATACTAAAATATGGTTTGGAAAATTGGACCCCCAAAGTAAGTGTAGGCCGATGTGATCTCCAAAGGTTCCCCTTTGTAAAGGGAGTGGAACTGGGAAAGAGAACATTTGGTGATGTTGAATATCATGACCTTATTTTTCCTAAGGTTGACCACCAATTGACAAAGTTCGTAGAAATGAGCAAAAGGATCAAGTTGTCTTGGAAAACCATCGATAGAGTGAGAGAGGAAGACAATGCCATTGGAAAAAAGGAGTATGGCTATCACTACATCATGTAAAATGAAACCATCATTTGCATGGGTATGTTGTCGAAGAAAATCATCTAGCTCATTGATGTAAATGTTGAAGAGGGTTAGAGAGAGTGCATCCTTGACTGCAATGGTAGTCTTCATAAAACTAGAAAAACCGGGAGAAGTACAAAATTGTCTAACAACTGTCTCATAGAGCCTCCAAGTGGTGGTAATTAAAGAATCTAAAATGTTGTCATCACACAACTTTTGGAAGAGAATATATCGTGGAACCAAGTCAAAGGATTTCCAGAAGCCTAAAAACGACAAAAAACTTTGGAAGAACAATGATGAAGCTTCTCAATGATAGGCCGAAGTGTAAAGATATGGTCAATTGTCTAGTATTCCTCTCGAAGATAGCTTGCCCCCGATTCTCAAATTACCCCTCTCCAAGTGTTTTGAAAGTTGCATGTCTAACAACATGGCATAAAGTTTGCCAAACATATTCCTAGTTATAATAGTCCTGTAGTTTCTATGGTTGGAGCTATCCCCAAACTTAAGAATGGGATGAATTTTATGCTGGGACCAAGAACAAGGAAAACTTGACCAAACAATCCTATTAAAAATCTTTGCCAATGGGAAGACAAAGGAATCCACACCATATTTGAGGAACTTAGCTTGAAGGTCCCTGCAATCCACTGTTTTGTTGGTACATAACTTTTAAATAGCCCACTTGACTGTACTGGCAAAGAAAACGGTAGAGGATGATGGTGGGTGGAGACAATGATAGGAGGCCCTTCTGGGATGTCGTAGAGAGAGCTAGCATAGGAAACTCATGCTTGGGGATCGTTGTTAGAAGCGGGAACCATCCTCGGGAGGAGAGTGTGCCTAAAGGTGTAATGTCCCCTTTTTTGAGATTAGAATGAAATTATTTTAAAATAAGAAGTATTTCTAAATACTTAAAAGTATTAATAATAATAATAATAATAATAATAATAATAATAATAATAATAATAATAATAATAATAATAATAATAATAATATCTAAGTTGCCAAAAAGTAATTTATGTCGGCAACTTTTCTAATTTTGACTTTAAAGGGGACCTTTTTGTCATGAGCAAGTTTAACCTTTAAGTGAAAATTATAAGGAATAACCCTTTTTAATATTTGAATTCCTTTTTCACTTGGAGCGCCCCTTGTTTCGGAATGAATTTGGAGGAAAAGTATATAAAAGAAGAGGTTGAGGTTCATTTTGGGGGCTATGCCATTTTTACCAATTGAAATCTTGATTTTGAGCACGATTTGCTTGACTTGTTTCTGTTGATGATGAAAACCTTCATTGAAAATTGGAAGTTAAGGACAAAAACCCTTAACCTTCAGCTGGGCAGCTTCATTTCAGGGGTTGCAAAGGGCAAAATCGATTAGTTTGAGGAGCTCAGACACTATTTTCAGGTGAAGCGAAGCAAGGAAGGGCATCTTGAAGAAGGACACAGCAGTTGCTAGGACAGCAACCTTGTTTTGGAGCCCAAAAAGAGCAGTGAATTGCTTGAGGAGGTCATCGAAGCAGTTGTGAGGGCAGCAACCCCCCCCTTAGGGTTTGAAAGTGACTCCTTCAAGTTCTAAGTCAAGCCTAAATTTCAGTTTGAAGGCATAGAAACATTTCTGGTTTTTTTATTGAATTTTTCCAGCCTTTTGTTGGTTCTAAAAATCAGATTTGAAGGTATTTTTGTGGGCTGTAATATTTCTGAATTTGTGGTGAATATTTGATGATAAAATATGGCAACTTGTGCCTTAAATTTGTATTTCCAGAATTCTGAAATTTTATGGTTAGGGTTTGGAAGAGAAAAACCAGAAATTGCAATTATTGTGTTAGGGTTTAGTACGAATTCCAATTTTGTTTAATTCTGTCCTAAAAGGGACATTACAAAAGGTCTTAGGGGAATGGTTGAGGGCAGCAAGAAGAGCAATTCGTCTAGACGTAAGAAACTCACGTTTCTTTCATCGAAGAAGACAATGATAATATCTACAAGTGGTAGGTATAGAGGGAGGGTCATGGGCTAGGATAAAACGAAGTCTCCAATTTAGGGATTTACACTCGTCATCATACCAATGGTTCATAGGGTAGGATCCATGGGGATGAGGTGGGCTAGAGTAGTGCATAGTGTGGGGGCATGAGTCAAGGGCTGCAACCCAAAGAGCATGATGTAAAAACTCACACATCGACTATGTGGTGGAGAAGGGAAGGGAATAGCATCCGGACATAAGTTGGGAGAGCCGGGCAACATATTCAATGGTGTACTCATCATGGTGTGGTGAGTGTTGGGGGGTGTAGTGGGAGGTTGTGTGGGAAAGGAGTGAGAAGTAGCATGTACCATGAAAGCAAAGGCAACATGGTTGACAAGTAGGAGATTATGGGAAATAAAGAAAACCGGGATGTGGGGGATGGGGAATCTATAATTAAGAACTTTATCCGCTATGCTAACTCCCCCCCAACACCAGGGGAACATGGATGTCCGTTGAGAATGTGGAGACTGTGATTCCCCCATCTAGAGAAGATACCTCCCATAAGTTGTGACTTGAGTATTCTCATATGCTGATTCTCTTTGTAAGCCAAACTCCTCAAAATCCAACTCCCGAAGGCATAACTTGTCTTGTGAAAGGTCATAAATAGGTGTTTGGTGGGTCCTTATCCGAGAACTGAAGTCCATCCCCTCTCCACCTCTAAAGCTGCCATCTTTTGTCACTGTTAACAACCAATCCTTGCCGCCCTGTTCCCAATTCAGCCCAAGGCTGATTGGACCAATGATCTGCCCCTCTAATGGGCCATGGTCTCTTCACCAGGCATCCTCGCTGAATTCAAACTCTAATTTTAGATCATGTCTCCCATGATACTAATCAAATATGTAATGAAGATTTGCCGCAATCCATTTAACACCATGCCCATAGAAAGATTATAAGGCCTTATTTCCCTACCAAGAAGGAAAATGGTTGTTACTTTTCCATGGATGAAATGAAAATAGAATATGGATGCTTAAGGTGAACGTCCTTATCTGTAGGTTCATGGGGGATTTTCCAGGAATTGGGTGTGAGAAAGCTAGGAACCCTTAGGATCTATAGATATTCTCATGATGCTGAAGGGATATTTCTTGGCCATCTTGTCCACCAAACAAGTAAATGTAATATTCCAAATTGGAATAGTATGCAAAAATTTGGATTCCTTGGAAATCCCTTTTAAAAAAAATATTGATTTTTAAACTTGAAATAAAATTTATATAATAAAATGAATTTAAATTCAGAATTTTGAATAATAAATTATTTAATCCTCAAGGGGTTTCGTCCTTGGGTTTTATGATGACAAGGGATTTTGTCCTTGTGATCAATTTACACAACTAAGGGTTTCCGTCCTTAATTGTAATTGCAAGCATGATGCTTGTACAAGAGTAAATAATTAAAAACATGAATTGGATGCCTTCTTCCATTTCCATAATGGATTATTTATACCTTCAACCTAACATTGAAGGGCGTGACTTCCCCAAGGGTGGCATCCTTCCATTGAATGAATGTTTTCAACAAATTAATTAAATAATAATTAATTTATGCTACATTTAATGTTTGTCACTTTGGCATCCACTTTAAATGATTAAAGACTTTAATTAATATTGCTGTTTGGGCATTCCTTGATATAGCAATTTACTAATTAAATGAGGCGCTCCACTTCCATGCTACCATTTCATTGTGTGGACTGTTGATTAATGTCCATGCTGCGATTTGCATTGGCTTTAACTGTTGACTGTAATCTCTTTGAGTCTTTAACTGTTGACTGTAATTTCTTTGACTGCTGGAGAGCATTTGATTGTAGCGATTTTTCCTTATGAACTATGATTTCCCTTTGTTTATTGTGGCACTCCTCTTGAAGGCCTATGATCTCAATATTTTTAATTGTTGGCTGCAATTTTACTCTAGAACCTACGCTTTCTATGAAAGGCTTGCAATTTGTTGCCTTCATGGCTGACTTTATTGTTGGCTGCAGAGCTTCTTCATAACCTGTGATCTCCATGTCTGTTGTTGGCTGCAAGTTATCTTTGAGATCTATGATTTGAGAGTGATTAATTTGTAGGTGGAAAAGGGATATTACAATAAAGTATATGATTTTCGAAGGAGGCACTTGGTTCATTTTGAAAAAAACCATAGTTATGCAGGGATGCGTCCTCGAGGGTCTAGGGGGCATACTAGATGTTCAAGATGTTTAGGGAATGAATACGACGTGTTTCCCAACATCCCAAAATTGCACAAATAGGGGCATACCTCAAAAAAAAAAGAACATTCCGGGGATGTCCCATGAAAAATGGAAATAGTCTGGGGACATCCTTGGGATGCTCCCTATTAAAAAATAGGTGTCAAGGGCACTGTTACGTCCCTAGGACGATTGAGGGATGTGTTGGTATCCCTGCCATTTGTTTAAAGAAACAAAAACAATTTAAAAATAAAATAAAACAACAAAATACAAAAGTGGAAACCCTGACCCTAAAAGTTCATTGAAAATCTATAAGAAAGTCCCTAAACTACATTGTCATTCACAGTTGAGAAAATTGTGAAGAGAAGAGTAGGAAAAGAGGAGAAAGAGGAGGAAAAGAGAGGAGTGAGAGCAGGATGGATTCCAAATTTCTGGGTCTCAATGTGAGCCTTGCATTCAAAAGTGTGTGCATTGGCAATCATTCTTTTGAATTTTGTTGAATTTCTATTTACTGTTTTTTTCCTTTACAAAGCCATTTCGCTGTTTTTGTTTTCAAAATGGTTTAAACTTTATCGTGGATGGATTTATGGAATAATGGATTCAATTTGATTCGTTCAATGTGTTGAGATGAAATCCCCTTTTGTTTTTAGGTTTTATTTTTTAAACGTAAAAGAAAATTAATCTAATTTTTAGTAATACTAATCATATTAAATATTTTTTTATTTTTCCGTAAATTAGTAAATTATTTGCTCTTTTTTAAATTTTGCGCTTGGAATAGGATTATAAATTGTTGTTTTTTTTGCATTTTCAATGTAAGTGCTGTTTTTAAACTTGATATTGTTGTTTTCAATAAATTATTTTCTCGTTTTCTTTTTTGATTTTTTGTAGTTCCAAGATGAGTTATGGAAGTGATTATGATGCTGATTTTCACATTGATGAGATGGGTAGTGAGGGGGCCCAAGGAGAAAGGGAAGAGGCAATGCAAACTGAAAGTTCAATTGCAAGTGCTTAGAAGTTTGGTTGTCCCTTGATGATGTTGGACAAATATGCCATGGGGCCAATTAACAAGAAGACACCTTTGAAACAGTTCGCTACAATACTTGATGCCCTGAAAATAAATGCTACAGGGGGGACTCAATTGCAGAAGTGCAATACTTGTGGGCAAACTTTGGGGGCGGGATGGGGGGCAACATCACTAGGGTGAATGCATACTCCCTACACATACTAGGAAAAGGGGTTAAAGTTTGTAGGGTTCTCACACTTGATGAGAAGGTGGAATTTATCATGCTATTTAATAAAGATATTGGGGAAAACATTCTAGCAGTTTGAGGCACCCCTTTTCATAGGATTTCTAGGAGTTCTTTCACTCATTGTCCAGCAATTCCATCTTTTGAGGTGAGTCAAGTGGAGGTTAAGGGGATGAGAAAGGTTGTGGCACCCAATCTAATTGTTGACATGTATGATATAAAGGCAAAGTGGGATGCTGATGACAACATTGACAAATTCTTCTTTGCCACTGACATCCCATTTCATATTGCTTGCTCTCTTTATTACAAGTAGGTTATGGATAAGGAAGCCAACGCAGGTGCATCCTATGTGCCCCCAGGAGAAACAAAACTGGGGCTACTATCTTGGACCAAATCTATTTCAAGATGAATTTAATGATGGAGGAGATGAGGGTCATATAAGTCTTCCATTGATGCAACATTATCATGGATGGGGGGATGAATATTAAGCACCGATCACACATCAATATTATTGTCTTATGTATGCATAGACCTTAGTTCCTAAGGGTGATTGATTGTTCAAACAAGTGGAAGGATGCAAAGTTTTAGATTTAGATATTGAAAGAGGCCATTGAGGAGGTTGGTCCTCCTATTGTGGTACAGGGGGTCACAGATGCAACTTATGTGTGCATGGCAATAGGTAAACTAGTTGAGGATACCTACATGCATATCTTTTGGACCTCGTGTTATGTGCATGCTATGAACAATGCATTGAAGGCCATTAGCAAAATTGATTGGGTCAAAACCATAGTGGCCCATGCTAGGGAGGTGCAAATGTTCATTTGCAACCATTACATGTTATTGGCTCTCTTCCACAGCATGCTATGCATCCTAATTCATTTGGTTGCATAAGATGCTTGAGTTGTACGAGCCCCTACAATTTATGATCATGACACATAGTGTACTCAGTGTGGGTAGTCCAAGATAGAGTAGGGGAAGAGGATGGAGGAGGTGTTGGTGAGAAACACATTTTGGGTAGATGTGAGATACATCACAAAAATTATATCTCTAGTCTTCAACATCATTAGTTATGGGGATTCGGATGACCCCCATCTTGGGGGCATATATGAGTGCATTAATAGCATCTTTTTCAGTTGATTGCCGCTATTCAAGAGAAGGACGCCATCTTAGAGTTCTACCATCAACATGTTTAGCTCATCATTCAACAAAGGTGAAAGAAGATGGACACCCCTTTACAAATGGCTAGATATGTAATTACTCCAAAATGTTATGTGGATACGCTTGGTAGAGTTTCCCCCTTGGATGACAAGGAGGTGAAGGGCTTCATGAAGGCCATGAGAAAAATGTATAGTGCAGTGAAATCTTCAAAAGTCAGAGTTGAGTGGCCCAAGTTTACTGAACTTGATGGCTGTAAGACTTTTGTAGACAACAATCACGAGTAAATATAATGTAATCGCTGACATGGTTTTGTTAGTCTTTTGTCGGCATTTTTTTAGCATACTTGTTATATCGATTGCAATGGTTGGTTAACCAACAATTGTTGGGTCTTGTTCTTCTAATAACATATTGCATGTTGGGGTAGGGGAGCTTATATCAGGGCCTCTCTAAACTAGTTGAATTGTATTAAGACTTATCATTGAGGAATATGAAGCTGCTATTATCTGGATACTCATAAAAGGTATGTTTTGTATTTACTATTCTATGTATGCTTCTTGTTGACAATCTATTATCTCACTAATGGGTCAACCCATCTAAGAAGTGGTGGAAACCAACCAAGATCAATAAGAACTCACCAATGACCCACAATACCTGTGGAAACTTTATGTATGAGAACATCTCAAGGAGGAAGCCAAACAAACCCAAGTGCAATAGATTCCATTTGGGGCAAATTATTGGTTACAGAAGAAGTAGAGCAACTTGTTGACCACCTCCCACGACTTCTTACCATGCAGTATATTGTATTACAGGACTTTCATGCCAAATGTGACCAAGAGAATCACAAACAACAAATTCTACGAAGGCACACACAAAGGCAAAGTCACGAAGAGGAAGCGAAATCAGAAGATTGATGTCAATGCCATTAAACCCAAATAAAGGGGGGCAAAGAAGACAACATGGCAGGGCAAAGGAATTTGAAATAAGGAGGTCAACTAGAGTTTTGGAACAACAAGAATGAAGGAGGTTACAGGCAATGACTACTTCAAAAAACCAAGAGTGGGAAACCAATAGCCGAAGTCGAGGTTGAAGCCCAAGCCCAAGCTGAAGCATAATCCAGAGTAGAATTTTGAAACTGGGAGAAGGTTCACTTGGTGCCCAAACAAGTTACTGAACATCCTCCACCACTCTCAGCTACATAGTGGGAGAGATTGATAGGCATCTACCACTCTGGATACAATTGGGGGGATCTACAACAATATCAACAAAATCCACAAAGGAGGTAAGTTTCCTTTTTGATTAAGAGACTCAAGACAACTTCAAAAAAGAACGAGTCTCTTATGAAACTAACATCTGAGGGATTCAAGAATTATTGATTGAAAACCTAGTACCAAAGTCACCAAGGCAGTGGGAACAAGTGGAACAACTTGAGTGGCAAGGGGGGCATGAGCACAAAGAGTAAACTTGAGGATGAGCAAGATAGCATACAAAATATTGCTAAAGGACGGGTCGAGAACAAAGACATGTCTGAAAGCACAGAGGAATGTCCGGTAGAGACTGCCCTAAGGAGGAAGATTGTATTTGGAAGGCCACCTTAGAAGACCCGAATACTCACAGTCATGAGAATGGGTACTCTGACCCCATCACTAGAAAAACAAAAGTTGTCAAAATTCATTGGTGACGGATCTGAAGATCTAATTTGGCATTGCCAGAAGTGCATCACTATCTAGACTGCCAATTGGTAGACAGACGATGGGATGTAGTTAAGATGCTTTCCTTCTATCCTTTGGGGAATGGATATTGATTGTTACATAGATGCATCAAGTACTGATAAAGTGACATGGGAAGCACTCAGGGAAGCTTTTGAAAAATAAATCAAACTCCTAAGAGACAACAATGAGATTATCGCAAAATTTTATAACACTTGTCAAGGTAAGCACGAGATGGTCTTGGCTTACCAAAAAAGAATCGAGGGATTACTTGGGGAGCTTCAGAAACAATTAGTTGATGGCATGGAAAAGATATGGTTTATTGAAGGATTGGTTCTTGTATGCATAGAAAGTGATCGGCTAACTTTGCGTACTCAACTTCTAGGATCAGACTGAGACATCCAAAAGTGAATGATGAGGTCAATGCAAGTTAGTGCTTTGGCTAAATTGGTTGATGAGGCTGATCTTGTTGAATGGGACGAGCTTGTTGAATTCCCTGAGCTAATCTGTTAGGATTATGAACTATTTGTATCAATGGGTGAGCTCGTTTGTACCAATATTATTTAGCTACATCAAAGTGATCGTTTAACACAACCAACTCTCAGGCGATAAGGGCTTAGAGTAATTGGATTCTAAGAGAACTAATTAACATAACTCTTGATTAATATTAATTTCTTTAAATAGGCATAAATTAGGTTGAATAACTCGTGGTATTTGACCACCTCGATCAAGTTGTTCTTGTCCAGGCAATGTCATCCACAAAGCGAATAAGATTGGATGAGGCTAGAATTGAGGACGAAGAGTCAAATCAAATTTGGAGGGTTTCTTGTTAGTGGGCTAATAAATGGATCTGCTTGGCTAGTGGTGCTTTTGATGGTCTTGTTTGTTCGTCTAAAGCCCCAATTTGACTAATTTTCAAGTTTGAAAGTGGGGTTGAGCGAGAGACTTCTAGTAAGAGCTCAATGTCTATGTCACTTTGTATGTTTTCTATTGGAACGGGAATGACTATGTGTGGAAATGTTCCTACCTTGTGTGGGTATGCTTGTTCTGAGAGCATCGTTTAAGGATGTAAGAACAAGTGTGTTGGATAATGTTCAAGCTCCAAATTGGTTTTGATTTTCTAAATGTTTATATGAATGGTAGTGTTAACTAGTGTTTTGTGAGAATGTTTTGTAAAACAAAATATGCCAATGAAAACCCTGAAGTGTTTTGCTACGAAAATAAATGGCCAATTTGCAAATGTTTGAATGCAAATGCAAATTAATTAAGTGCTGCAATTTAACTTACTAAATATTAATTTTTTGTCTTTTTTTAAATTGGATTTATGAATGCAAACAAACCAACTAAATGGATGAAAATGTACAATTGATAGCCATTTTTTATTTTTCCAAATGATATGCAAAGCTGAAAACCAACTAATTAATTGACTGTGTACAACTGAATTGTTTTTGCAATCTTCTAAATGATATGCAAATGCGGCTATAAACTAATCAAGCATTGTAAATATAAGACTGATTTTTCTTATTTATATTTTCAGATTTTTGATGTGCAAATGAAATCTAAATGATTGTTAGAAATGAATGGATGAAACCAACTAATTGATGAATATGCACAACAGAATTCAAACTGATTAGGGGCTATCGAATTTTGTATTTTCAGATTTTAGTATGCAACTGCAAATAAACTAAGTGCTGAAATAAATGAGTTTTTTTTTTTTCTGTGATTTGAAAGGCTTTGAATAAGTGCATTGCTGAGACTAAATTAATCTGAATGCCTTTTCCCCTTCTATTTTCATATTTATAGATGTATGCAACAGATGAGTTGATGCTGATAATGAAGTGACTAGCTAAGCTTCTTTTTTATGATTTTTAGATTTTTGCTATGTATATGAAATCTAAATGATTGATTGGAAATGCACATTAAATGTTCTAATTCTTTTTTGATTTGATAATACGTTTCTAACAAAAGAGAACTAATCGAAGAAAATACAGGAAATAAAATAGATAAATCCGCCAACCTGTCAAATGCAAATGGCAGATTGAGTGTGTTGCTGACTGTAGATCTAGAATCCTCAGATTGCTACCTCCTTAGATTTTCTCAATATGAACCAGGGATATTTTTTCCAGCTAGAATTTGAAAGCAATGAGTGAAGAGAAATGCAGCAGTGTTGTGGCAGACTCTCACAAATGACAGAGTGCAGAGTATTCGTTCTCGGATTTTCGACCTCAATTTGCAAAGAATGGTGAAAGAAAAGTGCAGTAGGTTTGTGGTTGGGTTTCAGGAAAACAACAAAGTGTGGACTATATTTGTTCTAAAATTTTTAATGCAAGTTTTCCTATGCAACAGTTTTCCAATTCAAATTTTAATCGTAAACAAGTTTATTTGTAAATAATGGATCACTTGTGGCAATTGAGAGTTTAACAAGAATTGATTGGGAGTTCACTAAAATTGATTTGGAGTTAGATATGATTGATTAGAAGTTAGCTATGAGATTGATTGGCAATTGATTGGAGCGATGGAGAGCTAAGTGGAAGCAACACAATCAGAACTGGGGTGGCTACATGCAAAATGTTTCAAAACATGTGCCCTGTGGGTTAAATTGATCGTTACAACAAAGGTGACAAAACTGTTGATTTAAGTATGGGGGCGGTTGTGAAACTGCCGCTGTAGTTAATGAAACTACTGTGGCAGCCACAATTTTTCTGTGCGCATGAAAGTTTTGGGTTTAGGAAGGTTGAACACCATTTTTTACAAATGTAACGCCTAGGGAAGGTCTGGAAAGCAACAAAAGCGAAAACCGAGAAGACAAATGGGTCTGAGAATGTTATTTTTATTTGGAGGTCATTGCATCATCAATTTTTCTTAAATGTTGCACTATGTAAAATTTGAGTGCGTACATATTGTCCCCTTAGGGAGGCATCCTGTTATGAGTTAGCTAGGGCATTTTTCTTGGGAAGTGATGCACCCTGTTAGAGCAAAGGGTTAGAAAATCTACCTCACTAACCTGTGTGGCGAAGTGAAGTTAGCCGAGACACCCCACCACCTCAACCAAAAGGATTGGAATCAAGTGTATTATATGAAAATAATTGAAAACACACTAATTAAAATGCAAGTCAAAATTGCTAACCTTATGCACGGAGAGCAAGAATACTACTTCGTTTGTCTTGTCACGGTGCGGAACTCAATGCTATGTAAAGAGACATCAACCTAAAAATGATGAAACAAAATGCAAATGTAAAACTAAAATGATTTCGCTGAATTTTATGAAAAGCAAAATTGGGTTACTATCAAGGCGGGAGAAGGGTACTACTTGGGTTGCCCCTTGTTGTTCTATGTCTGCAAAATTTGCAAATTCAATAGGAGATAGAGAGAACATAGAGAGGATGTCAGTGGCACTAGCGGTAGAAGGCGGGGTGCAGGCATAGGTTAGTTTTCATTTGTTTTCTCTGAAAAACTAGGTTTGCTAGGAAAATAGCCTAGGATAGGTCAAATTTGATGAAATGATAAGTCAAAATGTTCATCTTAGCTAGGAGATTAGGAAAATGCAAAGATTTTTTGTGCTTTATATGTTTGGGGGTGCAGTAGACAAAACCCTTGGTGCAAGGCAAAACCACTGGGTATGCATTCACACTGACAGTTGTGGAATCATCACAGTGGTTACTTGACCGCCGGTTTGCATAGACTGACAGGGGCATAACTGTCATGGTAGTTGCGTGATTGTCATGATGATTGCATAGTTGCCGGTTTGCAAAGACCGATGGTTTCACAACCGCTGTGACGGTTTCGTAATCGCCCTTTGCATACAGCAGCAATTTTGCCATCGCAGGGGTTCTGTTTGGATTTGAATGGCCTGGGATAAATGAAATTTGTTTTGGTGGATGCTGGGGACTTATGTAAGATGGAGCAGAGCTCAGGAGCAAGAGTGGTTGGCTCAGGTCATAGCTTTACTAATGGTCAACAAATTGCACTATTTAATCGAGTGGGCAAATGTGGTCCTTTTCCTGTTTTGTTAGTTTGTTTTGTTACTTCTGCACCCTATGTCTGACCTATGTGTGTATGTATAGACTCTACTGCCAAGTGGTGTAGGTCTAAAAAATGGTTAGAGCTTTACATAGAACACTTAATTAATTATTCCATAATAGAGAGCTTACATATATAGGCCTTATGAACTCCTACAATAGTGGAGATAGGCATATCATCCAATCCCTACAATCTCTCTCTTCAATCAACCATTCTCAAATAAGTGAATTGTTATAACTCAAGTAACCTCACAATAATAATAATACTAATATCATCTGTGTACTAACATACAATGATTATTTCCAACATCGCTCCCCTTAGTATGAACATGGGGAGAAAACACCACTACAGAATTGAAATGAACATGTACTTAACACACTGTGATGGATGGGAACTCATCGACCATAGATGGGGACCCATCATCCAATCCATAGGAACTCATCACCAAACCAACAATAGTGGGAATGGCCTCACTACAACTCTGATCAAGAACACATTTTGATACAATACTATGATATGGACTTTCACTCTATTTTCACACTAGGGGAATACATTAGCATTGATTACATACAAACGCAAAATGTAAACTATAAGAATTGAGGACTAGGTCCTCATTGTTGTGTTTGCAACCTCTATCCTTGATCGTTGCCACTTGATCGTTGATAGTGTAAATGTTAGTTACTACATTGATTATCGTTCTTAGCATTAGTTGATTTGGTGCATGCATGTTTCCAAGGACGTTGGGTTCGCTTGATAATGCATCCTTTACAAGGAGAAATTTTGACATTTTGATTTTAACATTAACTTCAACGACACTCCAATGGTTCAATCAAACTAAACCTAAATACAACACCACTAACTATGATTTTGATTGATGGAGTCTTAAATGACACTCTATTGACAAACTATAAAGTAATATAAAATAAAGAATCTATCAAACTATAAACTATTGGCATGAACACCAACAACTTTCATTTAAAACTTACACTAACAAATCAATACTGAATAACTAAAAAAACAAAACATATACCCTCATTGAATGACTATTCAATTATATACTTTATGACGTCATCTACTGTAGACTGTCTTGGTAGATGTAGATGTGTGCGGGAGGCAAATCTTTGACTGGTGCAAGGTGTACGCGGAGCAGATGTGTGGAACTAGGCCTGCACATTGTCATTAGCTGTTGGTCGTTGACTGCAAAGATGTTCACGTAATCGAACTTTGTAAGCATAACAATCATACACACTGTTAAGACTTCGAATCTTTGACAGGGACTGACAAGATCAGATTGGAGCATGTGTGGATGTTGATAAACACGATTTTTCTCTATTTCTTGGTTGTCACTCACAATGTAAACAATGTATTCCAAGCATTGGAATTGTTGGACGACATAGGCAAATTCAAATCATCCAATTCATTGATTGGAAAACACACACATGGCGATTCAATGAAATATCTTATAGAGAAGTCAAAGGACACATTAGACTTGTGACGGTTGATGATCTTGCCACAAAGTTTGTACGTGAGTCCTAAATTGTCGAAGCTTTAATTCATGTGAAACTTTGAGGTACGTATGAATTGCATGATAGAGATTATTAGACTAGACTCCAACACAATACGATGTGACAGACTGCATATGAGATTAAGATGCTATCAAATTGCACATGTGGGTGGAATTGAAGAGGTGTAAAAAGCAAACAGGTGTCTTGATAATGGCGACATGCATACAAGAGTCTTAGTGCCACACAAAAGTACATACTTAAAATATGAATACGTTAATTTACGCAAAATAACCTTAAACAACGCTAAAATACTCCTACAAATTTTTATTCTTTCTCATGAATGGGGGTGATTAGAGAAACGATGAGGTTGCCCCTATTTTTCTTTTCTTATCAAAACTCCATAGTCTGCAAGTATGTCTGCTCTGATACCAAATCTAGAAAATGGTCAGAGCTTTACACAGAACACTTCATTAATTATTTCAGAATGGAGAGCTTACATATATAGGCCTTATGAACTCCTACAATAGTGGAGTTAGGCATATCATCCAATCCCTACCATCTCTCTCTTACCTCAATCACCCATTCTTAAATGAGTTATAACTCACATAACCTCACGTTAACAATAATACTAATATTATCTATGTGATGTACTAACATACAAGGAATATTTTCAACAATAGGATGATACAAGACGCCTGCCTCTACCTATTCCATGTGACCACATGCTTGAGCGAGGACAAGCTTATTGCGTACCTAGGGCTACCTGCAAGCGTAGGCAAACACTCTTGATGTCTTTTCCCCTGCGTATCATGGGGATCTGGGGATGGTTAGTTGATATTGGAATATTGCATCATTATAGACTCGTGTTAAAACCTTAAGCGATTTTGTTGTTGCAAGGGGTGGGCGTGCATAGGTAGACAAGAGGGGGAGGCCTCCCAGGGTGGCACTAGCGACCGGAGACACAAGAGTTGAAGTAGGAGCCCATGGCACTCAACAGCAGGGGGTTCCCATAGGAGTTGGAGTAGAGGCCCGGGGTACTCTGCCTCGAGAGGCTCACATAGAGGATAGTTAGGGTTAGCTCCTAGGGGATCTACCTAGATGTTAGCACTATGACATTTTTTGATATTTTGACCCCACTTTCCCTCTTTGTGTGGTGATGATGCATAGATTAAATGTATTATTGATCCAAATTTGGATCCTAATGAACTAGTCATGTATACTAGATGTTTTCACTATGCCTAATTGTATGTAATTCATGCTTGTAAGGCTTTATTGTAAGCAAGCCCCATACCAATAAAGCTCCACCTCCAAGGAAGAGCAAGCAAGGAGGACACCCCTGAGACTCATGAGAAGAGGGAAGAGCAGCCCCATGTCAGCCAAGCTCCACCTCCATTCAGGGTTGAGGCAAAGATAAAGATTCAGCCGTATGATGGGGACGTGAATGTGGAGAGGCTAGACCATTGGCTAACCCAACTTGAGGTATATTTCAGTTTGCATCAAATCAATGAAACAAAACATATTTCTTTTGCAATGTTAAAAGTAATTAATTCATTCTTTAACATAGTACGAGAGCTATGTTAATGCTTTGGTTGTTAACAAACTTCCTCCTATTACTTAGTGGGATGATTTTAAGATGCTAATAGATAAACAATTATGTCTTATTTGTTATGAGGAAGAGAGATCCAAGTATTGGCAAATATTTTAGGCAAAAACAAGGCCAAAGCGTGCAAGAGTACACAATTGAGTTCCGCAAGAAGGCTGTCCAAATAGGCAAAGATATAGTAGGGCATGACATCTTGATGAAGTATGTGGGTGGATTCCATAGCCATTTGAGGAGGCTTATGCTTTTGGCCAAGCCTATGTATGTAGATGAGGCTTGTTCTCAAGGTCATTGCTTAGAGATGGACGATTAGAAGTCTCCATTTGCCTCTCAAAGCACCTCTAAGCAAAAAGGCAGCTCCAAGGAAAAGATTAAAGGTAAGCATAATGGTACTTCTGTTTCTAAAAAGGATATTAAAAGGCATTGTGGGAAATGTGATCTTGATAGTCATTTCAAGGATCAATGTTGGAAGCATCATTTGGAATTGCATCTGTTCAAGAACAAGAAGGCTGCTATGCCCTCTCTCCAGAGTCAGAATATTTGTTGCAACTCCGATGTGGATGACACTTTGTGTTGTACCTTCTTCAATAGAGAGGCATGTTTGGTAGTAGTAGGGCTCAAGAGAGTGAACTTTCTAAGGGTTTTCATGTTAAAATTCAAATGAGGAAAACAAAAGTGGATACTCTTTTTGATACTTGTTGATAAGCAAGGAGTTAGTAGACAAATTTGGGGTTTGAAACTTACAATCATCCAAGCCCATATTCTTTAGGTTGGGTGAAGAAAGGTGTAGACATCAAGGTGACCAAGCAATGTAAAGTTACGCTTGGTATTAATGCACATTTCATTGATAAAGTTATAGTGGATGTTGTGCTTCTTGATGTGTGTGGTGTAGTATTTGGCAGCCCTTGTATATCCAAGATGCTATCTTCATGAAGATATTTGTGAAGGATGGTAAGAGTTACATCATTTCAACCTGCAAAGGCGATTGTAAAATCTCTTTGATAAGTGCCTCTGAAGCTAAGAAGCTTATTAATGTTAGTGGGGAGTTTGTTTTGTTTCCTTTGAGAGATATTCAAGTTGTAGAAGTTGCTGCACATAAGACTTCTTGTAGCATGTTTACTAACAAAGAGAAGAAGCATATAAGAGAGTTGGTGCAACATTTCAAGGAGGTTTTCCATGAGCCTATAGGTTTGCCATTGGTTAGGCCTATTGAGAACGACATTCATTTGTTAGTTGACAGTTTGTTCCGAATCTCGGGTTATATAGGCAGTCCTTGAAGGATGCCAATGAGGTAAAACAACAATAATAGTCTTTGATTAATCAAGGTGTAATTCGTCTTAGTACTTCTCCATGTGGTTCTCCTATTGTTAAAGAACCTAAGAAAGATGGTTCATGGAGAATGTGTGTTGATTATAAAGCACTTAACAAGATGAACTTCAAGAATAGGTAGCCTCTTCCACGGATTGAATATCTTCTTGATCAAATTCAACATGTCAAGTATTTTACTAAGTTTGATTTGAATTCTGGGTATCTCCAAGTGCGGATTAAGGACATTTGGAAAACAACTTTCAAAACAAAGTAAGCGTTGTATGAGTGGTTGGTTCTACCTTTTGGACTATGCAATGTACTAGCTACCTTCATGTGGTTGATGAATGAGGTAATGAGCCCATTTATTGATTCCTTTGTCATTATATATTTGGATGATATTCTTGTTTTTAGTAGAAATTTGATGAGCATATTGATCATCTTAAACAAGTTTTGCAAGTTTTGAAGGAGAACAAGTTAGTGTTGAATGAGAAGAAATGTGAGTTTGCTCAGCAATCACTTGTTTTCTTGGTGTATGTGGTTGGAGATGGGGAATTGAGGATTAATCCGAAGAAGTTGGAGGCCATCATGAATTGGCCAAAGCCTTCAAATGTGAAAGAGTCAAAGGAGCTTTGTGGGTTTAGTTCAATATTTGAGGAAGTTCATCAAGAACTACTCTTCCTTTGTTGCACCTTTGCATGCCATTACAACTGGTGGTAAGACTTTTCCTTGGAGTAAGAAACAACAAAGTGCATTTGTTATGTTTAAACATAAAATTAGTGGTGGGCACAATAACTCTTCTTGAGCCTTTTGTGTGTTTTATATAGAGAGATATGAGCATGATGCAATTTTTGGGGAGCCATTGCTTCAAGCAAAGAGGTCCCAAGGTGCAGGACACTTGGGTAAGCTTTGTGTGCTTGAGGAAAGAGATCAGCTAACAAGGAAGCACATACGTCAAAGGTTGAACGACATTTTGGTGTTACAAAGATTGTAGTACATTTGCAGAGGTATGTTTATTGGTCTAATATGTAAGTAGATGTTGCAAGCTCATAAAAAGATGTGTATTATGTAGTACAAACAAGCCTAGTAATAGGAAGTTGTGTTTGTTGTCATGCCCCCTTTTCAGAATTAAACCAATCAGAAGACCCGTAGCCTATTCCTTATTTCCCGTAGGCTAAAGGATAAAGTTAGGGAAATAATTTAATAATAATGTTCTAAGTTGTGCTGTCACTTTATTTCATAACATGGAAAAATGACACTTAAGTATTATTATTATAAAGGGGGTCAAAAAGTAATGTTATTAAGTGGGACAAAAAATAATATTTATCTATAAGTGTTTTAAATGCTTTTAGGGTTACGACAACTGGAAGAAGGGAACTTATAAAAGGAGGGTTTGACTCAAAAGGATTCATTATTCAATATTCATCTTTGACTATCAAATCCTAATCCAGGGCTTGAGCCATTGTGTTCAATCGGCTCATTTGAGGACAAAAACCCTTTGATATACAGGTGTGGAGGATGAAAACCTTCTAACCCATTGAGGCGATTCCATCCCGGAATCATAATTGTGCTTGCAAATCAGGGTTAAATTACAGTTTTAGTGTGATTAAGGATTGTCATCATTTTTCAGCGTTTGTGAGGGTTTGAAATAATTTTTAGACTGCTACATTGGGGTTTAGGTGGATGTTTGCTTTTCTTGAAATCCTCAGTGGTTGATGTACCCTTGATTGGGTTGTCGTACACTTGCGTGGCTAGTTGGAGGGTGGTCACTCTATCTATGCTTGGCATCGATCTGAATTGAGGATTGTGGTATGCCCTCCATGCTTTTTTTTTGTACCCACTGTGGACATTCCGGCTAGCATCACACTCCAAAAGGGACTGTCGTACATCTACAACAACATATTTCACCCTGTCGTACCAGCTGGGGACTTATTGTACCTTGTTTCCAAGTTGCTGGACATTGATTGGTATTTATTGTTGAGTTTATTCATTTGTTGTGGGATTTTTGTAGTAATGGTTTGTTGTAATCAGTTTTGAATTTATAATCAACTCTTTGAATAAATATTACAGTTGGGTTATTATCAAATTTAAAGTTTCAGTTTGCATGTTGTTTAGGATTTATTTCAGCTTGCTTAAATTCAGAAAATTACAAAGAAAATAAGATTAGAGAAAAATCATAAAAAAAGATATTACAGTGGTATCAGAGCATTGATCTTGCCAGTTTGTGGATCATACGAAAATCACGGGGAACAGAGAAAAGAGGTTTCCTAAAGATGAGATAAGTTTTTTGTAGGAAATGATCATTTGGGGTCGGAGAGATCTGACCGAAGGACAGTGAAAGAATTCATGTTAGAGTTAGTTTGAGCCTTGTAAGGTATTAATCAGATTAAGGTGAATCAAGGGGAAGGAAGCTCTTTAGCTAATGAGAGGATCTCAGTCAACCCCCCTTCCAAAACTGTTCGAGCAACATTCTTGCAAAGAGAAGAAGCACGTATGAAGAACCAAAGTTTTAAGGATCAACTATTGGAGCAATTTTCTATAAGCTTCAAAGCTTTAGCTTCATTTAGAAGAGCATGAAAGAAAGATCCTATTCAGGTGGCATGTTTAAAAGAGTAGTGTGATAGAGATGAATGCAATCTTGCCTTTGATGAATATGATAAGAAGTCTGACATTTACAAATCTTAAATCACCTTTGAAGAATTCTTGGAAATATTGAAAGAAAATAAAAGTGGAAGGCTAAATAAGAAAGAAGAAAAAGTTGAACCAAAACCACAAAAAGTCACCAAGGAGCAAAAACCAAAAGAATTAAAGATGGTGGAACTGAAAATTGTGATGGATACACTTGAGCCAAAATTGCGGAAGTGGTCAAATAATTAGTGGTGGAGCATCAACCGAAGAAC
Organism: Torreya grandis; assembly: GCA_037957365.1. Lineage (NCBI taxonomy): Eukaryota > Viridiplantae > Streptophyta > Pinopsida > Cupressales > Taxaceae > Torreya > Torreya grandis. The sequence goes on from JARHVA010000590.1 coordinate 3,178,317, forward strand.
AAAGAACAATCAGAGCTGCAAGAAATTGAGAGGAGGCAACCCATGGAGAAATCCACCATACAAGAGAAAGTTGAAAAAGATGTTCCTATTCAAGAAGCACCCATCAATCTCCCAAATATTGAGTTCATGCCATATGAAGGTGATTTGCAACATAGCTATAAATAAAAGTGAGAAGAAACTTTTGGTAAAACCCAAATTCTTGAGTTATCTGAATGGAGTTGAAGCAAATATATCAAGGGCATCAATAGAAGAAGAGAAACACTTGAACCATTCCTATGATGTTAGTCATATTATGAAAGGAATGTTTCGATCCAAGACACATATCAGATTGACTTTCAGAATGATTCTACTACTGCACTTGAAAATAGTATTATAGTGGAGGTAGGTGTTGAATTCACAAATTCAACAACTAAGGGTAAGCAATTTGACTCTCTGTGATTATAGTTTGGGGCATGAAAATATTGATTCTAGCGGAGGTTTGACATCATTGTAAGATTTTTGCCATCATGGAAAGTACCATAAGAATGGAGAGGTGAAGAACACAACTCAAGGCAAAGGGCATATATATCCTTTTGCTCAAGATTGTCTACTCATAAGAGTATGGGATCTAGGGGATTGTTTGAGACACCTCATATTGAAGTCCGAAGTAATAGAAGCAATGCATAGTCATGTTATTCACATATTCAATGATGAGACTACAAAATACAAACAATTTTATTTAGATATTGTGGGGCTTTTCATATATCTAGGAGAGCCATGTCATGTATGCCAGCTGCTTTTGACAATTTCCGATGGTGGAGACGACTCTTAATCCCCTACTTCAGTTGATGTTTGAACATGTAGCAATCTTGATGGACTAAAGCTTGTTGAGGGAACAACTATATCACAATGTGCAAATAGAACAAAAGTCACAATTCCATTAACTGTTGTAATGAATCCAAAGGATGTTGCTGTCACTGGTGTAGGTGTGCATTTTGGAAGGCAAGGAAAACTTACTTTTCCATGGCTGTATGATTTTGAAGAACAGGAGGGATATCTAAACCTTTTGCTACACATTGTGGCCTTGATATTTTACCCTTCCATTCATGCAAATAGTCCTATTACACTTGGTGAAATTGAAGTTCTTGGAGTTGCTCTTCTATGGAGAACCATGTTTGCTAATATTGGTCTTACACTAAAATCACTAGAGAATTTTCACAAAATGGTGGTGGAATATGGAGGTTCTTTCTCAGTGAACCTAAATGATTCAGTGTCTCACTCCATTGCAACTGATAAGAGAGGAATCAAATACCAAACTACAGTGAAGCATAGAGATGTCATTCATTACTCTTGGGTCATTGACTGCTGGAAACAAAAGTTGCTGTATTGGGAAGATGTTTTGTAGACACTGGATCAATTGATAGCCGAATGTCCAAGTTTACATGTTCTGATATTGGTAATGATACTTTTTACAAGAAGGAGAATGGCTTGATCTCATTTGTCATAGAGAAAAAAGAAGTAAAGTTGGGCCATGTGGAGTATTTTGATCGAAGCCTAAGTAGGACTGCAATTGAAGATTACCAAGAAAATAAGAAAATGATTTACAAAATTGATGCAAGTCAACTATTGATCGACCAAGGACGTGAGTATGAAGTAAATCAGATTCTAGAAGGTACAAATTGTTTTTCTTTGAGCTCATTTTAGAAACCAAACAATGCTAAGATGCAAGGTTTTATTTGTAAAGTTGATTCTCATACTCCATTGTTAAGTCATAAAGTGCAGCTTGATACTATTAATTCACAATAGTTCTAACAACAATATTGATAGAGCGCAAGAAGTCAAGGAAAGGAAGGAGGTGGAGGACCATTAGGTTGTTGCATATGATTGTGATCCTTGGAGAGATCATAGATCTATTTATGACAATTAGTCTGGAGGAGAGGCATATGACATTCTCAATGAGAAAATTGAAGGAAAAATATCCAAGGCTAACTTCCCTGCATGTACCTACATGAGAGGACGGTATTTGTTGAGACAATAGTCATGATTGAAACAATGGAGCACATAACATAGGCACTAGGACTTCAGCCTGATGTTGTCTGAGAAATTAATATGTATACTAAAGGAGACACGACGCTTTATGGTCAAGAACTCATACACTGTAACACAAAATTAGTTTTTGATACAATGCATACATCAAATAATTATCCAAATCATGCCAAAGATGCGAAAATTTTCAATGATCAGAAGCAATGGGTGAAACGAGGAATATGCTTGGTACTAGTAAAGTTCAATGTCTGCTAGGAAGCACAAGAAATGATCTGTTTAGCTAATATTCATCCAGATTGTAGTATAAGCATTTGCCATTCAGGGTGTGAACTGGGACCAAATGTTAAAGTCGCTCAGGTTGCTGCAATGTCATTGTGGTCATTGATTGATGGTCACCTAGACATGGACGAGATCTATGTGCACTCAACAACAACTATTGTGGCAAATAATGTAGCAGAGTGGAGGTTCTGTAACATCAGAATTGTGTGCAAAGGTAGTTTTGGATCATGTCAGCAGCTTGTGCACAAAGAATTCAGAACATGGAATTGCAAGATCCCAAGGATGAATTGGGATCCACGTATTACAGAGATAGTCATTTGAGGAGAGCCAAAGCAGTTGAGCTTGCAAATTGTCATGTCCCTTTTTCAAAATTAATACAATTAGAAGACTCGTAGCCTATTCCTTATTTCCCGTAGGCTAAGGGATAAAGTTAGGGAAATAATTTAATAATAATGCTTTAAATTGTCCTAACTCACTTTAGTTCATAACATGGAAAAATGACATATTATTATAAAGGGGGCCAAAAAGTAATATTCATTAAGTGGGTGAAAAGGTAATATTTATATAAAAGTGTTTTAAATGCTTTTAGGGTTAGGGTAACTGGAAAAAGGGAACTTATAAAAGTAGGGTTGGGCTCAAAAGGATTCAATATTCGTTATTCATTTTTGACAATCAAACCTTAATCCAGAGCTTGAGCCACTGTGTTCAATCTTTTCATTTGAGGATGAAAACCCTCTGATATACAAGTGTAGAGAACAAAAAGCCTTTAACCCATTGAGGTGATTCCATCTAAGAATCATAATTGTGATGACAAATCAAGATTAAATTCTAGTTTTAGTGTGATTGAGGATTGCCATCATTTCCCAACCCATGTGAGGGTACGAAATAATTTTCAAACTATTGCATTGGGGTTTAGATGGATGTTTGCTGTTCTTGAAACTCTCAGTAGCTGATGTTCCTTTGATTGGGCTATTTTACATTTGCGTGGCTATTTGGAGGGTGTTCGCCCCATATCTATGCTTGGCGTTGATCCGAATTGAGGACTGTTGTACGCCCTCCTTGTTGCCTTTGTTGTTGGTCATTTTCCTTGTTGCCTCCTTGTGCCCACCATGGACATTCCAGCCAATGTCAGACTCGAAAAGTGATTGCCATACATCTACAACAACATATTCTAGCCTACCATACTAGTTGGGGATTGTTGTACCTTGTTTCCAAGCTGTTGGACATTGATTGGTATTTATTGTTGATTTATTCATTTGTCGTGGGATTTTTGTAGTAAAGATTTGTTGTAATCAGTTTTGAATTTATAATCAGCTCTTTAAATAAATATTACAGTTGCTTTGTTATCAGATTTGGAGTTTCAATTTGCATGTTGTTTAGGATTTATTTCAGCTTGCTTATATTCAGAAAATTACAAAAAAATTCAGATTAGAGAAAAATCATAAAAAGGGATATTACATTTGTATATGCCATTATCGGTTCCTTCTAGGCCACGGGAAAGCATTTTCATGGATTTTGTAGGTGGGCAACCTATGTTAAGGAAGGGGCATGACTATCTCTGTGGTTTTGGGCCGATTTAATAAGATGTGAATTCTTATTCCTTTTAAGAGACTCTTAAAGGTAGTGATGCAACTGAGTTATTTTTTTGCTAATGTGTGGGTTGATTTTGGTTTGCCTAGATCTATTGTTTTAGATCGGGACTCAAGGTTATTTGGGAAGTTTTGGGCCACATTGTGGGAGAAGATGGATACTAGGTTGAAACGGTCTACCACTTTTTTATGGGCAATCCGATGCTGTGAACAAAACATTGGTACAACCCTTGAGAGGGTACAATAACAAGCATTTTAAGCCTTGGGATAAAAATTTGGTGTATATTCAACATTCCTACAAGAGGGCAATGCATTATTTTACTAGTAAAACTCATTTTAAAACTTGTTTTGGCTACTTACCTCTATGTGCATTTGATGTTTTGAGACCACCATTCGGAAGCAATGGGAAAGTAGATCAAGAGATCCACAAAGCTGAAAAATTCATTGAGAAGGCTTAACAAATTCACTTCCAAGTGCAAAAGAGTTTAAAGGAGTCACAAGCATCCTAAGCCTTGAGATGAAAATTTGGTGTATATTCGACATTCCTACAACAGGGCAATGCATAGGACTGAACTTAGGGATGAAACTAAGTACAAAGTAAGACATGATCAACATAGGACTGACCACAATTTCCTTGTTGGATACAAGGCATAATTGTACTTGAGTAGAGAAAGGCTGCAAGTTAAGTCTAAGATGCTTAAGCCTCTTAAGTATGGTCCATTTGAAATTCTGAAACAAATAGGCAAGATTTCTTTTAAACTTGATTTTCCTCCTTATATGATGATCTTTTTAGTTGTCAATGTTGAGAACTTTTGTCTTTTTGAGCCTTCTATGTTAGACAATGAAGAAGAGTTGTTGCTACCTTCAATTGAAGATGTCACTCTTGATATTTAGTTGAAATTGGAGGAGGATGTTGTATTACAGAAAAAGGAAAGGACAATGCGAAGAGGAGCGCAAGAACATTGGTTGGTTGGGTTAAGGGGTTAGCGACCCGAAAATGCCAAATGGTATTCGAGAAAAGACGTGTGAAAGAAATTTCCTCACAAAATTCCTGAAGCTTTTAGTGACTTAAAAGCCTTAATTTGGGGAGGTATGATCCAAATTTGGATCCTAATGTATTAGTCATGTATGCTAGATGTTTCCACTATTTCCAATTATATGTAATTCATGCTTGTAATACATTATTGTAAGATATTTCATATTCAAAACATTAGATCAGATATGTTACAGTGGTAGAGTTAGTATGAGGCGATCCGAACATCTTCAAAGTGATGATATCAGCAAGTTTCAGTTCTTGAAATAGAGGGCTTTACCATAGATAGCAGAACCACTATTATTTGTAGGGTGGCAAACCGCCGATGTTTACAAGCGGCGGATTCAAAACCATCAGTTTGCATACACTGGCGGTTTTGCCATGAGACAAAACGAGAATTGAAAACGTTTGTTTCAAGAGTGCCAATTTGCATACACTAGCAGTTTTGCCATGAGACAAAGGATGAGAATGGGAACGATTGCAAACATTTCCAATTCTCAACGATGGTTCGTTTGAGCTTCTTAGCAAACTCCATAGGTCTTGTGCAAGGTAGAGGACATCAGAAAACACAGTGAGAATTCTTGAAGTTGGATTCACATTTCAAATTGCAATTTTGAGTATTTGTTTTTGTTGTCTCATTGTTTCCTAGCTATATATGGTTGGTTAAACTATGTTGGAGTTCTGATAAGTGAATGATAAGTGCAAAGCAATTTTGTGTGCAAGTTTTGGATAGAGTAGTGAGAATTCTATTCCTGAAGGCCATGTTTGGCAGTACCTTGTACATTTCTTGAATTTTATAGTGGAAGGGGAGTACAATTGCCTCACCCACTAGAGTTTTTTCCACATCGGGTTTCTCTAAGATAACTCGTGCTCATTTTGGGCTTTGCTTATTCTTATGCTTCATGTTCATGTGCAATACTCTGTACATTTCATTTCCAGCACTTGTTTATCTCTATTTTAGCATTCCAAATGGCCTAGAACAGTCATCTTCCGATCATTTGTTGAGCTAGGAGTCATAGGATTCATGTTGGTGAAGCTTTGTGTGGAATATCTACCTAGTTTACAGGTCAATTATTAAAAGATTCGATGTGTGTGTGTGTGTGTGTGTGTGTGATCCATTTGGTTTTATCTCTCTAGTATCTGCTAAATTCTATAATGTTTTCCTTTTCAACTTATGCACTTTAGATGGCTAGGAATATGTAAAATGTTATGGATCTGATTGTGGTAAATGCTATGGAAATGTTTATATTTATGAGGTCTAATAGAATGTATGCAAATTGGAAATGTAATGGTTTACAAAATACAAATGTGTTAACAATTATTTTGTAGGTGACTATTGAGCTACTTCATTCAGTTGGCAAGCATCACTCAATTTGCAGCAGCGGAGTGAAAAGGGAGATAGGACATGTCGAATGATGAAGAAGAAAGTCAACTTATTGAATTATCACAATGGGCAAAAGACTCAATCCATATGCGCCAATAGTATCATGGTCTTTCATATCATGATGCGTTCTGTCATGCGCTTGTACTTGAGTTAGTCCCTACATAAACTGGCAATAATGTCCTCATGGTTTTTCTATAATCACGGTGCATCTTGCCAACTGCAAAATAAAAAATCAAGTTAAAAAGTATATGTGGAGACGTGCTTAAAAGGTAGTATATCCTCTTGCAAAATATATATCCATATCATCAATCATCAACATGCTAAGTGTGGTAGCATGACAATAAAAAAGTAGAAGCATTTATCATATCTCAAACATTGGGAATCATAATCAAATTTCCATAACATCAATCATCTAAACATATAACATCAACAAAACATCCCATACATTTAATCATAATCAAATCACCATCTATGTCTATCAACATCAGATAATTAATAAATACATGACATATATCAAGAGATCAAATCATGATGGGCATCATATATATATATAATACCAATCGAAATGTCCATATACACATCGAATGTCCATGAGTACATCAAAAGAACACATATACAAATGAATCATGTTAAACATGTACACCAAAATCATTTCTACAATGTCAAAATCTGTATCTAAGGCTCATGCCTCACTCTACCATCTGGAGGTGGATCCCACCTAGGGGGAGCCTGTATTGATCTAGCAGATGTCCTGGTTCGTGAAGAAGACCCCCCTGTCTAATGGTTCTTGACATAAGTAGGTGTTCTTTGTCCTGTCGACACAATCTGCTCATGTAGATTCCTGTAATATTGAGCCTCCTTGGTTGCCCTCATCACCTGTGAAGTCATATGTCCCAGTCATTGTTTGCCCAACAAATCTTGAGAACTGTCTCTCTCGGCTTGTAGGCTCTATACCTCTCCATCCCTGTTAGCCAAAATGGCAGTCAAACGAGTTATCTCTATAGATAAGGTGACAATTTGCCTAACTTTGTCTGCCAACTCTGCATCTCAAGGGTATACCTTGCATGCTAACTTGACTATCTCAGTCATCCTCACCGCAATCTCCTCTAGGTTGGCCATCAATCTCTCGTTATCTACTGACCTCACTGGTTGTGAGGGCCCGACCCCATCCCCTGTACTTATCCCTAGCATCGCTACCATGGCTAGTGTCCCTTGTGGGTCCAACCTTGTCTATCTCTATGGTGCAATCACTATTGTCATCACTGGGAGGCCTATGGCTACTTGTCATGTCTGATTTGGAGTGTATGTAATCAAAATAGAGGTCCAGTCTCCATTGTCTCCCCAATCTCCATTATGTCCAGCACCTCCTCCATCATCTCCCTTGTCTCCACCGTCTCCCCCATCATCTCTGCTGTCTCCAACACCATCCACCCTCCTCCCTTGTCTTCCTCCATCTTTGCTTATTCCTCGCACCCTCCATCTCCATCCCCCTGCCCATCTCCATGCTCCCCATCTCCTCCAATCTATCCTTGTACCGACAATCCCTTGGCCTTGGCTGCCCTCTTCATCGCTGCTCTTTGCCTCCACTGTCGCAGGTATCTCTGTATCCTCTCATGTAGTGGTCTCCCTGGCGTAGCCACCTAGTGAATCAAATCGGCCTCATCTATGCCTACCAAGTATCATAATCATTCACAACCCCTGCATTTGCAACTCTTCCCTCATAATCCCAGTGCACTCACTGCACAAATGCCCAGTTGGCCCTGTCTAATTGTGGGCCCCATACTGCGACCTCTCTATATACATGAGCAAAAATATGTGGACCCTGGGGTATATCATGTTGCAAACCAAACTGATTTTGCACCTGAACATGTCTATACCTCTCAACAATATAATCTCTCCGTCCATTAATATAGCACTCAGTAATCATGCACTTCATGTATAGTGGGTCATCTCACCACTTGAAATGCTCGTCTTTATGGTCTCCAAATAATGGCATGAGGTTGTACATCAATGATCACCCATCTGTAAAAGCTCAAATCACCTAAGTGACCCCACCACCCACCTGAAACACCCGCCCATCTGTATACCCTCAGCTCATCCCTTTGCTTGTTTTGTTGAATACCTACTGGCCTCTCAATCTCAATATGTTCCCATGACCAGATCTGTAGCAAAGTGGACGCTCCAATGCTCCTCCCACCTTGGTATGTTATTAGATGGAGATCTCAATATAATTGCGCCAAAACAGTCGGCCCCCAAGAAAAAACAATTGTGTCCTCCCACATATCTAGTATAATACCTACCAATTCCATTTGGAAGAATAGTCTGCTCTTGTTTGGCTACATGATGTTGCTAACAATGGCCATCAACATTAGAGGTAGTTGATCCATACTCTCATCTGCTAGACACTCATCCAAGTCAATCACGAAGACATATAATGTGATATTAGTGTGGCCAGCCAATCGCTCTAGTAGCGTCTTATGCCTTGCAACTCTCCAATATTGTTGCCATGGATAGGAATCCGCAAAATGCACCATATGTCCTCTAGAGTCACTGTCTCAGAGTGCTAGCACTCGATCAAGGCAGTCAACAAGGCTCAGTGCGCTTGAATCCTCAACATGCAGGCCACGTTATATAAACCCACTGCCTCCAACACTCTAGCCGCCTCACTCAATTGATCAGTCCGCACTAATACAATCGATCGTTGCTCCCGTGCTGTCATAATCAATAATCGCTCCTCTAGTTGCAAATGTTAGCACACAGGGATTTTCATCATATTCATCATCTCTTCCTACTTATTTCATCATTCCTTCATATTTTCATCCATTCCCTATCTTACAACTCGATTTTTTGGCGATCTCGGTATTTTTAGGGGCGAACTCGCCATTCTAGGCGATCGTGCCATTATGCAGGGTGATTTTGCTATTATGCAAGGTGATCCCACCATTCTTTTAGCGATCTCGCCATTCTTGTGAACTCAGCACACATTTTGTGATGTTATTTTGATCTCGACACGCATCATGCAATCCTGCCAAACTTTGAAAATTCAAAAAAATCATGCAATCTTGTCATTTTAGGGTGCGAACTTGTCATTTGTGTGGGCAAACTTGCCATTTTCCCAACGGCAAGTTCACTGCATGTGGCATTCCTACCCCTATTAATGACCTTAAAAAGCAAAACATTTCAAATTTCAAATCACTTATCAATTGTTCTCTGTTTGCCCCTCACATGCTTTGCACCGTGTCTATCAATTGGGATGCAAGCCATTTTCTCACAAAGCCCTGTGGCAAAATACAGAGCACAAATCTCTAAGTGCTGAGGGTGAAAATGACTTGTTTTCACCCCCCAGCCCCACTTCATAGCCCTCCAAATTCAAATTTCCCCCATTTTCATCCCATGCACCCATTCTACTGCCCCTGCATACTATTTTCACCCAATTTCTCCATTTTATGTCCCGTTTTTGCCGTTCTTCCTCATTTTTCCTTCTCTCTTCCTCGTTTTTCGCCTTCCTATAGACTTTTGAGGACTCGTCTACTTCATTTCTTCTTTGTCCAACTCCTTGAAGGGGCATCACATCCTTATCGCTTACCATCTAGGGCATCCTCATGAGCCCATTTTGAATTTTTTTTAGAAATGTGGTTTTTAATCAAAGCTTTTCTATCATCTATCACTTGGGCACAACGCTATGCCCATTTTTTTGGCATTTTATTCTTTGAAAGGCCGTTACTCCACCTAGTGTCTCGCAACCCCTTTCAAAGGGGCAAAATGTAAGCACCTAATTTCCACCACTTCAGTATTGCAAATCATTCTTCCCCTTCATCGCACGACCAAACCCTAATTTCTTTTATTGTCCAAAATTTTTCAATCCAACAACCATTTTCATCTCAAATTGCGACAAGCTGTCATTAATAATGATATTACACCGTATCATATCATCAATTTTGTCAACCGCATACTGAGTCAAAACATCGCTTTGCAAATATCATCTTGGACCAATTAATTAGATATATTATTCGATGTTGAGCAAAAATCATCAAAAATAAAATCTAGGATTATTAACACAATCATTTTCATCATATTCATCATCTCTTCACACTGCAGTCACAAATGTTAGCACTCTTAGTCATTTTTATCATATTCATCATCTCTTCCCTACTTATTTCATCATTCCTTCATATTTTCATCCATTCGCAATCTTACAACTTGATTTTTTCTCGCTCCCATCATTTTCAGGGGCAAACTTGCCATTATGCAAGGCGAACTCATCATTCGAGGTGATCTCACCATTATGGAGGGCAATCCCACCATTCTAGGTGATATCACTGTCATATAAGGCGATCCTGCCATTCTTTTAGTGATCTCGCCATTCCCGCAAACTCAACACACATTTTTCGATGCCATTACTTCAATCTTGGCACTCATCATGCAATCCCACCAAACTTTGAAAATTCAAAAAATTCATGCAGTCTCGTCGTTTTAGGGTGCAAATTGTCGTTTGCGTGGGCAAACCCGTTTTCACGATGACTAGTTCGCTGCATGCGGCATTCCTACCCTTATTAATGACCTTAAAAAACATTTTTTTTGAAATTTGAAATCACTTACCGATTACTTTTTGTTTGTTGGTCGTTGGTAATCAATCACACGCTCCACATGGTGTTTATGTAGAAACCCCAACTGGTTCAATCACTGAACTCACTATCAGCTGCAACTATGCTGGTTTGTTTGTAATTCTTTTGTTTTATATTTTTTGATTTCTTTTGTGCTTTGAGGGTTTTGACATAAAAAAGCAAACTACTTCTAATACACTGATTATAAGGAAGATAAATTGCAATGATAGACAACTATATTGAATGCAAACAAATACTCATTCTTACAATGGAAAACCATAATTTTTTATTGAATGCTTATACAAAAACAACTGTAACTAATAGGAAACTTGATATAAATGCCCAAACTGCTGATCCAAGTACTGTAGCACACTATTCACGAGCACTGTAGTGCACTGTTCACGCATCACTATTCATGTGTTACTGTTCACGGGCACTGTTCACACGTCACTGTTCACGTATTACTGTTCACGGCCGTACTGTAGCAGCAGGTACAAACTTTAATAAGCAAATGATTAATCTTTAAATATTCTGATTTGCAATGAAACCACAATAAATTTCTGAATTTTCCTCACAATTGCTGAAGCACAAATCAGAGTCTCTATATGAAATTCTATGGATACCAAATTCGCTGGATATTTCACCAGTTCAAATGGAGACTCATAGAAGAAATTACGTTCTTCAATGGCAATCACTGAAACCCTTCTCAGAGCACAAAAACCTTGTTTTCCAAATGATAGCAATAACAATGCCTTTTTTGTTCTTTTCTCAAGCAAATATATGCTCCGAAAAACCCTAATCGAAATTCCTCTTTAAGGCTGCGATTTTTTTAATGAAATAACATTAAATAAAATCATTAACATTTAATTGAATTAAACTTAGGGAAAGCTTTTAATAATTCTCCTCCAAAAAAAAATACTCAATTGGCCCCATTCGATGTGTTATAAACCCATCACTTAAGTGATTTAAATATAAAGTCAATTTAACTTTATATTTAATCATTAATCATTAAACATGCTAGAATTCACTGAAATAATCATAACTCTTTCAATATTGAGAATTTGGCCAAACCCTCTAAAATTGGTGTCCAAGAAATTATTTCCCATGTGTCTTAAAATAACAACTGCTAAAAATAACAAGAATCACTCAAATGAAGCCTAAATCAAACTCCCTAAGCTCAAACCAACCACTGAACTTTGAGAAAGCCAAAAACACTGAACAACCCAAACCCCTTGTGTCCAATTTGACCCCCTATTCATCTATAATAGCCTATGAGGGTCCAATAATAGGCTAAACCACAACTAAAGTATCTAGCTAGAAGGGGACATCACAGTTTATCAACTGGAATGCGAGTCATTTTCTCACAAATTCCTAGGGAAAAATACATAGCAGATATCTCTAAGGGTTGGGGGCGAAAATGACTTGTTTTCACCCCCCAACCCCAATTTATAGTCCCCCAAATACAAATTCCCCCCGCCCCCATTTTCATCCCATTTTGTTGCCTCCGTGCACTATTTTCATCCAATTTATCCGTCTTTTGTCTTGTTTTCACCATTCTTCCTCATTTTTCCTTCTCTTCCTCATTTTTCGCCTTCCTAGAGACTTTTGAGGACTCGGTTGCTTCATTTCTTCTCTGTCCAACTCCTCGAAGGGGCATCACATCCTCATCACTTACCATCTAGGGTATCCTCGTGAGCTCTATTATAACTTGGAATTGCACCCTTGTGAGAGAGTTCTTCAGGCTCTCTCACTTCTAGCTAAAAGCATGGGGGCAGCCTCAGGATGTGGATATCCTATGGTGAGGTTGAACCTCTAGGCTTTTTAATAAGGCTAGTTCATTAGGTGCTTCACTTTAGCTCCTTGATTCCCACACTAAAATCTACTAATGGCTAAGGAAAAGGGGGGTAGGAGAATGACTGAAAAAACATCTAAGCTAAGGGAGGTGATGCACTAAAAAGAAGTGATCCACTTGTTTTGGGAATAGAGCCAACTACTGATGAACCCAAACAGGGCATAGGCTATTGTGGTTCTATCTCAAGGCCATAGGCATGGAGCTTTTGTGTGGAGGTTGAAGAGAAGCCTTGCGCTTTGAAAGATAACAAGAATAGGTCTACGGGAGACACTATGAACTGGTAAGACTTCAAAGAGAGCTCGACACACAGACACTTAACGCAATCCTGCCCAAAACTGAAAGGATCAAAAGCAAGGTGCTGGAAAAAATTGCAGGTGATGAATGACAATCATATATTCTACAAATGAAACCAAATGTGCACACTTGTTTTAACCAAAAACAGAAAAGTCTTCTTTGTATTGCTTCAAAAGAGTCTTTTACAAAATGATTTTTGTAGAGTCATTCTATCGCCAATCCGGGGATCCTTTGCTTGGCTCCAAGGCCTCTATATATATAGAAAAAGGGGGGGAGAGAGAAGGGGAAGAAAGAAGTCGCTGATGGATGGAACTCGTATGTTGTACTTCCTTGTTGTCCCTAAATGCACCGCTCAAGATCACTAAACAATCCTCTAGAGCCCCTCCCGTCTTTAAGTTTTTATTTGGTGCATCTAAGAAGCCATGTTGTGAGCAGCTGGAATGTCTCCTATTGGCATGACGCATTTAATCTTTGCACTCAAGATTGACGTGGCTTCTTTCTCTTTACGGGCCCTGCTGAAAGGACGCGTGTCTCCATGCCTAGGAGTTCAAACCGACTCATGTTGTTTCCGTGTTTGGACAGCGGTTTGTTGAGAACAAACCATATTAAAGGACGAGAGCCTTCGTAAATTTATAGCTACCAGCTGCTTGGACTCTCCCGTGCTCACTAGTCATCTTTGTGCCACGTGTCCTTTATTGGTTGGCCCTTTCTGCTCCAGCTTACGCCACGTGGCAGCCTTTCATTTGTTGCATCATGATTCTCGTATTGCTGGACCAAGCTTAAGTCAAGCACTTGAAGAATCCCGATTTACTCTAAGCAGAGTGATTCGGGTTCTTTGATCTCTCCAACTTTGGACTTTCCCAAATCCTTTACTTATAAAGCTTTTTAAGTAAAGTACTTGGAGAAACCCGATTTACTTTGTCCAGACTAATTCGGGGTTTTCAAGCTTACTTCGGACTTGTCCATCTTGAAATCTTCTTTATTTTGCGAGCTCCTATTTGTCTTGAGAAAATCACCCGAAGGAATACATTGGGACAATTTGTCCGAAGCTTCCTTCTTGCTCTCTTCCTTCGGAAATTACCTTTCAGATTTTTCAAAATGGACTTTCTCGAAGGGTGAGAGACCCTTCGAGCTTCTTACATGTCCCTTCGGACTTTCGCAAATGATCCTCCCAAAGGGAAAGATACTCTTCGGGAATTTTGAAATGGTTCTTCCGAAGGGTAACATACCCTTTGGAAAACTTGCAACTGTCCACTTGGAGAAGGAAAAACCCTTCGGATTTATGAAAATGACCCTCAAAAAAGTTGATTGGTCTTTCGAAAATGTTGAAAAGATCCCTTTTGCCTAAAAAAGGCCCTTCAAAATTTTGAAAATGTCGTTTGGATTTTTGAAGTGTACTTTCGGGTTTTTTGAAAGACCTTTGGAAAAGTGAAAAGTACCTTCGGTTTTTTAAGAAGACTTGTCCCTTGAAGAACCCGAGAAGCACTATTTTTTGAGACCAAATCGGGTTTGTCAAGCCCTTTTATGTAGTATCCCTTGCTCAAACTGACTTTGAAATGCTGATTAGAGGCTCAAGGAATAGCGTCGAACACCTTTCATACAATCTCTTTACTTGCTGTTTCTGTATTTCAGTCTGATTGGTTTTTGCTTGAATAAGTTTTGAACGCTGCAATTAGTGTTTTGAATGCTTCTAACAATGCACGATGGATTGACAATGTTATAGGAATGGTATATTAATTGTACTTGAACTTTCTCATACATATAGGTGACTGAAATTGACTTGTACAGCTAGTAGACATAATATCAAACTCTTGGCATGAATACTAAGTGACTTGGAAATGTTTCAAAGAATAGCTACAGAGCATTGACATTCAAACAAACAATTCTTATGCAAATTTCATATGCCAATAATCACCTACAACTGCAAGGTATTTTCACAAGCAATTGTCCCACAAACTAAATATGCAATAAGATCATCTACAGCGAATGACAAATTGTCAAACAATTGGCATGCATCCTAAAACGATAATCAAATGCATTTGATATAAGCATTACATCTAACAATTATCATGTAACTTATTTCCCCAATGTTGGTAATCTATCTCAATACCATCGAATGAAGAGCCAAGTCTGTTGGCATTACAATGTAATACAGTCCTTAGTGTTTGAGATAAAAAATAGAAGCTACAAACTCATTTAAAATGTCTATATGTAATGTGATTATCATAGGAGAACCTGGTCACATGAAGCGCCAATGCTAGAGAAGGTGCAGCCTCAATGAAATAGAACCAAACATCCTCTCCACAAGCCAAATCGAACCCTTAATGGTGCTGCCCCTGTTTCAGACCTGAAGTTGCAGATAATAAGAATATTCACACCTTATTCACCTACAAATATGCATCAAATATCATTGTCCCATCCTTAGGAAGGGAGCGCCCAAGATCATAGGAGAAATTGATGAGTATTAAACTCCCAATCTGCAAATATGTGAGGTTTGATATCCCAATCGATGGCTGCCAATGTGCTTCTAAAACCCACGATTTTTCCCACAATAAATATGAATATTTTAAGCCACCAAATGCCTTCAAAGTGAACCTCAATATTCTGTTTATTCTTTTCACATTGCTTCAATTATTGTAGCGTTTACTATAGTGATCACTGTTCATGTGCATTGTAGAGTTCATTGTAGCGATCATTGTTCACGTGCACTGTAGCAATCATTGTTCACGTGCACTGTAGCGGGTACTATAGCACGACACTATTCACGCCACTATTCATGTCATCAACAATTTTTAGATCTACAAATGATTAACCTTTGGAACCCTTGTGAAACTTAATGTATTCTCCAATTTAAGCACAGATTGGACTTCTAGATGAAGCCCACAATGAAGCAATAATTCAGAAGATATTCTACAACCTCAAAATCGCATTACCAATTGAGAGTCTTCGTTCCCAATGGCTGAAGTAATGGTTGAAACCCTAGCTGGTCTCATCACCAACAATCTCAAAATCAAATATCAATTCTTGGATGATATGAAGCTTGGGTGACCCTCTTAATAGACTTTTTTCTCCTCATCAAGTTGGCCCATCTAGAAGCGTCCTTATAATATTTTAGTTGCACTTTTAATAATATTAAAATATGACTATAAATAATAAATTGAAATGGCCCCCTTTTTATGCCACATGACCCCTCAAGTCATAAAGTGCAAATATAACGTTAAAATATAATATTAAAATATTAGTTATTATTAAAGTGGCCTTTAATAATAATTGAACATCATAACTTAGGCCAAACACCTTATTTCTCCAAGTCAACTGAATACCGGAATCGACACTGCTGAAATATCCCATTCAAGCACCCTGCTATAAATAGTATGAATGAATTACTATAAATAGTAAGTATGAGAGAAAGAGTCCTCAAACCCTTGCAAAGGCCAACCTTGAAACTTACTGAACTCTGAAGAAGAAATAAACCATCCACTAACTAGGTTTCCCTCTAACAATTTGAGTTAGCCTATGAGGTCCAGTGATATGCTAAACCATCATAAAACAGGATCACGCTTAAAAGGGGACATTACATTTTACTTATTTCGGGCTTCTGACTGCTCACAACTTATGAAGTAATCAAGTAGTGCTCCTTGGAAAACCCGAAATACACTGTCCATGAGTAATTCGGGTTCGTAAACCCAAATTACTTCTACTTATAAAACATTTAGAAGTCAAGCACTGTTGGAAACCCGATTTGCACTGTGCCCTCAGAAACCCGAAGTTGTCACTGCTGGAAAACCTGAAGTCCTCCCAAAGACTTACCATTTTCTTGCCTGAAAGCTCCCTTTTTCATACTTATGCAAAATTTGATATGTGGGCCAAAAATGGCCAACAAGCCCATTTTTTTTTTTTTAAATGTGGTTTCTAATCAAATGTCTTTTGTCATCTTATCATTGAGGCATACCCCTTTGCCCATTTTTTTCAGCTTTTTATTGTTTGAAAGGTCGTTACTTCACCTAGTGTTTCACAACACCTTTTTAAAGAGGGGCAAAATGTATACACCTAATTTCCACCACTTCGGTATCACAAATCATTTTTTTGCTTCATCATATGATCAAACCCTAATTTCTTTTATTGTCTGAAATTGTCAATCCGACTATTGTTTTCATCTCAAATTGCAAAAATGTCATCAATCACGGTATTACACCATATCATATCATCATTTTCGTCAACTGCATCTTAAGTCAAATCATCGCTTTGCAAATATCATCTTGGATCAATTAATTAGATATATTATTCGATGTTGAACATTGCAAAAATCATCACAAATCAAATCCAGGATTATTAGCTAATCAAATCAAATCATTTGGCTAATTTAATTCTAATTAGAAAATCCATGGAATTGGCTAATTCTATAGTTATCTAAATTCCAAAAATCAATTAATTTGGTCACAAATCAATGACATCATCCAAATCTCTCCAATCTGCATACAAAATCCCAAACTTCATAAAGGGCAAGTGACCAATAAAATCTAGTTTTAAATTCAAGGGTCACACTTCATTCAAATCCCAATACAAGTTATCTCCATTCCTCATAATTGGAATTTCTTACACACTCCAAACCTTCATAAATGAATTTCTTACATACTCAACCCCGAAATATTAATTGCCCATCCTCCACAAATTGACCAATCCTCCACCCTTGACTTTGAGATCAATCCAATGGTTGAAATTGATTTGCAAAATCTATAAGTTGAGGTGCCGCCCTCCATTGTTATCAAGTTTTTTTATGCCAATGAAGTGCTATCAAAGCAATTATCAAGAGCTTCAATCAATTCGCATCATCCAATCAAAACATCTTTGCAAGGGGAAGTGTTGTCGGTTTGTCCACGCACTCCACAAGTTTTTGCAACTACATCCAACTGCAATCCAAGCAAAATCTCTACAATCAAAGGAGGATTAAGATCATTCTTGGTCTACATTGTAGAGATACGCCCTCCCCCCAGCGCCTCTTGGTCGGAGACGCCTCCGGCACGGGGACGTCCTGGGTACTCCCGGAGGCTTCTGTGGCTGTGCCAGAAACGTCCGGCATGGCCACGGACGCCTCCGGGAGTACTCGGGACGTCTTTGGGCATACCAAGGGGATTCTGGCAGAAAAATGGCAAAAAACTTTAGAAAAAAAAACTCAGAAAATCCTTTAAAAAAAACCCTAAAAACTAAGCAACCCTAAATGTAAATCCAGTCCAAACCCAATAGTATATAAATAAAATAAACATTTAAGTTTCTTATACTTTAAGTTATATTTTATTTATATACTTCCAGGATGTTTGAGAGGGGTTTCGGACCGCTAGGAGCTATAATGCAAATTCTAGGTTTTGGAGGATCCTATCATATTTCAGAGTTAGTCAGATTCCAGGGTTTCAGACTTAGCCATATTTTAGGGTTTCAAGATTTCAAGGAGACATCATAGGAGGTATGAAGGCTGCATGAAGGGATGTATGCGTGATATAATAGTATGAGAATATCTCTCGCAAAGTGCCACAAGCCGATCCCACCCCATTCCTTGTGCACCCCTTAAGGCATGCACTCGTGAGATTCAATGCACCGATGAGCCCTTGTGAGAGAAGTGTAAGTAAATAATAAAGTTGAAAAATAATGGGAGTGGCATTCATGATTTTGTGGGCAATCGAGATGATTTATTCTAGATTTGAATGTACATCTTGTCTTTGAAGTAATGAATGAATGAATATCATATATTTTAAAGTGTTATATTATTTATAGACAAATATTTTCATACTATGTAGTTTCAAGTGTTTTACTAAAAAAATGAGTAATATATATATATATATATATATATATATATATATATATATATATACAGACGTACCCACAACGTATCCAAATCAAGGTTTTTAAAAAATGACGTACACGTGTACCCGAGACGTCCCCGTATCCGTACCCGTACCCGTACCCAAACAACGTAGTTCTTGGTTAGGTCAAGGTGATACAATTTGCTTGTTTTCTTTCTTTGAAGCTCATCCAAGGTATATGATTCATTGCATTAGTTAACAATTTCGGTTGTGTTTTGTTTGGATTTATCTAACAACTTGCAATTCGCTATTAATCTTTGTTTCTTGTATACAACAAGCTTTCATGAATATATGTCACTAAAGTATGGCCAAACATAGACACTCTTGAGATGCATCAGTGCTGTCTACCCACACGAGTCCCTCATACCATTATTTCTCCTATGCAACAAGTTATAGCTTCATTACACATTATTGGGCGTATTTAAAGGTACCAATACTTGTTGCTTTAGTCTTCCATGTGTGAGCAACATCAAATGCAAGTTGAGGGAGATGGTATGACTAACTGGATGGCTGTTATACTTCACTAGTTGGAGGACTAGCAGTGTCAATTTCAGGAGCAACTCCTCTAGTAGATACAACTCACACAAACACAGAGTTAGGAACTTAATCAATTGAAGGCCAAGATGCTAGAGGTTGTGCAAATAGTAAAGTGTTCACAGGAACGTGAAATTGTGGCTCCCAAGCATTTCCACCACCAAACTTCAGAAATCTATGCCCTTCACGCTGAAATCCGTCAGCTAAGGTTGTTCCTTTGAGCTCTCTAGTCACCTTGCGAGTACTTCTAGGGACATTTCCTCCTTCCACCACTCCTTGAGTTGCTTTCGTATTGTTCAAGTTGGAAGGCACTCAAACTTATTGAAAGGGGGTGGTAATGCACACAACAATTATGAATAAATATATTGTAACTGCCAGCATGGTTTTGTTAGTCTTTGTCTGCATTTTGTTAGTAGTATAACATACTTCTTGTTATGTTGATTGTGATAGTTGGTTAACCGACTACTGCTAGGTCTTGTTCTTCGAATAACATATTGTATGTTGGGGTAGGGGTGCTTGTATTAAAGCCTCCCTAAACTAGTTGAATTATATTAAGACTTATCTTTTAGGAATACAAAGCTGCCATTATCTAGATATTTGTACAGCTTATGTTCTGTATTTACTATTCTATATATACTTCTTGTTGATAATCTAGTTTCTCAGTAAACTACAAATTTAGCTAGGACAGACAAGATCACATTGGAACACGACTAGCCAGTAAGCTAATGGCGACTGTAGGGGCCTCTAGGATTTTTGCAAAAACTTGCCATTCGCCTCCTTTCCTAGGTTTCCAGTTCCTTTATTGTTGATAGGATTTGGTCGAGGTATGGTTGGATCTACTAAGTTAAGAGGAACATACTTACCTCTAAGAGGGTGGAGAAAGTAGCTATTGTACACAATTCATTGTGTCTCATGGATTGCAAGACACCTAAGTATAAGGAGAACCCAACATTATGGTGGGATGTAGACCCTGAGGAACCAAGGCAGGTTGATGAGGACTAGGATGTGTAGTTGGGATTGATTGGGGTCCCCTTGCAGGGGGTAGACAAGTCCAGTAGTTCCAACAATGAGGAATGGTTCATGAGAATTCCCTCAGTGATAACTCTGATTTATGAGCAGCCGACTATGTTTTTTGTTTTGGGCCCTAGCATGTTGATGTATCATGTACTCTTCTCAGCGCTGAGTTTGGCAATGTACATAGTACTATGTAATCTTATGTAATGCAAATCTTAATTTATGATTCTCGATTTTGGATTATGAAATTATGAGATGGATTATTGGATCAATGGTTTTATGTAAAAGTTTCTTCTTGTTAGTTTGTTTTTTAAATTATTTGTATATGAAAGATTTAAATATTATTATTTTAAAAGCCATCCCTCATCCCCTAAATCTGGGAAATGTTTTTGTCCCCGAAACCTCATCTTGTCGTCCCCAAGATGAGTGAAACATTGGAAAAACCCGAGTTTGTTCACGAAGCACTGGGCTTTCCATCAATACCAAAGAAGATCTTTCAAGCACAACCCCAGTATGGGCCATGCTACCCCTACTTCCTATTCGATGATGGAAAGAATTCACTTTCAAAAAAATTGGATGAGTGATAGGTGAGTACATTAACACCTTCAAATTTAACAAGTATCCTAGGTTTCTTAATTATGCTTAGATCTATGTCAATATCGAAATGGAAAAATCCATGTTGATTGTATTATCTTAGACATGTGAGGGATTGAATGGGAGCAGCCAATAGATTAAGAGAATAGCCCCCTTCAGGTAGGCTTTGTCACGAGCTTGGCAATCTAAACAGGGTTTGTCCTACGCATCAACCATAGGAAATGAAAAGCGACATAGAGATCAAAGGCCACAACATCTCAAGAACCACAACAACAGTCAACCGACCTTCCCAAAGAGACCAATTGCCCAATCACAAAGGCAAAAAATTGCAGATTGAGGACAAATTGCAAAGGGTATATGAACACAAAGGGAAGCTTAGGCAAACACAAGGAAAACTCAAAATCAAAAACTTTTTCCATGCTTTGGCCTCACAGGAAGACAACAAAGTGGAAGACATTGAAATTGAACAGTCAAAGGAAGCATAAAAAATTATTCATAACTAGCTTGGGACCAAAGAAACAAATGCTCCAACTCAATTGGATAATCTCCTTGCGGCAATCAAATACTTTCTGCATCACCAATTGATGCTTTAAGAACAATAACCAGATTGAGAACTTCCAAAGGAACGCAGAAGGTGCAGCCCAAATTTAAAGGCTTGATTTTCCAAACAAAGCACTCTGCTAAAAAAAGAAAGCCGACGCTAAAAGTCACCAAAAAAGAATGCCCCCAAGGGAAGCACTAGGAAAATCAGAGAGGACGAACTAGATATGGGTAGCCATGGCTTTAGGAAAGACGCACGTAGATCCTTGGGGAGCGCCCTTGCTGTTTAGCTTTGAAATTGCCACCACCAATGTTGGGCTGAAGACTAACACAATTTACAGTCCTGTACCACATTGAAATATGGAAGAATTAGGTGCTTCGTAGTTTCTTTGATTTTGGTGTAATTTTCTTTGGATTTGCTCAAACTTGGAAGTTGAAAACTGTTTTGTAACACCCCTCATACTAACATTTAGACATCACTATTATTGGTGTCCAAATTTCGATATTATAAATTTGTAAACACTCTTTAATACAATACATTTGACTGACATAAAAATAAAAAGTAAAAGGAAGAACAGAATAGTCATTTAAGTGAAGTTATAACCTTTAATCAAACAACGATTCGTTAGCCATCAACTAGATAAATGAATAAAATATATAACTTAATGTTGCCTGACAGCTGAAGTTAATTTCATCTATCAAATCACAAAGCCTTTACATTAGGGTATGAAATAGTGAGTGTGTTTAAAGCCACATGTATTTTTGCATTTTTTACATGTTTGGATGATTTGTGGGAAATCAATGCTTGCCCCTAGTAAATTTCATGTGAAGGATATATATATTTTCGATAAGAGTGACTTTTATGTTAAGGTAGACATAAGTTTGTAAAGTTTCTGAACACAACATGAATAATTTTGCTGAGTTTATGAAGATATTGGGCATTTATAAATAGGATAAAATTTGGACATCATGATACTTCAATTGTAACAAATTGTGCTCCAACAAATCATGCCACATCACCTATAACAGGGATAAAGGTCGTAATAACCAAGAGTGAATGTTGAAACTGGGTGTACAACCCTCGCTGAAGTTGAGGGAACTTGCCATCCGCCTTGAGAAGACCTAGAAGAATTCTTGAGATAAGATTCTTAGGTATGCCTAAGAGAAGTGACAAGAATCTTGCATATGGAAGGGCCTTTAGGTACTCAATGATCGATAGGTGTAGTTGTGTTCCATCATAGAACAACTTGAGCTTGAGAGGTTGCCAGCCCAGTCCCTCAGTGCAAATATCTATTGATGGGGTTGGAGGTGGAGAGCAACAATCAATGACTGGTAGGTATAAATGTGTTCCATCATAGAACAACTGGAGCTTGAGAGGCTGCCAGCCCAGTCCCTTGGCCCAAATCTCTATAGATGGGGTTGGAGGTGGAGAGCAACAATGAGCCATAGCCATTTGAAGTTTCCACCACTACCATGTATTATAGATTATATACGTAACATGAATCGATGACATCTACTTCACGTTCATTTCTGGTTCTGGGGCACATCCAAAATTGAGTATCACATGGATGTTTGTAATGTTCCCTATACGGCAGATTATTGCCAAAAAGGGTACAATAGTAAACCCTAACACTAATAAATAAAATTTTGAATTTCTTTTGAAACCCGAAGCACCTGAAATTTGCAGAATTTGGAAAGTGTCAAACTAGGGCACAAATCAAATATTTAGTTCCTTAAAAATTACAAAAAATTATGAAATATTTCTACCAATCATCATCCATTCAAATCTAATTTTTGGGTTCAAAAACATCGCTGATAAATAAGATAAAAAACACCACAATTTTTTACTTGTCTACAAACCACAATTAGGCTAGAAAAACAACCTGGAAAACCCCACATCCACCCCAAGAGGGAGTTCGTTGACCTCCCAGAATGGTTCGCTGACCTCCTTGGGTGATTCGCTGATCTTCTGATGCTCCAAAACCCTATACTGCCCACACAAATTGCAACGTCCTCCTAGATAACCTCCACTGTTTCCCTGTACCTGAAATGGTGTCTAAAACACCTCCAATTATTCAATAATGACCAGTGCAACCACTGAATGATCGCTGCTAGCTGATATGCAAGGGTTTCCATCCTCAATTAGCCCTTCAATGAGGGTTTCTATCCTTAATGAAGATCGTGCCGAAACAACATAATTTAAATTATCAAAAATAGTCTAACCCTTCAAATGAAACTCCACTTCGTTTTTATACTCCTCCCCCAAGAGGTGCATTCCATGTCATGTCCCTCTTTTGATAGGGACATCTTGGAAGACCCTTAGCTTTAACTTATTCTCGTGGGCTAAGAGATAGGCATAAAGGGAAAAGAGTATTGAATGTTTTGTTTGAATTGTTGATGCTGTGGATTGCACCCTTGAAAGAAGGTTGGGCTTCTCTATTCCACGCGGCACAATGGAGACTCCCCTCTTGCTGTGGGTTTGACAAAACTGAGAGGAGAATCTTTAGATAAGGGCTAGCTCCCTTTGATGCATCTCTGAAGTCTTATACTACTACTGCTAACAATGGGGGGGCGTGAAAAGAGAGAAGGATACAACCAAAACAAAAACTAATCTAAGTGGTGATACACCAAAATGATTTTGATCTACTCAACAATATCAACACTTCAGACCAAGAGAAGGGCGAACAGACACTTTATTTGACAGAAAAACCAGACTGTAGGGCGCTTTAACAGGTAGGCTTGGTGAAGATACAAGAAAGAGGAACTTACCACAGGGGCTGCAGAAAACACACTGTCTGATAATTACTCCTTTGTCTCTACGCTCCTGAGGAAAGCACTCCCTGTTAACTTGCAGAAATGGTCTTGGCTATACTAGGTGTGTTGGTATCAATCTATGAAAGCATCAAGCTAAAATCACTGAACACAGAGTTGATACACAGACATACTCAAAAGTATAACCAGTCAAATAGAGGTAAAATGCATTCTTATTGATTCAAAGGTGAAATTTGGCAGGGCTTCACCTTACAAAAATAAGAGATATCTTCCTCAACCGAGAGGTTACAATATATAGCATAAAAGGAAAAGACTTTGGCGCTTTTTAGAATAAGCGGCCCATGTTGCGTTGAATACATTGAAAAGAGGAAATTTGCTCATTCTGGTGTCATCTTTCTAGAAACGCCTTGAAATAACCATGATGTAGATGTCCTAGGTCTTGACTTTGGTGCTTAACCCGTATTAAATATCACTGCAAGAGCATGGCTCGCTTTGTCTCATCTGCAGCAATAACTTCTTGTGTCGACGCTTCTTTTGCCACCTGTGCTAATTAATTCGTGTCTGTGCTTGGTTGGGAGCGTCTTTTGGAACATTCCAAATGTTGTCGTATGTGTGCATGGCCATGTTCTGGATTCTTTGTTTTGTTCCCTCTTTCTTTGCTATTTCTTATCCCTTTCTGGCAATTTGAGCTCTCGGGCTATTCTTTTCCCTTTTTCGGGCTCCCTTTTTAGCGGGTCGTTGAGTTTGTCCTCGGGTCTTATGCCCCTTTGAATTCTGTTGGGCCTGCGCCATTCGAAAACCAACGGCTATTTCACTGTCTCAAATTTGAAGCCCACAGGGACATCACCAGACGTTTAAATTGCCAACAGCTAGTTCATCATGCAAAAGTTGATGTCTTTGGGCCCGTCATCATCTTTGGTAATTCTTTCGGCCTTTACAAAATGAACCTTCCCGAAGGGGTGTCCCTTCGAAAAAGTGGAAAAGGTCCCTTTTCGGTAGTTGAGAGTCCCCCGCAAGGGCACTTGCCCTTCGGGGGCCTTCAGGCTCCCTTATCTTCTCAATTTCTTCGAACAAAATGTCCGAAGGAATTCCTTTGGACATTTTGCCCGAAGGAAGTCTTTCCTTCAAAGTTGACACTCTTTTCTTTGTAAATCCCTTTGGACAAAAGTCCGAAGAAATTCCTTCGGGCTTTTTGTCCGAAGGAATTCTTTGCCTTGGTTTTTTTCCTTTGATAAAATCCTTCGGACAAAATGTTTGAAGGAATTCCTTCGGGCATTTTGTCCGAAAGAATTCACCCTTTGGTTATACATGGATTTTCTTCGGACAAAAGTCCGAAGAAATCTTTGGTCTTGTTTGCCTTGTATTTTCTCTGAAGGAAAGCTTACCTTTCGGCCTTCTGCCTTGTCATTTTTTTGAAGGTGCTTCCTGCTCTCCGCAAGGGCACTTTGGGCCCCAAGTTGACCTTCGGAGCCTGTTGAAAGTTCCAATTGGTCACTTGCCTGCCCTCCGCAAGGGCATTTGTCCTTCGGAGACTGTCGAAAGACTCGTATCCTTTGAAATTGGTCCGTTCCTTTGCCGAAAGGCTTGTCCAAACCTACTGCCCAAAGCGAAATAAGCCTCCGGATCAACCCGAAACATCAACAAGGCTCAAGTCACTTGGATTTTTTATAGAATAGGCCTATTATAAGAAAAACGACAATTGCAGTAAGGTGAAAACGTTAGAGGCTGGCTAATCAGGACAACAGGGGAGAAAGGAAGACCGATTTTTTTGCCCTGCAGGACTAAAAAATGGTCAACATGAATATTTGTAAAAGTACATTTTTGAAAAGTTACTTTACGTTTCTTATTTCACTTAAAGAGAGGATCTTTAAGGGTGATGAAGGCTTAAGTGATTTTAAGAAAAAATCATATGGAAAGGTCTTTTAAAATATTGAGTTACCCTCCCTTTTTTGGGCACCACGCTTGGAGGGCTACAAAAGTAAAATATGAATCATTTAAAGAGGTTATGTTTTGATATTAAAAATTGGTCTACTAGCACGAAAGCGCTAAGCCATTTGCTTGGAAGATGAAACTCTTCAAGCAAATGAAGGGGATAAAACCCTCTTCCTTCTTTAAGGTAACTTCATTCAGGGGTTATTATTGGAATTAACTAGTCCTTCAAGAGTGTTTTAGACACTAATTGGTCATTTTAGGTTGGCGACTTGCTATGTGAGAGTGGAGACTTGATTTGGGAGTGAAATTTCATGTTTTTGGGGGTTTTTGTGTCCTAAAGGCAATTCTAGAATTATTCCTATTTTTATGCATAGTGGTGACTTGGATTGGGAGAGGTTTGGACCTCTTGCGAAGGTCATTTTATCTTGAATTGAATTTTATAATTTTCTCAAAATTTTCCAACTTGGGCGATTTGACTTTTGAGCTTTTTTAGCCATAAAAAACATTTAGAAAATTCATTAAAAATAATACCTTTTATTGCAAATATGTTTGTGCAATTTATTGAGGGTTTGATAAGATTTGTGGCATATAAAACATCTATAATTTTCAGATTAAATTTGTAGCTAAGGACGCCTAGGGTTTGAAGAATAAAATCTAATTTTGAAGGGCTATATTTTAATGTTTTGAATAGCTACTAATTGATTGGGGTTTGGCATATTTTTAAGTTATTTTTGAGGTATATTTGAAGGGTTGTTGGCAGCTAGGGTTGACTGTAATTAAATCAGAATTTTTCTATATTGAAGTAGGGTTTCCAAATATTTCTAATATTCAACTAATCATTCCTTTTTGAAATATTTCAGTGGTATCAGAGCTAAATCTTGGCTAGCTATGGGGTTTTTCAGCGGTATCAAAGCCAAATCTTGGCTAGCTATGGGGTTTTTCAGTGATACATGCAAGAGGGTGACAGAGAGAAAATATTACTTGAGAAGCAAGAAGAAAGTGGGAGAAATTACGCAAACAGAAGACATGTCTCACTTGGATCAATCAAGGGAAGATGCAAAAATTAGAGAGGAACAAAGGCTTGACAGGTACACACAAGCCCAATAACAAATGACGGCAATGATGTTAGAATTTGTGCGAACTATGAAAGACATGAAGGGCGACAAACCATCCAATGGGGATGGTAGTGCATCTAGAAGTTACAACTTCATAGATCAGGTTTCTAAGGATATTAGAGGAGCTTCACTTAGACCTAACTAGCGTACCTTCTTGTAGGATGAGGTGGCCATTCTCGAGGGAGAAGCACAACCCTCATTGAGGGACACTTTGTTGAAAGATTATGATGAATACATGACATATTCAGGCCCTTTTAGGGAACAAATATATTTTTCAGCTTTCACTTCTTGGAAGCATGGTTGAATGGGAGGCAATAGGGCTGGCCAAAAGCGCAAGGGCAGCCAAGGAGGACTCCACCACGCTTTGGGTAAGTTTTCACTTTCAAATTTTGATGGTTCCCCCAAAAGTTCAGCTAGGGCTTGGATCCAAAAGGTGGATACATATTTTTCTCTAAGGCCTATGTTAGAGAAAGAGGCCATTCAGTTTGCTACCTTGCACTTGGAATGAGTTACCCATGAATGGTGGTATCACGGTTTGGTTACTCAAGGCCACCAACTCATTTCATTATGAGGAATTCAGTAAGAGAATTATTGAGCAATTCAATAAGGCTGATCTGGAATTGCATTTTAAGGAGTTGACACAACTAAAACAAGAAGTCATGGTGGAAGATTATGTGACTGAATTTCTAAAGCTTTTAGTCATGGTGATAGATGTTTCAGAGAGAAGGTTAGTGGTTATTTTCATGGAAGGCTGGACTAATTCTATTAGGGGTTTGGTTAAGGCTTTTGATCCTTCTACTCTCCAAAGAGCCATTCAAAATGCTCTTGATCTTGAGTCCTCAGAGCCACAAGGTAAAATTCTGCGCTTTAATTTTCCAAAAACTAATTCTTTTAAGCCCTATGGACAGCCAAAAGACAACAATTGGGGACAGCCAAGGGGCAACACTTTTGGGCCACCTAGACCAGCCCCCTTGGGGCAATTTGATAAGCCCAATCAACATGGTATAAGACAATTTGGAAGGCCAAACCAGCAGGGTTTGGGGTAGCAAAGAGAGCTGCCATGAAGGAGTTTTGAGACAAGAAATGAATTGAGATGAAATAAGTTGTGCTTTGATTGCAAAGACCCTTGGTCATTGGGTCACCACTGTCATGGAAAAGGTCAAGTGCACTACATTGAAGTGCATTCAGATGGAGAAGATGAGGATGTAGAAGACGGGGTAGCCACCTATGATGAGAAACATCTGGAAATTTTTGGTGGAGAAGACTTGGAGGGCACTTTTTCTTCTTTATCAAGAACCCCTAAGTACTACCCCTTTCATGTGAAGGGTAATTTGAAAGGTATGGACGTCACTATTCTTATTGATACTGGAGCCACTCATAATTTCATTGATAAAAAATTAGTGGTTTTATGTAGATTACAATCTATTGAATTTAGTGGTTTTCGTGTGACTGTGGCGGATGGCTTTGTAATGTCCCCATGTTTTGGGGTTCTCTAGCAGTGCGGTTGTTGAACTTTGAGGTTTGTGTTAGCTTGTTTAGAGGGGTAAATTGATGTTACCAGTGTGCTCTGATGGTTTAGAGTAGTCATGTGATGCTCTCAGATGTTATTTCCAGCTTCCGGTTTGGGCTCCAAGATTCTTGGAGGGAACGTCTATTTTTATTGTGTCACTCGGTTAGGTCTGTTTATCATTTTCATCATTGAAATCACTCCTGTGTAGTCAGTTTTTAGTTCCGACGCATTCCGAGTTTTTTCGTTAATTGGGTGTAATATTGAGCTATATTTAATTAATTTCACTAAGGTTGTCATTTTTATTAACATATTTAATTGGGCACCTCAGTATTATAGCTCGCTGAAAAGAGAACGAAGAGATTTAAATAATGAGACACTAAATAGTGACTTTCAGTGCCGAAAATATTTTAAAAGTAAAATAAATCACTTTTTGGAGTTAAAAAACTTAATAAATTAATAAAGTGATTTTAAAAAGGGAGTTGCTGGAAAGTTCCCTAAAAGATTATAAATAGACGCTTTTGGGTTCATTTGAAACATCTGGAAATCTTAGGCAATTTGATATTGGAGAGTTTTTCTTGGTTGGAAGAAATTTCAGTTAACTCAAGGTGGTGTTCCCTTGGCATTGTGGATTGGTGATGCTCTCTTTCCACTATTGAGAGGTGATTTCATTCAGGAGTCATCATAGAGCTTCAATGGAGTAATTTCATGGAGTTATGAATGTGTTTTTGTAGGGTTTGGTGATTGATTTATACAGGTTATTGAAGACACAAGGCAGATTGGTTCATTATTGAGTGATATTTTGCATCCTTGGCTAAATCGTACCAACTTGGCATCCTTTGTTTGCATTTTTGGGGAGTTACAGGTGGATGGAAGTTTGTATCAGACGTCTGATTTTGCATACAGCTACATGATTCAGAGTTTATAGCAGATTTGAAGGGTTTGTCATTGGGTTTTGGCACCTAGGGCATGATCGCTCCTACCCTAGGAGTAGCGATTTGCATTTGGAGGCATAATTTTGGTGTTTCAGCTAAGGTTTGATATTCCAATTTGATGCTATCAGCTACAGCAGATAATCAGTCCAAAAAATTCAGATTTGTATCAGTGCTATTTTCAGTTGGTTTCATCATTGGTTGGCTGGAAGAAGTATTGGCATCCTTGGCTAGGGTTTGGTCTTCATCAATCAGCCATATTGTGCATGTATTGGACATCTTATATTCTGATTTGTACTCAGATTTTTTTATATCAGACCACTGATTTTGTAACAGCAGTCCAAGAATCAAATAAAGAAGCCAAACTTTGATCCGGGTATGTGATATCTTGTTTGTGATGTGTTTGTTTATGTTAAGTAGTTAATTGCTCAATTGTATCATTCTTTGGTATCATTTTATTGTTTAAACACTCTCATGCAAACACAAACTTAAAACTCTAAACAAAATTGAAAGCAAAACATATCAGAGATTTTGGGACAGCAAAGGCAAAAATTTCAGCTGGGTAAGGGTTATTACAGGTTTCACCATCCCTTGTACCACTAAAATTCCCAAGCTAAACATAATGATAGGAACACATTTCATTGAAGATGATTTTTATGTGGTTGGTATTGGGAAAACTAACCTTGTGCTTGGTATACAATGGTTGCACTCTCTTGGAGAGTACATCCAAAATGACCAAACAGTGGAGCTCAAATTTGATGCCAATGGGAAGGAAGTGATTTTACATGGTTTGCAAGATAGGGCGCCCAAGGGGCCAATGTCCAAAAGACTGGAGAGCACGATGCATGAAGGAATTCATGTAGGGGAAGCTAGACAAGTGGAATTTTCTGAGTTGGAACAACCAACTCTCATGAAGGGAACAAGTCACATACAGGGCATGGGGTGAAAAAAAAGTGGGAAACAGTTACCGCCACAAAATACTCAATGATGGGGGCATAGGGCAGCCTCTAAGATATGAAAAGAACTCCCAAATTCTTCTTTTTATAAGCTGGGTTTTAAGGTTTTTAAGGCATGCTAAAGTGAACAAAAAAGGTTTGTTTAGAGGAGTCAATGCTAGTTTGTTTCCAAGGTGTGGAAAGAATTACTTAATTTTTTTTTCTTTTGCCAATTCTGAAAATCTGTGCTTAAAATTGGTATTGTGGGGAAGTAAGGTTCCATATTTGAAGAGATCTAAGAAATCTGAAAATGGCATGAGAAGAAATTTGCAAATGCACTCAGAAAATTCTGAGTCTTTTATGTCATTCCAGCCTAGTATACAGTTTGGAAACATGCCAAACAAGGTGTCAATTTAGCTAGTTAAAAACACTCCAAGGTTTGAAACCAAGAGGACACTTGGTGATGGTAGTAATGAGGGGATAGATGAGCGACTTCAGCTGAATATGTGCACATGGAACAAGGTAAAAAAGGGCAATGAAAAACACTCTACAAAATCTGTTTTTACAAGGAAATGTAAGTTTTCCTTTGGGGACAAGGTTCGAAATGTTGTTTCACTCCTCCAAAGTAGGCAATTTCCACACTTGGGGAACCCAACATATGCTTTCAAAACCATCAAGGTACATATAGAGGGCAGGTCTTTGATATTTCCAATTCTGATTTTTTTTTATGTCCATGGTGTCTCTTTTATGTGGCATAAACACTAAGGCGTTGTTGGACAACACTTTGTTGATGGATGGATTGACTTCAATAAAGAATTGCAGGGTTACTGAAAATCGAAATAAATGGTTGGTAAAGGAGTTGGTTCACTCCAATACAAGGCAACAAATGAATTTATGGGTCAAGGGTGGAATTAACACTTCCACCCATGAGTTTCCAGCCCTTTGAAGATTTAATTTGAGGAGTTTGAAGGGTAAAATCAAGAGCATATGCAGCTGTTAGGAGTTGCATAAAATGGAATATGCTTGGGGCAGCAAGGTAGTAGAAAGAAAAATCATTGGATAGATGGATAAGGAGGATGCTAGGGGCTACACTATACATAGCAATCAAGAGTTTGCAGCCATAGTCCCTAAGGAAATCATTGTCAAAAATACAAAAGAGGAGAAGATTTTTTTGACTAATGTGTTTGTTTCATGTGTAGGTGATGATACAAGGGAAATCAAGGCTCTAACACTTGAAGACTACCTAGCTGGAATACCATTTTCCAACCACCTTTGTGATGCCAACTTTGAAGATTTTCTTGTTTTCAGCATCTTAGGGGCATTTTTTGAACACGTGGGCTCAAGAGTAAGAGGTAACAACATGAGGTGTTGGTCTTTCAATTTCAGCTTAAGCAACAAGAAAATTTCATCTACAGCTGTAAAAGGCATCACCAAGAGAAGTCTTTCCATGGGGAAGGGTCTAGATTCGAGTTTGTCACAAAAACCAAGGTAGAGATAGCACTTTGGCTACTTCTATTGCTTGAGGACAAGCAATTTTGGATAGGAAGGATTGTCATGTTTTTCTTTTGATAGGGACATCTCGAAAGACCCTTAGCCTTATAACTTACTCCCGAGGACTAGGGATAGGCATAAAGGCAAAAGAGTATTGAATGTTTTGTTTGAATATTTGTAAAAGTACCTTTTTGAAAAGTTACTTTATGTTTCTTATTTCACTTAAAAAGGAGACCTTTAAGGGTTGTGAAGGCTTAAGTGATTTTAAAAAAAGATCACAAGAAAAGGTCTTTTAAAATATTATAAGATACCCTCCCTTCCGCTTTTGGGTGCCACACTTTGAGGGTTGCAAAAGTAAAAGAGGAATCATTTAGAGAGGTTATGTTATGTTTTGATATTGAAAATTGGTCTATTAGCACAAAAATGTTAAGCCATTTGCTTTGAAGACGAAATTCTTCAAGCAAACAAAGTTAGGGGACGAAAATCCTCTTCCTTCTTTGAGGTAACTTCATTCAGGGGTTATCATTGGAATCAACTAGTCCTTCAAGGGTGTTTTAGACACCAATTGGTCATTTTAAGGTTGGTGACTTGCTATTGGGAGAGTGACGACTTGATTTGGGAGTGAAATCTCATATGCTTTTGGGGGTTTTTGTGCCTTAAAGGCAATTTTGGAATTATTCATTTTTTTCTGCATAGTGATGACTTGGATTGGGAGAGGTTTGGACCTCTTGTGAAAGTCATTTTATCTTGAATTGAATTCTGTAATTTTTTCATAATTTTTCAGTTTGGGTGATTTGACTTTTGTGCTTTTTTAGCCATAAAAAACATTAAAAAAATTCATTAAAAATTCTGCCTTTTATTGTAAATATATTTATGCAATTTATTGAGGGTTTGATAAGATTTGTGGCATAGGAAACATCTATAATTTTTAGATTAAATTTGCAGCCAATGATGCCTAGGGTTTGAAGAATAAAATCTGATTTTGAAGGGCTATACTTTTATGTTTTGAACAACTACTAATTGATTGGGGTTGACATATTTTTAAGCTATTTTTGAAAGGTTGTTGGTAGCTAGGGTTTGCTGCAATTAAATCAGAATTTTTTCATATTGAAAGTTTTCAAATATTTCTAATACTCAGTTGGTCATCCCTTTTTGAAACATTTCATTCCATTTGGAGGGAGATTTTGAATATTTAAAAAGGACAATTCCCTTATAATCATCACTTAAGGCATTGAATTGCTCAGGGCCCTCAAAAGTCCCCAACTTGAGTGAAAAATAGAAAGAAGTTGTCGACATATTCACTTTTGGCAACTAAGGCATATTATTATTTTTATTTAAATTATTTAAAAATACTTTTTATTTTAATAATAATATTATTTTATTTTTAGAAAATGGGACATTACAGTCTGCATTTTCTAAATTTGCTTGTCCTTAAGCAAATGCAAGCCCGTTTTTTATTATCTCTGAAATACCTGTATCCCACTTCAATCTTGAGAATTTGCAACCCCAAACACTTGCTTCATGAACATAGCCTTGATCTTCAGTGGGTCCCATATTGTCATTGTGGGCTCAAAACAAACTCAACTACCCCCACCCCTGTTTGTCACATGTCATGATCATTGTACTTTCTTTGTACACATGCAAACTATGTACTCTTTGGCTCATAAAAGTTTTTTTATCAACACTCATATGGGTTGTTCCTAAACCTGCATATATAACAAAATGTCAATGAAATCAAGAAGTCTCCACACCACTCCTTCAACCACTTCACCATGCCTTGTAGGCATGTTGTTCAACTCTTCTCCTATGCTTGCATCTTCTTTATAGTTTTCATTCGTGTGATGGACTTCCAAAGGTCCATTCTTGCTGTCCCAAACATGGTTGTAACTGTACTGTTGCATTTTTTCGTTCATAACCAACATAGTGGTGGCTAGAAACTTCCATAACAACTGCAAGCAATCCCTCATTGATGGTAGGTGGAACATCTTTCCACCTTGTAACTGAAAATACTCTTATGTCTGTCATAAAAATTGTTAAGGGGTTGGTTCTGTTGCACATAGCAGTAAAAAGAATAGGGCAACAACTATCATATTTTGAATTCTTTACAAAATTAAAAAATGGCAGCGATATAGGGCCTGAAATCAACCATATAGTTACTGAAAATGCTTTTTTGTGTCTCAAAAGATCACCTGGATCCCAAACTTTCATGTACAAGCAATTTGGAACTTGTATGAAAGGACTTATGTACCCTTTGCCACTCAAAGTGTTCATCACTCTATCATCATTTTCACTATGCTGTCCATGATAACAAGAAATCTGAAATGGCCCAGTATGAAACAACAAACCTGAAATATAACTTTTATTTTCATACCTTGGGCTGGAATCCAATTGTTTACTTTTTTTTTCAGATTTAAAAGTAGGAGTTTTTGAGGGACTTACCTTGGCACAACCATCTTGTGTTTATCAAGAATCATACATGTTTCTACTGAAGGTTCTCTACTTTCCACTTGCATGGTGTATTCCTTTATGGGTTGCTCACTAACTTCTTTCAGATCTGAATTCTCTTGCTCCTTGATTTCCTCACTAGAATTCTCATGAGGGTTTGACTTTCCATCATTTTCCTTCAAAATTATTTGCAGCTCCAATTTTTCTTCATTCTTCCTTTTTACAATTCGGAAATTCTTTTCCTCTTCCTTTCTCAAGGCATGTTGAAGATTTGTTGGATTGTTCTTTGGTTTATGACCAGCCCTAGAACCATACATGCCTTTCATCAATGCCATGAAATCTGCAAGACCCATTTCTTCTCTGATTGCCGGTGGAAAGGTCATATATTCCTCATAGTTTGCAGCCACATCATTCCATATAGAAGGTTGCTCCTCTCTTTCTAGAATGACTTTCTCCCTACAACGAACGTCGGGTTGATTAGGCCTTCGTGTAGATCCAACCGTCACCCTAGGTGGAGGGGGAGGGTGGTTGTATGTACTTGAAGTGTTGATTTCACCATTGTGTGGCTTGAGTCCATTCATATCCTTAATGGTTTGGATGAATACCATCATTTCTGTCAACCGCTCTTGATTTTGGGCGAATTTTATAAAACTAAACCTATATGGGTCATCCATGGTACTCTGCCTTGGCTGTTCCGCATTTCCCTTTTGTAGTACCTCACTTCCCTATCACTATGTGGCATGAAGCCAACTCGAACCTGAAAACACAAAAAACCTTGAAACTTTGATTAAAACCCTTGCTATAAAAGGTATAGCCACTGATTTGGAGATGTATGGACTGGAATCTGCTCCATCCTATAGGGTACGACTGCCATACGGATCTGTATGGATATGCAATTTTTTTTAATTTTTTTAATTCCTCCACAAGTTGCCAAAATCGTGGCTCTAATACCAGTGTAATGTCCCAATAGGGCAGATTATTGCCAAAAAGGGTACAAAAGTAAACCCTAACAATATTAAATAAATTTTTGAATTTTTTTTGAAACCCTAAGCACTTGAAATTTGCAAAATCTGGAAAGTGCCAAACTAGGGCACAAATAAAATATGTAATTCCTTAAAAATTTCCAAAAATTATGAAATATTTCTACCAATCATCATCCAATCAGATCTGATTTTTAAGTTGAAAAATATGGCTGATAAATAAGATAAAAAACACCACAATGTTCTGCTGCCTGCAAACCACAATTAGGCTGGAAAAACAACCTAGAAAACCCCACGTCCACCCCAAGAGGGGGTTCGTTGACCTCCCAAAAAGGTCTGCTGAACTCCTTGGGTGATTCGTTGATCTTTTGATGCTCCAAAACCCTACGCTGCCCGCACAAACTGCAGTGTCCTCCTAGACAACCTCCTCTGTTTCACTATACCTGAAATGGTGTCTGAAACACCTCCAACTGTTTAATAATGATCGGTGCAACTACTGAATGATAGTTGTCAGCTGATATGCAAGGTTTGCCATCCTCAATCAGCCCTTCAGTGAGGGTTTCCGTCCTCACTCAGCCCCTCAATGAAGAAGTCCAGCAGATCATGTTAAAACTCAAAGATTTCAATTATCAAAAGTAGTCTAACCCTTCAAATGAAACTCCACTTCCTTTTTATACTCTTCCCCCCAGGGGTGCGTTCCACATGGAGGGAGAATTTGAATATTCAAGGACAATTCCCTTATAATCATCACTTAAAGCATTGAATTGCCCATGACCCTCAAAAGTCCCAACTTAAGTGAAAAATAGAAAGGAGTTGCCGACATATTCACTTTTGGCAACTAAGGCATATTATTACTTTTGTTTAAAGTATTTAAAAAATACTTTTTATTTTAATAATAATATTTTTTATTTTAAGAAAAGGGGACATTGCACTGTCATATAATCTTCTCTCCAAATGAAGTATTCACAGCATCTCTTTAACAAATGAGAGGTGCCATGAATACCAGTATTGGTGCCATTGGAAGATGTTGAACATCATACCTAGAGGCTGAAGGAGAGGTTGCTGATTTGTCTATTCATGGATCTTTGGTTTTGTCCAAAAGCCATTCAAGAATGGATAGTGGATAACGAAATGCATCTATGGTTGGAGCAAGGGGGATTTACCATCCTCTTTGCAACAAAGGATGATTAGGGAAACTGTTTTCCTAGGGGGCTTCGTTTATGAATAGGTCTAGACATCCCATTAAATATTGGACTACAAGTTCTAATCCTGTGAAAAAGACATCTACAATTGCTCCAGTTAAGGTCCAATATTCATTTTTATGCTAGAATTTTGGAATGACGTATGATTCCAGTGAAAAGGCTTCTACAATTGCTCCAGTTTGGATCCAATTGTTCACTTTTCTGCTAGAATTTTGGAATGACGTATCATTCAGTGTGATTGATAAACACACTCTCAAGCTATTTTGTGTTTTGATTTAACCTATAGTGACATGTTCATATCTCTGTAAATATCTACATAGAGAAAACTACCCCATCCCCTCCATCTCCTAACATTGGTAGGAGTGCCTAAAGGCTCTCCTCTGTTGGGGGAGTGCAGCCTTAAAATTCCTCCCCTTTGGCCTCCTGAGCAGAGCATAGCATATAGATAATAATTTAAAATGAATTCATATCCCACATCAACAAAACCTCCTTTTCAACCCATCATTCTTCAATAGTCATACCGTAAGCATTGAAAATGTTACAATCACAATGTCCTGTTATGCCTCATCAACGTGAGCAAGACAATATTGTAAAGGAAAAGGATGGTTTATCATGGTTTAACATGTACCATGATCGCATATTTTGTTTTGCAATATATTGTGAAATTTAATTGATCCTCTATAAGCAAAATTTATAATATGATGAAGTAGGATGGATTCTTTTCCAGATAAGTTGATTTCTTATTTATTCTTGTATGTCAGGAGGCCAGACTAGCCATTGAAGATATTGTAATTCCAAAGGGGCAGCCTGTAGAGCTACTCCCAAGGTGTTCTGAAATTATAGCTCTTCAAATGAAGCTCGTAGAAGATTACAAATTAGCTGCAGAAAAGGCAGGAGAAGAGTCAAACTCAAGACTTCGAGTCCTACCACTACATGCCAACATTAAAGAGAGAAATATTTCAGATACAAGCATGGTAGAAAGATGTGGAAACTCGGAAGATGTGGATGCCAGTAGAAAGACGTCGGGTACTACTGTTTCCAGACTTCCATTGTTACCTGACTGGTGAAACCCAGATTGTCTATAAAAAATCCCATGTGTAATTTATGGTGTAATTTATGCCTGATAATTTCTATTGTACTGTATTTTATTCATGTTCTATTATTAATTTATAGGAAGAAGCTGTGTATATCTTTTACTGCAATCAATACAGAAACTTGTCCGTTGACAGACTATTGGGTACCATTAATTGAAAACATCTTCCCTATATTTGTTGCATTCAGATGATATGTCATGGGTGACTATTTGCTCAAATGTTAAAGATGAAATCCTGTGGTTTTAATTCTTGGTTTTAATTCATTTCTAAAACCTAAATATGTCCTCCTTAGATAGTGTGTATATATTGTAAAATATTTACAAAATTATGTCTCTTAAATTCTCCAAAACCAGCAAGGCTAATAAACTGTTCAATTTGAGTTTTTCAATATCTCAATAACAAGTTCTGAGAATTTTTTTAAGTATTCCCAAAATCAAAACCCATTACTAAGTAACATCTAGAAAAGGAACTGAAGGGAATAATTTGATTTTTAAAACATCATTATCCTCAATTAGAGCAGCAATATTTTCTTAACTAGCAGCAATGACATCTTCATTTGAGCTAGCAGTCTTGTGATCCTCTAGAACGAGCAGCATTATGTATATCATCTAAACCAAGAAAATTATTAAAATTCGAATCATACGATGAACTACATTAGGATGGGATCCAAAGGAAATATGACTAGGTGCAGCTGCCCTAGAAACAGGGGACCAAGAATTATGATGATCGAGAACCGAATTGGTGGAACGGAACTAGCATTATGTAAATCATTTTGATTATTGAATATCATCCTTGGCATGAAGAACTGTCCAACCATCAACATCACAAGCCACTTGAGGTTCACCACCTCCCTGACCATCAATAGCTTCAGAATCAATTTGGTTTGCAAGTCAATCAGCTATTCCTTGTTTGGCTCTACCTAGGGCCTTCTACTTGCGTAGATCCTAAGGTTATCCACATTAAACTG
The DNA here is from genome assembly GCA_037957365.1 of Torreya grandis. Lineage (NCBI taxonomy): Eukaryota > Viridiplantae > Streptophyta > Pinopsida > Cupressales > Taxaceae > Torreya > Torreya grandis. The sequence goes on from JARHVA010000590.1 coordinate 3,217,289, forward strand.
CATATGATAAGAAACGTATGTAGAAACCAACAAGAAATTGACTTCACAATTGATGTTAGCTGAGACCCCTTCCTTTTACCTAAAAAGTAACAACGTTTTATTTTTTTGATAAATAGCATATTGACACTACAAAAATGAGAACCAAATTTTAGTCTTTTAAAAAAAGAACAAATTTTCACGTAAAAACATGCTTGGGCACAAAGATCCCCCTACTAATCAGCAGTCTTCTTTGCAACATATTTGGCAGACTTAATACTCGTAAAAATTATGACTAAGATTCACGCTCTTTGCAAACGAGTATAAACAACATAAAAACCAGACTGAAAGTGAACGTCACCAGGAGGAAATTTATTCTTCAATATAAACAATTTAAGGAAAACGCTTTTAGGTTCCACCAAAAAATAAGTTTATAAATTCTACCCATAAATTGTTTGTCTCTACCTATGATAGAAGGAAAAGCATTTTATAGAAATATTTAGCAGAAGAATCGAGAGATTTATCTTTCCATTTTAAGGAAGACTGGTCAAAGCTATCAAAACCTATCTCAAAGAATGGAAGAGAGTGAGAAAACAACCAACAAGGGCCTTCTAAAGTAGAGAGAAGGTCCTTTTTGCACCACATCTAAACCAAACGGTTCATTTCAATCAACTCACATGTTACAAGGCGCTTACTGGAGAATGTATATTGTGATTGGCTTGGGCTGATAGGTCTTGTGGGAGTAATTTCTGGTGGATTAGAAATATCCCATGAGTAATAGATGATATGTTTGAAGATGACTGATGTGTTTCTTCATAGTTTTTGTTTAGTTTTTCATTTGATGGAGGTGTGTTGAGATATATATGACGAAGTTATTGAATCTTGATATTCACCGCATCATTGAAACTACATGACTTTTTAAGTTCATCATAGAACTATTTGTAAGAGTCTCTGGATAATAGTCTGGTATAAGACTCGGAATGTAGGTAAGGAAAATTCATATGCAGTTGTATCCAGAAACTCTTACGATTAGCTCGCTGCAAAAACAACTTCAGAACTTTAATCGTAGAACTAAGCAATCACAAGTAGTTTTTTTGCTTATAATTTGCCATATCCTTTTTTTCAATAGCAATAACTAATAACTAATGTTCCATTTTGAATATTCGAACTGAAGAAAATAACCAATAGCATTGATCAATTTATATTTTTAAGAATGCAATGGTGTGATTAAATTATTACCATTGGCAATAACATTAGACAAATGGAACCCCCTTAACTAGTGAATAAATGCTTGTATAAGGAACAATCCTACGCAGTGCTTTTACTAGGAGTTTGTGCCTTTTACCTTAGTTTGGATCCTGAATTCCTGGCTCATCTTCACATTGCCATCGTCTTAAACTTGGTTTTTTTTATGGGGTGGGGTGATTCATTGTAGGCAAACTAATTCCTGTGATCAATCTCCTACTCTCATTTTTAATCCTCTATTGCAACCTCTTAACATAATTCTTCTATGGAGTGATCTTCCTCTTCCTGAGCTTCCTCATTATTCTCCTCTTTGCTGTTTTGAGGTTCTTATTTTAGTTTCAATTCTTTTTTCTTGCGCATATTATAGGAGGTTTATTTACACTTGTAATGTCCTCCTTTATATTGTACTTCATGTTGTCCCATTGGCTAAATAAAGTAAAATTTGTTAGCATGGGCATCATTTGCTTTGGAACCTGTTGACCATTTTGGCCTTGCAGGCCAAAATCGGTCTCCTTCCTCCCCTGCTATTTTGAGCCAGTTCAAATTTGATTTGCACAAGTCTTTCGGCAAAAGGAGGACCCAGTTCAGTGGTTCGACGTCGGGGTCAAATGGCATGATCTTTCCAAGAACTTTGAACTTGAACTTTGAACCATTGTTGGTTCAGTTGGGATGGTTCAATCAGTTGGTTCAGTTTAGTTGGTTCAATCAGTTGGTTCAGTTTAGTTGGTTTAATTAGCCGGTTCAAGCAGTTGGTTCAATCGATTTGATTCAACGAGTTAGTTCAGTGGGTTTGGTTCAACGAGTTGGTTCAACGGGTTGGTTCAAAAGGGTGGTTCTAGAATTGGTTCAGGTCGGAAGGTTCAAAGGGGGTCTTCCAAAGCTCGAAGGATAAGTGCCCTTGCGGAGGGCAATCAAGCACAAACTGGACCATTCCAGCAGGATGCCGAGGGCACTCAGGTGACAAAAGGACCTCTTTAACTTTTTCGAAAAGCAAATTTGGAGACCAAAAACAGAGCTTGCGAATGGCACTCAGTCGGCAAAATGGACCATTGCAAAAGTTCGAAAGGTAGCTTTGGACTTGATTTGCCTTTTCGGAGGAACCAAAAGGGCGAGTTTTCCTTCGGAAATGCTAAGGCAAAAGATAAAGACAAGGTTGAATTTCTTCGGGAAAAATGTCAGAAGGAATTCCTTCGGACATTTTCTCTGAAGAAAGAGACAAGGCAAGTCGCCGGACAAAGAATTTCCTTCGGAAGAAAATCTCGCAGAAAATGGTAAAGTGAACAAGACGAATTCTTTCGGACAAAAAGTCCGAAGGAATTCCCCTGAAAGAAAAAGCCCGAGGGAATAAACGGGAAAGACAAAGGAAAGATTTCCTTCGGACATTTTGTCTGAAGGATTTGAAGAGCAAGGCCGCTCAAAGGACCCCGAAGGGCAAGTGCCCTTGTGAGGGACTCTCGACTATCGAAAGGAGGACTTTCCCTAAGCCCCGAAGGGACACCTTCCCTTCGAGAGGTTCCAAAGAAAAAAGCCGAAGGAATTCAAAGGGGTGACGGGCCCGCATATGTCAAATTTGTGCATCATGAATTAGCCGTTGGAATCCGAACGTCAGATGACGTCTCCAAGGACGTCAAATTCAAGGCAATAGAATAGCCGTTCGTTTTCAAATAGCGACGGGCGTGCGAACGCCAATTTTACAGCAATGAAATAGCTGTTGATCTTTAAATACTTGAGCACCAACCCGAAGGAATTCAAAGGCCTTAAGGCCAAAAGGAAGAGACCACTAAGAAGGGAGTCCAAAGAGCCAAGAGATGACAAAAAGACAATTCTAGGAAAAGACAGAGCTAGGAAGAGACAAAATTATGAATATGGACAAAACAGTGCAGGTGGCGAAGGGGAGGCGAGTTATTCCTACAGTGGAAACAGTCTCCGCCAAGTGGTCATCAAGGGGTGCAAATAGTGAACGGCACGAGCGATTTTTTTCGACTTTGCATTGATGAGCAGACAAATCGCGTGAATGTATTCAAGGGGCGGTCTTGTTTGTAGACAAACAGCGCAGCCCATGATTTCACATATGGCATTTAATATATTTTAAACGCCTAAAGTCCAAGCTGGAGTCGACACAACATTCTCTATCAAGCGGCTTTCTCTTCCCAACGCTCTCAACGCACATGGACCACTTGAAAAGGGGCACAAAGTCTTTTCCAAAAGGGGGCGCCTTTTGCCTCCTCTTTCTCTATATATATTGTAACTTCTCATTTGAGAAAGATATTTTTCATGTTGTAAAGCGAAGCCTTGCCAATTTTCACTTAGAATCAATAGAATATGCATTTTTACCTCTATTCTGGTTGGATATATCTCTGAGTGTGTATGAGTGTTAGCTTTGTGTTCAGTCATTTCTTTCATAATGCTTCCACAGACTTGATACCAACACCCCTGGTATACACAGTACCATTCCTGCAGGGGACAAGAAGCGTTGTATCTGGAGCGCAGAGATAGAAGAAGGTTACCAGACAGTGTGCTTTTCCTACAACCCCTGTGGTAAGTTCATTTTCTGTGTGTTTCTATTAAAGCCTCCGTGTTAAGTTCCCTGCAGTCTGGTCTTTTTACCAGTTAAAGTGTATGTATGTGTTCTTATGGTTCAAAGTGTGAGTAGATCAAACTTGTTTGGTGCATCACCAGCGTAGGTTAAATCCTGTTTTTAGTAATCCTTCTCCCTTTTCAACCCCCCCATTATATATACGTATTAGCACTATTACTGGAATAACTCAAAGATGCATCAAAAGGAGCTAGCCTTTATCTAGAGACTCTCCCCTCAGTTTTGCCAGACCCACAAGCAAGAGAGGAGTTTCCATTGTGATGCGTGGAAGACAGGAGCTCATCTCCCTGTCAAGGGTGCAATTCATTGCGTCAACAATTTTTGGCATGCCCAGTGGGACAAAGTTTCAACACTCAGCAAAGTTTCAGGATTGATGTTGGCCCTGTTATAGCAAAATCAACTATTTTCAGCATCTGACGACTCCACTGGTAAGAACATCAGTCTCTGATCAAAGACCAGTCTGACCTCTTATGCCTAAAATCACCACATGATCTGCTGCTAAGGGTGCCACTTTTGAATTCGTTGAATTGCCTTTGAACTTAGCAAAGCAATTGAGGTTTGAAAAAATTCATCCATATTCAGCAAATCACCTTCCCAGACCTGTCATAAAATACACCTACGCAAGAAGGCTTTGGTTGAATCCTGTCATAGCTATGGCTTTACCTTTTGTGGTCTTTCATGGTCAGAGTCTTTTGAATCTCCTATATTATGACCCAATTTGAGGAGCAGTCCTTAAAAGTGTGCCTCCCTTTAATGGAGAAGGGCCCATTACTGTTATCGAACACATCAAAAATATTGCTAACCTCTGCAATATTCACAATGTCATTGAGAAAAACATTGCAATCAAATTGCTGGCATTGTCTTTCAAGGGCAAGTTTCTAAACTGGTATGGCACTTTGCCCATGAATTCGGTTGATTTCTGGAACGAATTGGGCACCCTCTTAATGAACCGATTTGGAGAGAAGAGCGACCACCTCTCACTTGTCGAGCAACTGACCACTATGAAAAGAGCTCCACACAAATTCATGCATGATTTCAATACTCGTTTTCAAAAGACATGGGACAGAATCTCCATTCTAGTAAGGTCGACTCAGAGCTATGCTTTCCTCTATTATTTGAAAGTGTTGAACAACGACATTGCTGTTATGATACAGCCCATGGGAGGACATGTGTTGCTTGTTGCCTATGACATAGCTATAACAGCTGAGAATTCCCTGGTGTAGGCTGAAAAAATAGCCCCTAGGCCTCATATGCCGCTCTTTCCTGAATTGTTGTCTCCAATCCAGACTGTTGCACCCACCTTGGCCCTTTTGTCTGGCATAGAAAGTCGGTTGTTACTTCATTCAATGACATCCATGAAGTCAAAAAATTGTTACAAAGCGTAACAAATGAACTAGTGGCTCTTAAAAGGTAGCAAGCTCAAAGCAATTGACCAAATCAAGGATATCAGCAGTATGGGCAACCAAATAGACCCCTTTTCAGAATTACAATCAAGGGCAAGGTCAGTTTGCACAGAGCAGACTTTTTCAAGGTTATAATCCAAGCGCCCCTTTATCATCCAAGGCTCTAGCGCTCGCTTAAAACAATCTGGTACAAGAACAACCCAATTGTTCAACCATGGGATATGGTCAAGATCAGGTTGTTTATACAAATAAAATGCTGAGTCACTACACAAATGCACAGAACAATCAGGGAACCGCCCAATTCCCAAGCTTTGAGGCTTCAGTGCAACCTGGCTGGGCAGCAGTCAGACTCAACCCGATTTCACTCGCATGAATCACCTGGAAGGTGAGTTCTATGCAGTGAATTACGTGGGTAGTGCAGACAATCGAGGCGACTATGTCGCAGCGAACACAAGGTCCAAAAGGAGAGCAATGGAAGAAGCTCAAGTAGCTGCTCAAACGTCAGCACCACTTTCTTCATCACATGTAAATCAAAAGGTTCCAAATTTTAGACTGCCGGTTGCACCCTCAGCGCGTCGGCTTGCGCCTCAGGGTGTAAGTAACCCCAAAAAAATCGAAAGGAGGCAACCCTCTGGTCAATGTGGTAGGCTAGATGAAGCTGCACATGAATATCTCCTTGTGGGACTCATTATCAATACGGGGACAAAAGGACATGCTGGCAAAAAATTGCACGGGCTGAATGAACACGCTATTACAGCGAAAGCCGATAATGTTCTAATGATGAATGGGCAGCCTTCCACATCAGGGCAAGTTAAGAAAGAGGAAAATGTTTCCTTTTTTTACTTGTCATTGGTCATATGAGATTTTTTGGTGCACAATTACATCATTGACAGTGGAGCAAGCACCTCGGTAATGCCCAAATGCATAGTCGATACGCTAGGGCTAAAATATGAAAAAATGACTGAGGGAGTCTTACAGCTGGATGGAACACCAACAAAGACAGTTGGAGTGGTAAAAAGTTTGAGCTTGATGCTACACGTCTGCCCAACCTTGTCAGTTCCTCACGATGTGGTAGTGGCGGATGTCCCTCCTTACTTTGCTATTTGTTTATCCAGGTATTTCACATCCAAAATAGGCAGCTACCTAGCAGAAAACTAGTCCTATCTGATTTTTAGAACCAAGTATGGGACTAAGGTTAAGATTGAATCGGAGCCACTCCACAAAGATCATTTGGAACCATACTTGCTCAAGGCGACAAATGTCAGCTATGCCATTAGTGACCAGGGAGAATTCTAAGTGGATCAATCTCCATCCTCTGCCCTTGAAGGAGTTACTGACCTGCTCTTAGACGAATGAGGAAGTGACAACTTTGAGCATGATCCTTACAAGTTCATAGAAGAGGCAGGGCTTTGGATTTATTGCATGCACGAAGAGGGTACTTTTGTACCAAATCTGATGAAAGCAAGTCAAGAAAGCTCAGGTTTATGGCAGTTGTTCTTTGATGGTTCAAGAAGTAAGTTGGGAGCTGGTAGTGGAGTGGTGCTAATTTCTCCTTCAAAGGAGAAATACTTTTCGGCTTTCAAGTTACAATTTTCTTGCACAAGTAATGTTGTGGAGTACGAATCCCTCATCCATGGTTTGGAGTGGGCAAGGAAAAGAGGAATCAAAGAGCTGTAGGTTTTTAGTGATAGTGAGGTGATTGTGAATCAGGTAAGGAGCCAAAATATGACAATTTTTTTTGCTTAAGTCCTATAAACACAGGGTATGGGACTTAGTGGAGAGTTTCCTTGCTTTCAATGTTACCTCCATTCCTAGAACGCAGAACAAGCAAGCAGATAGGCTAGCAGAAGTTAGTGCCCAGTTTGATATCCCTAAGGAGATAGGTTGAGACTGCAGTCCACGCCATTTGAAGGTAGTAATCCGACCCTTTGTGCCTAACAACATCACTAACTAGCAGGGGTTTGACAACGACCAACAAATAACACTCTTCTTGCAAGAAGACGCTGAGTTTGCTGGTAAAAACTAAGCTAAGCTACAGCAGCAGTATGGCAGCGAAATTGTTCAACTTAAGAACAATAAACTTCCCAAAAGCTTGGTCACCTTTGAGAGTATCTTCAATGAAGATGACCAGTTGAAAAGCGATAAGGCAAGCATCACAACAAAGGAGAACTATGAGAAGGTTGAAATATTCAAAAATAAGTTGTTTGCACCTGAGAAAGTGTGCACGGACCATGAAAGGCAGGGTTTCACCTTGTTGTGCCAAGAGTTTGTTGACGTCTTCGCCTGGGAGTATAGCGATTTGAAGGGTTTCGATCCAAGTTTGGCCCAACATACCATTGAACTGGAGGAAGGCACCAAGCCGATCAAGCAAAAGCAAAGGACTGTCAACCCAAAGATTGAACTTCTCATGCGAAAGGAACTCACCAAGTTGATTGAGTCCAGGATACTATTTCCAATCAAACACTCTTCTTGGCTTGCCGCTCTTAGGATTTGAAGAGCAAGGCCACTCGAAGGACCCCGAAGGGCAGGTGCCCTTGCGGGGGACTCTCGGCTATCGAAAGGAGGACTTTCCCCAAGCCCCGAAGGGACACCTTCCCTTTGGGAGGTTCCAAAGAAAAAAGTCGAAGGAATTCAAAGGGGTGACAGGCCCACATACGTCAAATTTGGGCATTATGAACTAGCCATTGGAATCCGGACATCAGATGATGTCCCCAAGGACGTCAAATTCAGGGCAACAGAATAGCTGTTGGTTTTCAAATGGCGACGGACGCGCGAACGTCAATTTTATGGCAATGAAATAGCCGTTGATCTTTAAATACTTGAGCGCCAACCCAAAGGAATTCAAAGGCCTTAAGGCCAAAAGGAAGAGACCGCTAAGAAGGGAGCCCAAAGAGCCAAGAGATGACAAAAAGACAATTTCAGGAAAAGACAGAGCCAATAAGAGACAAAATTATGAATATAGACAAAACAACCCAGGTGGCGAAGGGGAGGCGAGTTATTCCTGCAGTTGAAACAGTCTCCGCCAAGTGGTCATCAAGGGGTGCAAATAGTGAATGGCGGCGACCTATTTTTCTCCACTTTGCATTGATGAGCAGACAAATTGTGTGAATGTCTTGAAGGGGCGGTCTTGTTTGCAGACAAACGGTTCGGCCCATGATTTCACATATGTCATTTAATATATTTTAAATGCCTAAAGTCCAAACTGAAGCTAACACAACATTCTCTATCAAGCGACTTCCTCTTTCCAATGCTCTTAACGTACATGGGCCACTTGTAAAAGGGTGCAAAGTCTTTTCCAAAAGGGGGTGCCTTTTGCCTCCTCTTTCTCTATATATATTGTAACTTCTCATTTGAGAAAGATATCTCTCATGTTGTAAGGCGAAGATCTGGCAATTTTCACCTGGAATCAATAAAATACGCATTTTTACCTCTATTTTGGTTGGATATATCTCTGAGTGTGTATGAGTGTTAGCCTTGTGTTCAGTCATTTCTTTCTTAATGCTTCCACAGGTTTGATACCAACACACCTGGTATAGACAGCACCATTCTTGCAGGGGACAAGAAGCGTTGTATCTGGAGCGCAGAGACAGAAGAAGGTTACCAGACAGTGTGTTTTTCCTACAACCCCTATGGTAAGTTAATTTTCTGTGTGTTTCCATTAAAGCCTCCCTGTTAAGTTCCCTGCAGTCTGGTCTTTTTACCAGTTAAAGAGTATGTATGTGTTCTTATGGTTCAAAGTGTGAGTATGAGTAGATCAAACTTGTTTGGTGCATCACCAACTTAGGTTAGGTTCTGTTTTTAGTAATCCTTCTCATTTTTCAACTTAGGTGGGATTTATTGCATGCACGAAAAGGGTACTTTTGTACTAAATCTGATGAAATCAAGTCAAGAAAGCTCAGGGTTATGGCAGTTGTTCTTAGATGGCTCAAAAAGTAAGTTGGAGCTGGTGGTGGAGTGGTGCTAATTTTTCCGTCAAAGGAGAAATACTTTTTCGGCTTTCATGTTTCAATTTTCTTGCACAAGCAATGTTGCGGAGTACGAATCCCTCATCCATGGTTTGGAGTGGGCGAGGAAAAGAGGAATCAAAGCACTGTAGGTTTTTGGTGACAGTGCGCTAATTGTGAATCAGGGAAGGAGCCAAAATTTGACAGAATTCTTTGCTTAAGTCCTATAAACACAGGGTATGGGACTTAGTGGAGAGTTTCCTTGCTTTCAATGTTACCTCCATTCCTAGAGAGCAGAACAAGCAAGCAGATAGGCTGGCAGAAGTTGTTGCTCAGTTTGATATCCCTAAGGAGATAGGCTGAGATTGCAGTGCACGCCATTTGAAGGTAGTAATCCGACCCTTTGTCCATGACAACATCACTAACTAGCAGGTGTTTGACAACGACCAACAAATAACACTCTTCTTGCAAGAAGACGCTGAGTTTGCTGCTAAAAACTAGGCTAAGCTACAACAGCAGTATAGCAGCCAAATTGTTCAGCTGAAGAACAATAAACTTTCCAAAGGCTTGGTCACCCTCGAGAGTATCTTCAATGAAGATGACCAGTTGAAAAGCGATAAGGTAAGCGTCACAACGGAGGAGAACTATGAGAAGGCTGAAATATTCAAGAATAAGCTGCTTGCACTTGAGAAAGTGTGCACAGACCATGAAAGACAAGCCTTCACCTTGTTGTGCCAAGAGTTTGCTGATGTCTTCGCTTAGGAGTATAGCGATTTGAAGGGTTTCGACCCAAGTTTGGCCCAACATACCATTGAACTGGAGGAAGGCGCCAAGCTGATCAAGCAGAAGCAAAGCCCTATCAACCAAAAGATTGAACCTCTCATGTGAAAGGAACTCACCAAGTTGATTGAGTCTAAGATACTATTTCCAATCAAACACTCTTCTTGGCTGGCCGCTCGAAGCATTTGAAGAGCAAGGCCGCACGAAGGACCCCGAAGGGCAGGTGCCCTTGCAAGGGACTTGCGGCTGCCAAAAGGACTTTCTTCAAGCCCCGAAAGGAAACCTTCCCTTCGGGAGGTTCCAAAGAAAAAAATCGAAGGAATTCAAAGGGGTGACAAGCCTGCAAACGTCAAATTTGGGCATCATGAACTAGTGATTGGAATCCGAACGTCAGATGACGTCCCCAAAGACATCAAATTCATGACAACAGAATAGCTGTTGGTTTTCAAACGGCGACGGGCGCGCGAACGTCAATTTTACGGCAATGAAATCGTCGTTGATTTTTAAATACTTGAGCGCCAACCCGAAGGAATTCAAAGGCCTTAAGGCCAAAAGGAAGAGACCGCTAAGAAGGGAGCCCAAAGAGCCAAGAGATGACAAAAAGACAATTCCAGGAAAAGACAAAGCCAAGAAGAGACAAAATTATGAATATAGACAAAACAACCCAGGTGGCAAAGGGGAGGCGAGTTATTCCTATAGTTGAAACAGTCTCCGCCAAGTGGTCATCAAGAGGTGCAAATAGTGAATGGCGCGCCCTGTTTTTCTCCACTTTGCATTGATGAGCAGACAAACCGTGTGAATGTCTTGAAGGGGCGGTCTTGTTTGCAGACAAATGGTGCGGCCCATGATTCCACATATGGCGTTTAATATATTTTAAATGCCTAAAGTCCAAACTGGAGCCGACAACATTTTCTATCAAGCGACTTCCTCTTCCCAATGCTCTCAACGCACATGGGCCACTTGTAAAAGGGCGCAAAGTCTTTTCCAAAAGGGGGCGCCTTTTGCCTCCTTTTTCTCTATATATATTGTAACTTCTCATTTGAGAAAGATATCTCTCATGTTGTAAGGTGAAGCCCTAGCAATTTTCACTTGGAATCAATAAAATACGCATTTTTACCTCTATTATGGTTGGATATATCTCTGAGTGTGTATGAGTGTTAGCCTTGTGTTCAGTGATTTCTTTCCTAATGCTTCCACAGGGTTGATACCAACACACCTGGTATAGACAAAAAACTATTTTTGTAGGTGACAAGAAGAGCTGTATCTGGAGCATAGAGGCAGAAGAAGGTTACCAGACAGTGTGCTTTTCCTACAACGCCTGTGGTAAGTTCATTTTCTATGTGTTTTCATTAAAGCCTCTCTGTTAAGTTCCCTGCAGTCTGATCCTTTTACCAGTTAAAGTGTATGTATGTGTTCTTATGGTTCAATGTGTGAGTATGAGTAGATCAAACTTATTTGGTGCATCACCAACTTAGGTTAGGTCTGTTTTTAGTAATCCTTCTGCTTTTTCAACCCCCCTCCCATTATATATACGTATTAGCACTATTACTGGAATAACTCAAAGATGCATCAGAGGGAGCTAGCCCTTATCTAGAGACTCTCCCCTCAGTTTTGCCAGACCCACAGGCAAGAGATGAGTTTCCATTGTGATGCGTGGAAGACAGGAGCTCATCCTCCTGTCAAGGGTGCAATCCATTGCGTCAACAAAACCATAATAATGATCAGCCCAATTTTCTTTAATGGAAGACATCGAATGATGTTTTAATTCACACCATTAATGGTCCTCCTCTTCACCATCTACAACAATGTATTCTTTAAGAATTGGCATCAAGATCGCATCATTCGCTTTGGAACCATAGTATTGTTCAGTGACTTTTCTTCATTGGAAGACATGGAATATTGTTTTAATTCACATCGTTAATGATCTCTCTTCACCATGTACAACAATGCCTTCTTCAAGAATTGGGATCAAAGATGTTTGTGTTTCAAAGGTGGTGGTGATTATATGATTGTGCGTGATTATGGTTGTATCTTTCATTAACATTAGACACTTCAATGTATGTGGATTGTTAGTGTAAAAGCCATATGTGCGGGACCCCTTGAGTGATGGACACATAATATTGATGCAAATGAGAATGAGGGGCCAAATTAATGGCTGCCTTACTCTCCAGTCTAGACTCACCCTCTCTTATGGACATACTTCAGACATGGAGTCAAACTTGTTAACAATACACTCTTTATTGCTTGAATGCCAAAGTTACCAAGATTTGATTATACACTCTTATCTTACTAGCTTATTGAAAGCATAACATGCAGAATATTACAACTAATTCAATCCGCACAAACTTGATACTCTCTTCTTTCAGTCTTGAGAACACCTCCCGAACAAGCTCTGCAAGCTTACTCTCTTTTATATCTCTTGTAAGCTAGAAGTAAGTGAAGTTACTTTTAACTAATTGTCCTCAACTCTTACCAACTGATTCAAATCTTACTCAACTATTCTATAAATTTGTGGTGACTATTCTAATTCCCCTTTTTTTGGAAAATGGCCCACATGTAAAAAATTTGCATCCGGGGTAGTTACTCTACATTTCCATTCACTTTAGGTGACACTACAGAGTATTGCAAACTGATGGTTATGGAACTATCGGTTAATGTAGACTGATGGTTTCAAAACCATTCCTTGCATTAACTAGTCGTTACGTCATTTTCTCAAAAACCTAGATGACTGGAACTTGCTCCACTTGATGTCCTCGAGAGGTTGGAACTTAGTTGATGTTTCTAGGATTGATTTGGATCATTTTCAACACATGCAATGATGTTGGCAAGTTGCAAACACAAACTTATGTTTATGATTGATACGAGATTGCTTGTTGACCCAAATGCCCTTGCATCATAAACCCTAGATAAATGAACTGATCCATGAGCTCTTACTAATGAACCTTGTGTAAACTCTTTTAGTGGTTTTCCATACTTAGAAATATCACTCACTCATCCAAGTTGCATTTTCCGTTGCTCTGTCCTTCCACTTGGGTATGTACTCCATGTACTCGTGCTCTCTTGTTCTCTTGATCTCTTGATGACTCTAGAATCTATCATTTTCTTTATTTCCTATCTTATCTTCTCAATCATATGTTGTTTCCAATCTATGATGGAAGACTCTAAACTCATATCCTCATCACTTGTTTGTCTATCATGGTAAAGGTACAAATCCACTATATTGAAGATATGGGACATATCAATCCCATTTGATAGCTCTATCTCATGTGTTCGCTGCAAAAAAATTCAAAATCTTACATGGTCCAATCTTCTTCCACTTGAGCTTAATATACATTCTTTTTGGAAACCTTTCTTTTCGCAAATGATCCAAGACCAAGGCTCATACCTAGAATTCTTGTTCTCTTCTCTTCAAATAGACACATTGTTTATAATCCACAACACTTCTTTCAAACTTCTCTTTCACTTCCCTATATATCTCATGCATAAATGTTGCATAGTCCTCTACTTCAGCACCACTTCTACTTAAACTAGTTGTATTTCACAACTCACTAATGCCTCTAGGGCTGCAATCTTACACATTTTGAAAATGACTCATTGTTATACTTATATGGACAAACATGTTGTAAGCAAATTGGCTTGTGCCAAAGTCATATCCCACTATTTAGGCTTGCTTCCTACCAAACATATTAACAAATTATCAAGGATTTTATTCATTACCTTTGTTTTCCCATATGTTTGTGGATGATAAGCTAAATTGAAACTCAACCTTGTGCCCAACTTTCTCCACAAAGTTGTCCAAAAATGTCCAACAAATTTTGTATGTTTATAAAAAAACTACGCCCTTTGGAAATCCATGCAATTTTACTATTTTTTCGAAAAATAAATTGGCAATGGTCATGGCATTACTTGTCTTCTTACATGCAATGAAGTGTACCACTTTGAAAATCTATCAACAATTGTGTGTCCTTGGCGTCCCAAAAACAAAATATGTACTTGTCTTCCCATGGTCTTTTTAGTATGGACAATGACTGATACAAAGTTGCATTCTATCTTTTGCCCTTAGCATGTTGGCAAACTCTACACCCTTTCAAAAACCTCATATCCATGTTCATCTTTGGCCAATACTAACTCTCAATAAGCTTTTCCATTGTCTTATCCATGTTGAAATGCCCTGCTAATCCTCCACTATGTTTTTCTCTTATCTGATGCTCCCTCATTGATTCTTGAGGTATACACAATTGAAGTCCCTTTAACAACAAACCATCATGTATAAAACATTTCAGCACTAGAATTCTATCTATCCCAATTGGAATTTCGTGCACTGTCCATGCATCTTTAACATCCAAATCTTCCTCATACAAATGTGTCAGATGCAAACCCAACAACTTTTATTCTCATCTCCTTTAATACAAGACACCTACTCAATGCATCAACAACTCTATTTGACTTGCCACTTCTTCGCTTCAACACAAATGAATATCTTTGAAGGTGTTTAATGCATTTCATGTACTTTTGATTCAACTTAACTTTGTTGTTTATGAACTGCAGTGCTTGACTAGGAGTGAGTTTAAGAAGTTGAGGGGCCAAAAAAGTGGCAACATCAAAAAGTTTGTTGAGTTGTTTGCATGTTGATGAAAATAGAGATCCATGTAAGAAAAGCAAAAATATTCAAATTTTTGAATTAGGTTTAAATATCTGAGTCTAAATAGATAGCCGTTTGGAATGGATATCCATTTCAAATGCTTTTTTTATTCATGTGCATTGTAATTTAATTTTTTTTTTACCCAAATCAACTATTGTTTATTGCAAACAAATAGGAAATATGCCAAATTGATATCAGTCTTGTAAAATTCATATATGTTTTTGTTGTTTATTCACCCTCTACTTTCTTCCTTATTCGCCAACTGACAAATGCTATGCAGGTAAGAATTAACCTCTTTTTCTCAATTTGTTTTGTTTCTTTTTATCAAATTTGCTTTGTTTTTGTTTAAATTGTTTGCAATTTTGAAATTTATATTAATTTCAAATGAAAAATAGGAAAACATGGATCTTAACCCAAACCCAAACCTTGTTGAATAAAAGCTCCTCAAGAAAACCCTTCTTCAATTTGCATTGCAATTGCAAACAATGTGCAAAAATTATGTTACGTGCCCCAAAAATATAGCCTCAAAAGTCTTGTGCAGTTTCCCAACATAGAGTTTACATCATTAGTTTGCAAGTTAAACTTAACTTATGGAAGTAAACATTATGTTTCCAAATTGGTTTGCGTCAATTTGTTAATGCAACACATTGATATTGACAACATTGTTTTACCCTTTGCAAGTCCAATTGACAAGGATTATTGTTATTCATTTACACTTTTGTACTCTCTATGTCATGAAGCGAAGCGACTAAGTGACAACCGTTTGTCAAACTCATTATCTAGAAGTTCTCATTATTTGTTAGTAGTTCATAGACCTAATAAGGCTATACCTTAGTTCATTGTCATTTATACAACACTTAGTTACATGCAAAATTGCTTACATTTAATGGCTTTTGGTACTTATTTTTAATCAAATAGTTTTCATAATTGCTTATCAAGTTTAAACCTTTATATCTAAGCAACCTTCTATTATTTATCGTTTTAAGTCCTTTACGTAAAATTTAACATTGAGTAATCATTCAATCATCCTTAATTTTTTTTTAACTTATAATTTATAACTTCATCATTTAATGATAACTATGTGAAGCATTCACATTGATTTAAGTTACTATTGAAATTAACATTTGTTAGATATTGTATTCAATATATTTTGAACTTATATGTATCACCAAACATTTGATTTACATTTTACCACTACCATTCTATAGAATACTCAATGAAAAATGAATTATTTTTTAGCCAAAGAATACCAATGTATAAAGAATACCAATGTATAATTCATAATAAAATCCATACATAACTCTAGTGCAAATATTTTTATGTTTCTATATGAACACTTTAACAATTGTTTTATGCAAACATCAAAATAATTTTATATTTGAACACTCATATATTATAATATTTAGAACAAAATGATACTTTAGAGCAACTCTTCCAACATTATCTTTTCCTTGGAAAGTAACCAAGTCATCTAGGATTTCCCCATTCAAAATTTTCCAAGGTTTTCAATTCATTTTATAAAGTAAATGAATTCAAACATCTATTAAGTTCAAAGCATAATTTTTACCCGGCACATGTTGTAAAGGCCTAACACGCATTCACATATCAATCATGAACATATTATCAAACTTTAGACATGCCCAAAATATAATTTATTATGGAATTGATTTATTCAAATAAACTATAAGTCTAATTTATCAATTTTCAATGCAAGAAGTTGTTTTTTCCTTTCACAACTATAAGAAGTTTTAATTAATTTAATACACTACTTTACTTTATTGAGTGGAATTAAGACCTCAATGCTTTAATTACTTAAGAATTACTAACCAAATATTTGTTTACTTTTCAATGTACACCCCAGCTAGAAGAAGGTCCATACAATCCCATTTTATCTATTATATGATTAATGTGATTATAATAGGATAAAATTAATAGATAATTCAGATTGCTAAGATGTGTAATAACTAAACAAATTTGAGTGTAAGTAACAAAATATAATAAATTGTTATTTATAAAAAATATTAGAGGAATGAAGTACTTGACTTGTTTTGGGTTTGTATAGGTATATGATGGAATATGCATCAACAATACTTTGGAATGAGATTATAAATGCTCGTATCTAGAAACAGAGTGTATGCACAAGCTTGGATAAGTTCATACTTCTTTGATGTATGCACAACACAACTTTGTCTATTAAGGTGCATAACTATCATGCATGCATGTGGCATTATGTGACAATTTTGACTTTTGCCTACCTCTGATAAGGGCTCATGTGTGTGCGAGTGTCTTCAATCCCTCATGAATGGCTTTGTTTTCCTTTTCATTGCTTCAAATCCAAGTTGTGCACTAAAGGACCATTGTAAAACATAGGCAATATGTGAAAGGGTTGAGCTAACCTTAACCACTTCTTGTGGCTAAGTATTGCCTACATATCTAATACTCAAAAGAAGGAAATTAAACTGAATGTAGTTCTCCCACCTAATTGAGTCTTTGTAATCATGTGAAATACTAGCTATAGAATATGATTGCAAAACAAGTCAGTTCATGTGTTAATACATAAAACAAATGATAAGCATAAAGAACCAACATATTAGGCCTACTCCCTTGAGGGGCGTGGATCAATGGACTCAAGCAACTAGACAAGAAAACACAAGCAATGCCTTCTCTAAGCGACTCTCCTCCAAGATCGGTCCATTAATCATGTTTGTGCCTGGATTTGGTGTTCCAAGACTTTGTCAATGCAATAGAGTAAGCGCCTCTAACATCTCTTCTTGCACCAATAAGTCTTGGCTCTTGATTGGGTAAAAATAGAAGAAGGTTTGAAGCTTTCTAGTGATATTTTGACATAGTTTGTTTGCACCTAAAAAATCTTAATGGTTACGGTCATGGCTCTTATATTTATAGTTTTTCAACTGACTCCAAGCCATATGTGGTTAAACTTGGGTTAGGATTGGGAGGTCAAATATATTTATTTTGGGAGAATGGAGCATTAATAAGGTATATGTAGCCTTAATACTGATATTTACTTCATTTATGTTGATATTTCACACTTTTGACTTTGAAGTTGATCTGTAAATTGAAAATGCAAGTGTGGCAAATTCGAAAAAACTC
Organism: Torreya grandis; assembly: GCA_037957365.1. Classification (NCBI taxonomy): domain Eukaryota; kingdom Viridiplantae; phylum Streptophyta; class Pinopsida; order Cupressales; family Taxaceae; genus Torreya; species Torreya grandis. Next base: position 3,234,986 of record JARHVA010000590.1, read on the forward strand.
ACTTTTGCATTTAATTTTTTTTTCTATTTTCTGACTTTTTTTTAAAATTTTGAATAAAGAAATAATAACCAGAATTAAAAATGAAGATCAGAATTATAAAATAGCAGATAAAAATTAGAAAAAATCACCAGCAAATTGATAACGAAGTTCGGCTTCAATAGCCTGCATCTTCGAGTCCGTTCGAAGTGAGGACCATTCTCGTTAATTTTGTGCAACAAATGGCTTCCAAAATCAATACAAGTATTCAATTCACCTTCTCTGATCTCTGCTTGCCTGTAAATATATCTCTCAGCCCTGAAAATAATGGCCCAAGGCCATACAAAGCAAAAACAAGACTCTAATCTTCTTAAAACTCTTTACACAATTGGCTTTCTGTGTCTATTCAAGTAGAAATTAGTCTCGTTTATAATACTTTGACCTCCGTAGCTAAAGTGGTCAAGGCCTATCCCTTTTGGGCAGTATGTTAAGGGTTCAAAACCGTCGATCCTTTCTTTTAGGCGCTTAGCATGAGATTTGAAAGTTTTCCCTCTTTTTTTGATGCCTTTGACTTGTATTTGTCCCACATGCGTTGCGCATGACAGTTTAAATGCTTAAAATAGCCAAGTTGAGGACCTTTTCAAATGCCAAGACTTTAGGCGCCAACTTAGGTTGCGCTTTGACTTGGTCTTAGCATGATGATGTGGTAGGTGACGTGGCAGTTTGGCCTTTGGCGCCTTGTTGAAACGTTTGAAAATTTCAAATAACATATGAATAAAAAACATCAAACCAAATTTTTTTGCACCTAATTATTTTTCTATGTGTCAAATGGCTATTAGTCCACTTGGCATATTTTCATAGTGCCACGTCACTTTCGACACCTCTTTTTTTAATGTCACAAGATTTCTTCAACTGGTTATATCTTGAGCATTTGGACTCTATTTTTTGAACCGCAAAAAGTACTAAAAAGCTCTCGACGAATTCTACTATGTGCAAATGATTTGAATAGAATTTGAAGAATTTGAAAAATAGAACGGTACATGGATCCCCCTGGATCATTCCTCCCCACTAGGAACTTTTGGACCTCCAAAAGTTGAAATTAATTGGTAATGAAGTGAGGGTATTTTTCCCTCACCTTTCTGACTTCCATCCATTTGGCCTTGCTTGGGTGCATCCTTTTGAGGCCAACACGAAGATATTCAACATTACCTCTTCGCGAAGCTCGCATATTCCTGTCAAGTATAGTATCTACCTGCAATTCTGTTAGATATTCAGAAGAAAAATCATCAACGGAAGGAATGGATACACTTTCATCATGATCAATTATCATTGGAGGCTCATACAATTTCAAATTTTTCACATTTATGATTGAATAAATCTGCATGTAAGATGGTAAATTTAATTGAAAAGCATTTGTGCCAATTTTTTTCGTTATCTTAAAAGGACCATACCGGATTGGTTTCAACTTTCTACCTTCGCCTGTCAGTCTTTCCTTACTAATGTGAAGCCATACCATATCACCTACAACAAATTAGTGATCAACACGATGTTTGTCATGCCTGGCTTTGTACTTGGCTTGACTTTTCTCCAATTGAGTACGAACAGTCTGATGTATGAGCTGTATTTGTTCAATGAACTTAGCTCGAATGGCTTCTTTTAGTTCACCAACAACTGTATCCTGTCCATAGCAAACATCTAGAGGAGATTTAGGCAAGTATCCATAACAAACTTCAAATGGAGATTTCATTGTAGAAGAATGAAGTGCTCGGTTATATGCATGTATGTAACACAATATTCATCCCATAACTTTAGATTTGTATTGCTATAACCCCTAAACAAATGTACCACAGTGCGATTCACAACCTTTGTTAGTCCATCGATTTGTGGATGAAATGCAGTGCTCTTTTTGAATTTAGTGTCCATTAGTCCCCACAAAGTTGACCAAAACTCTCAAATAAATCGAGAATTCCGATCAAAAATAATTGAAGTAGGCAAACTAAAATGAACCCATACATGTTTAAAGAACAAATGTGCAGTGCCTTCGCCAGTAATTTGCTTAGTGCAAGGAATCAAAACACATATTTTGCTAAATCTATCCACAACCACATATAAAATAGTCATGTTTTCTTTGTGTCATAGGCAACCCCCCCACAAAATCCATGGAGATACTTTCCCAGGGGCGAGTAGGAACAGGGAGAGGAGTGTCAAGTCCCAATTTTCTGTTACTAGGTTTACTTGTGGTATAAAGAGTACATCCCTTTATATATTTAGCAACGTTTTCCTGCATACGAAGCCAATAACAATACATCTTCAAATGTGCAACCTTTTTAGCAACTCCAAAATGACTAGAAATAAGAGAAGTATGTGTTTCTCTAATCATGTGCACCTTCTCATTTTGAGGAATACATAATTTTCCCAAATGATACAAAAGATCATTGTGTACATGATAGTCTAATTCTTCTACTTGTCTACTACTCATCAAGTCTTTATAAACATCCTGAAAATCAAGATCATTAACATATTGTTTTTTATAACTTTCATGAGACAAAGAACCATGTTGTAAAAGAATAGATGCAACAACCATAGGAGGCCTAGATAACATATCTGCAACCTTATTATGAATTTTTTTTTTATACTTGATCACAAGATGAAATTTTTGTAAGAAACCCATCCAACGAAAATGTCTAGACTGTTGTAGTTTGGTTTGTGATTGAAGATACTGTAAGGACTGATGATCTGTAGGTATTATTGTTTCTTTTCCCATTAACTAATGTTTCCATTTTTTAACACTTTGAACCAATGCATAAAATTCCTTATCATAAGTTGGATATTTTCTTATTGCACTTGTAAAGGTTTCAAAATGATAACAAACTGGTTTCTTATCTTGCATTAAAATAGGTCCCATAGCATACTCACTTGCATCTGTCTCGATCTCAAATGGTTGTTGTATATCATGAAGTGCTAAGACCAGAGCAGTGCTTATCTTTTCTTTCAAATTGTCGAAGGCTTTTTGATGTTTGCCTCCCCATTGAAAGCTCTGTGTCACACTTGTCAAAGAATGCAAAGGTGATGCAATATATGAAAATTGAGCAATAAACTTTTGCCAAAACTGTACTGCACCAAGAAAACTTCTAACCTCAGTTGTGTAGTGGGTGTAGGCCAATAATAATGACTACCACTTTTGCAAGATCTATTTTCAATTTACCATGTCCTACAATGTAACCCAAGTATATCAAAGAGGTCTTGCCAAATTCACATTTTGACATTTTTAGATAAAGTTTTTCCCTTCGTAATGCATCCATGACTTTCTTAACATGGATCACATGCTCTTCCCATGACTTGCTGAAAATCAATATATCATCTAAGTAAACTATAACAAAATCATCAATACGAGGAAGAGGGTAACGATTCTTAATAGTAATTTTGTTTAAAGCACAAAAATCAACACACAATCGCTAAGTTCCATCTTTCTTTGGCACCAAAATAATTGACGAACCAACATGATATGAACTTGGACGCGTAACACCTCTATCCAATAGATCCATTACCTATTTTTTGATTTCTTCATTTTCCACCACTGATAACCTGTACATGCCAATGTTAGGGAGAAGAGAATCCTGCAATAGCTGAATTTCATGTTGAACTCCCCTTTTAGAAGGTAAGCCCTTAGGATCATGAAATACATCATCATAAATAGAAATGATTTCAACCAATTCATTCTTATGTCTAGGATCACACTTTTCCAAAGCTTGAGAATATTCTTTTTTCTTAGACTTAATCAACATGAGACAAAAAGTCTTGCTTGAATTAACTAGTCTTTTCATTTGCCCTGCTATAGCCAAGGAAAGACTTATGCTAATGTGATGTGCTCTAACTATATATTCAACGCTATCCTTAACAAGGAAGTACTTATTCTCCTCTCTATAAAAAATTGTTTTTTTATCATAAAGATATGGGCTTCCCAAAACAATCCCACATATGTCCAATAGAACAACATCTAACTCAACCTCTTCTACAAACTTAGATGTGATGGCAAACCTCACTCTACAAGTTTGTGAGACTTGTAGCTTCGCATTGTCACACACCCAACCTAGTGGATAAGGCTTCGGATGGGAATTGGTTTGTAAGCCTAGCTTCTTAACAATTTCTTCAGAAATTAAATTTTCTTGTGAACCACTATTAAATAGAGTGTCAATCTTAGTATGCTTTGAAACAAATCTAATGTGGAACAATTCATTTCTTTTCTTATCAACATGCACAGAATTTTGTTTAAAAAAAGATGCATCATTTGATGACTTAGTGCTAAAAACTGAAAGAAAAAAATCATTATGTAACCCCATAGCCGTGATCTTAGTTTCATCCCCTGAATCTGATCTTAAGTCCTGAACCATAGCATTAGCCTTCTTTTCTTTCTTTTGATACCTCTTAGGCCTTAACTCAAGATGTAGTTTCCAACACTTAGACTCATCATAATTTTTTTTGCAATGATTACAAAATAGTTTTTCTTCTTTTTTAATATTATAAGTGGATTTTTGTTTACCCTTTCTTGATGAACTTTCCCCTTTAGTTTGCTTAACATTAGATTGCTTACTTTTTTCTTTACGAAAAGATTTTTTTGATTGTTTTTCTCTAGCCTCTAAATGAGTGGCTTGAACACATACTTCATCTAAATTAGTGGGATTGAACATAAGAATCATATGTCTTAAGTAACTATGCAGCCCACTTATATATTTTAGCAGTGTTTCTTGTGTGTATAGAAGAACATTCAAAAGTAAAGCTTTTTTTCTTAAATTTTTGTGTATAATCTTGAACACTTTGGCCTTTTCTTTGTTTGAAACTTTGCCAATCCATCATGGCTTGTTGCATATAGCTTAAAGGATAGAATTGCTTTCTGAGTTCTTCAATAAATTCATTCCAAGTAAAAATCGAGTGGCCTTTTTGAAGCTCGGCTTCTTTCAACTTACTCTCCCACTAGATGAGAGCTGTGCCTCCCATACGAAGAGTAGTCAAATGAATTTTTGACTCATCCCCTGCAATCTTTTGGACCCTGCAATAAACTTCAATGTACTTGACCCAATTATCCAACTTTTCGACATTAACTTCACCATTAAACATTGGTAATTCAAACTTAATATCCAATTTTAATGAAGGGAGAGATTTCACAATTTTTTTATCGTCATCCGATGGAGAAGGTTTTTCAGTTTCTTTACCTTTTGATTCTCGTGAATCACCTTCTTTTTCATTCTCGAATTTCTTTTGTTTGTCACGGTATAGTTCCTCAACCATGCTTCTCATATCCATAAAAGCTCGGTGGAAAGCTTGTTCGAATTCCATCTCTTCTTCGGCCATCCTTGAAGCACGCTTTGAACCAATCTCTGGATTATACTCAACGAATTTTCTTTCACCTTTTTGAGATTTAGACCTTATCAACATACACTAGCAATTATTATTAAATAACAACTGCTCTGTTACCAAAAATTTGATCTGTAAATTGAAAATGCAAGTGTGGAAAATTCAAACAACTCACTTTTACATTTAAAAGATCTTTCTATTTTCTAACTTTTTCTTTAAATTTTGAATAAAAAAATTATAACCAGAATTAAAAATGAAGATCAGAATTATAAAAAAACAGATAAAAATAAAATAAAATTACCAACAAATTGATAACGGAGTTCGGCTTTAATAGCCTACGTCTTTGGGTCCGTTCGAAGTGAAGACCATTCTCATTAATTTTGTGCAACAAATGGCTTCCAAAATCAATACAAGTTTTCAATTCACCTTCTCTGATCTCTACTTTCTTGTAAATATATCTCTCAAACATGAAAATAATGGCTCAAGACCGTACAAAGCAAAAACAAGACTCTAATCTTCTTAAAACTCCTTACACAGTTGGCTTTCTGTGTCTATTCAAGTGGAAATTAGTCCCTTTTATAACACTTCGACCTCCGTAGCTAAAGTGGTCAAGGCCTATCCCTTGGGGCGGCATGTCAAGGGTTCAAAATCGCTGACCCTTTTTTTTAGGCGCTTAGCATGAGATTTAAAAGTTTTTTCCTCTTTTTTTGTGCCTTCGACTTGTCTTTGTCCCACATGCATTGGGTATGATAGTTTAAATGCTTAAAATAGCCAATTTGAAGACCTTTTCAAATGCCAAGACTTTAGGTGCCAACTTAGGTTGCATTTTGACTTGGCCTTAGCATGATGACATGGAGGGTGACATGGTAGTTTGGCCTTTGGCGCCTTGTTGAAACGTTTGAAAATTTTAAATAACATGTGAATATAAAACTCCAAACCAAATTCTTTTTACAATTATTTTTCCACATGTCAAATGGATATTGGTCCACTTGGCATATTTACACAATGCCACGTCACTTTCAACACCCTTTTTTTTACCTGTCACAAGATTTCTTCAACTAGCTATATCTTGAGCATCTAGACTCCATTTTTTAAACCGTGAAAAATGCTAAAAAGCTCTCGACGAATTCTATGATGTACAAATGATTTGAATAGAATTTGAAAACTTTGAAAAATGGAACGGTACATAGATCCACCTGGATCAGAGGTTGATGACATCATCATGACATCATATTCCTAGATATTTATTGAATTTTGAATTTTTAACATTAGATATTCATTAAGTTTTCATTTCTTTTTCACTTAAGCTTTTAATCTGGTTTACCTTGTTTAGTGATTTTGCTTAGTCTTTTTGCAATTATTGGAAATCGGTCACTTGTTTAATCACGATGGTCAAAAACATCAATTTATTTGGTCGCATTTTGATTGAAAATGAATAAGAGAAAGTTGACAATTGCGTATAGGTTAATGCCCCAATTAGATATGCCTTGATGCAAATTGGCACATGCACATGACATGTGCAAATAAATCAAAGGATTTTAGTGATTAAGAACATCAATTTGCTAAGTTACGATTTGACTAGAGACAAATTAGAAGAAGCTAATGATTGTATATAGGGTAATGCCCCAATTAAGGACATATTGACATGGTTTGGTACGTGCATGTGATGTGTGCAGTCGAATTACAATTTTTTGTGATTTTAAACCAGTTTGTGCATTATTACGAAAAGTCATTCAGACATATAATTTCAACATGATAGTGGTAAGAATTAGATGTCTACATTTTATCCTTGTTTGAGAAGGCGTGGAGAGACATTTGGTCAAAGCAATGATTTTTTAAAGAGTAAAAAGGTTGTTTATAATGATCACAATCAAAATAAATAATAATGTTCTCGCTTTCTATTCAATTCTTCATGAGTTGCAAAAAAAGGAGGTTACAAAAATGCCCCAAATAGCATTTGGGTCGCCCATGATGCCCCCTCGAGGGGAGGACAAAAAAATAATTTTGACACGTTGGCCCATGATGCCCCCTCGAGGGGAGGACAAAAAAACAATTTTGACAGGTTGGCCCTCAACTAGAAGAAAGGAACACGTAATTTAGCAAAAGAGGCTCAAAAAATAGGGCTCGAAAAATAGATAAACGAGGCTAAAATAAGCCTCACTTGAATAAATGGGGTAATAATAGGTCCATGGGAGAAATCAAAATTTTTACTATAAATTCACCCCTAGAGGGTGAAAATGAATCATTTTCACCTTCCACAATTTGAAACTTGAGCTCTAACCTTTGCGCGTGAGAGAGACTGACAAAATGGCCAATGTCCCTTACCATCAACACCTTGGATAGCGTGTTCAAGAGTACCAATGACCACTAGGGAGCGAGGCATTTATAGGTACCTTTATTTCTTTTTAATTTTATCATTAATCACATTTATTAGGCCCTAGAAGTAGCTAAAAAAGTGACTTCATTGATCTTGAAGAGATAAAAATGATGAGATCAAAAACATAAATAATGAGAATGCCTTGAAAACAATGATCTTACAAGGAAATCGATGAGATAGCCAAAATATACGAAAATCGTAAAAATAATGAAATTATTGGTCAAAAGATGGTATCAATAGTCAATCGATGAAATTGACAGACAAATACTCATGGCATGGAAAATGGTGAATTTTCTAAAAATAGCAAGGTCATCTTGCTAAACATAGGATCAACCTACACAACAATAAAATCACAGACTAGGGGGAAAATGGTGAAGCCGAGCTGAATGGCAAAAACACCCATAGAACGATGAGGTCGTCTAAGAGAACGACAAGTTTACCAAAAATGGTAAATGGCCCAGGAAGAAATGAAAATTAGGATAGAGGAAGATTGTTCTTTGTTCAAAACTAGAAGAAAATGGTAGATTGATTAACTAGAAGAAGGGAAATAAACAAGTAACTAACTTGATTTTTTTTGGTTATGCTAAATAGTAGCATGTAGGATTTATGACAGCATAGGAGCAATGATCACAAGTCTTACATCGACCTGAGATTATGACAAATGAGGTTGTGGGGCTGTTGGAGGTGATAGATTTATGATATATAGCTCGTATTCTAGTGATTCAAGGAGATCATGCGTACTTGTCACCACTTGCAGAGCATTGACATTCAGAGACATCCACCTTCTAGCTACTGATTGGAGAGGTGACTATGACTCTCAAGGATTTTCATCTAATTCTACAGGTGTTGCTTCGGGGTTAACGGATCTATTAGATGCTGGTGTGTCAGATTGCTATTTTGGAGGATTTGATTAGAGTCATAGACGTGGTTATTGTTGAGGAGTCTATAGATATTGATACATTAGAGGACCTAGTTTGTCTTCCAATGGTTGTTCTAGCAGTACCACCACCCTCACTACAAGGCATAGTGCCCCAAGAGGTACTGATTTTGATGGCTCTTGTTAGTGGCCTCATGTTCCCTGATAAGAGCGGTCAATATTTTTAGATTGGGCTGATAAGCATAGTGTATTACATACTAAAACACACTACATGATTTACATGGGACTTGATTATATTAGGATAGTTTTACAAATATATACACATGATTGCATACCAGAGAGGGCGTATTATTGGTCATAAGACTCTCCTCCAGGTTTTGGCTTGGCAACATATCACTGTAGAGTGACCTATTGGACATTTATTTTAACACCTATTAGAGGATACAATGGCCTACAAATGGGTTCAGATAAGTGTGGGGGTATGAGGCCACCATGGAGATTCATACTTCTATAGGCATGCCATCGATGAGATGGTGGATGGATATTTTATCTAGTGACCGTATTTGGGGATGGAGTTTAGATGGATATAGGAGGGCTTCACTTTTCAGTATATGTTGACACCTTGTTATATTATAGGCTTCCATGACTTTATTATGGAGAGATATAGGTCAGGTCACATACAATGACAGTTTAGCTTCCAATAGGATGTGTGATGCAGGAGCATCTACATACATCTTCATGCAAGACATGGTTACGTTGGGATGCAAGTCATGTTTGAATTCAAATTCAAATTATTGTATTTTCCCTCCAAAATGTTGTTAATAAGGAGTAATTGTAAAAGTAAAGGTAAAAAGTCAATGTAAAAAAATAAAAGAGTGAAAGTGGTTAAAGGAGAATCTCCTATGTTGGAGTTGTTGAGCAAATAAAGGAGGAGTGGTTGAAAATCTTTCAACCTTGGCATATTGTTGAAGATTACAAACCATGTTTATTTTGTCTTGAGCCCAAGTTAGGCGTGGAGGTTAGGGAGGAGTCTCTTCAAAAGAGCAAAAGAGAATTCATTCAAAGAAGAGAGAGAGCTCATTAAGAAAAAAAAGAAGAATGTGAGAAGAGCTCATGAAAATAGAGGAATGTAAAAGAGTTCATATGAGAAAGGAAAAAAAAACAGAGCTCACGTAAGAAAGAAAGAGCTTCTTAAAAGGAACAATGTAAGAAAGAGAGCTTATGTGTGATAGGAGAGTAAGAAGATGAGAGGGGGGACCTCTCAGTCAAGAACAAAAGAGAATGGAATGAAGAAACAGTGAGGGAGGACCTCATTCAAGAATGCAAAAGTGAAGGAAGAGAGAAAGTTGAAGGTGCAAATAAGACTTATAAGCCATTGACCATGGATAAGGATCATAGAGTGATGGATCCTTGCTTGACTATGTATTATGCATTAGAACCTTTGGATATACGTTGAGAACCAGTTTCCAATTGTATTAGTTGATGAAGAGGACTAAAATGTTGCAAAAGTTCAATGAACAGGGTGCAGGCCTATGTGGAAAGAAAACTAGGCACGGTTGGAAGAATGGGTATATCTCAAGATTTACCCAATAAAAACTTTTGAAATTTTGTGTTTAGATGTGCCTTGGAGTTATGAATCCAATTAAAGTAGTTTCAGTTCGAATGGAGCAATGTGAAAAAAGATATGGTCAAAATACAGACTTGCAGTTTTGAGACAACTCAGAAAAACGTGTTCTCAGGTACAAAAGAACACATAAATTTTTAAAAAATGCTCAAAATGACTTAAAATTTAATATGTAGTTGGATAATAAGGTTATTTATGTGACTCAAATGTTTTAGGTCTTAAAATTCTGTCCATGAAAAGATATAGAGGACTGTATTTTGGAAAAAGAGACTGAAAGTGAAACCCTGTTTATTCATTTTGTGAAGGAGAAAGGATTGCATATATAGAAGATGTTATCCAATGGTTGTAATAGGTCTTATATATGTTTATAAAACCTATAATTATGATTTGAACACCTTTCAAGAATCAAATGTAAGAACTACAGTGAAACAAGGTAGTATTAAGATCTATTAGGCCCAATCAAGAATAGGGAAAGTTGCAATTTTGAGAAGATGTTCCAAAGGAACCTTGTCTAGCTTTAATATCTATGGTATAAATTGATAATGGGTACTATGATTTAATATTTTCTTGATGAAAGAATTTGTAATCTGAGAAATAAAGGCTAAAACTCTCTTGACAGGGCTGCAAGGACCAAAAGGGCTGAATAAAGGAAATTGGGTTGTGATGTAGGATAAAAGACTGTAAGTTCTAATATAACTTGGGATGGATATAAGAACATGTTATGATGATTTTAAAGATTTCATTTAGTGAAGGATTGATCTTAAGAGTCACATGTAAATCATGAGATAATTGTATTGTTCTTGATAAAGATTTCTATCTATCATGGTACGAATGACATTGTTTTACAAATGAGCAAGTTTGCATTGATGATCTTGATTCCTATATAGAGCTATGTCACCAATAAGAGCATTGGTGACTCAACTAGTATTTGAGCATTGAGATAAGAGAAAATTTCATCAAAATAAAAGAACATAGTCTAATGAAGAAGTGACATGTTGGTAAGGTAACTTGAGGTGTAAACAAGGTGAGGGGTTACATCAATGTGCCAAATGGATCCCACTTATTTGCACACATTACAAGCGAGAATCAGGATTAGGGTCTACCATACATAGGGCCTAAGCCATCATAGATTTTAACATGGTATAACCTATAGTATGGGCTTATACAAGTGGGGCTAAAAATATCGGTGTTACAGATGCCTATGTAGCATGGTGACTTGGTTTTTGACCTATTCACTTGACTAGGCCATGGCCCTTGTCAAGATCTAGAACACAAAGCTCTAATACCACTTGTCAAGATCTAGAACACCAAGCTCTGATACCACTTGTCAGGGTCTAGAACACAAAGCTTTGAAACCAGCTGTCAAGATCCTCTTTAGAGTACAATTGATTACCTTTGTATAAGCAACTAAACACAAAATTAAATCAGAAGTAATAAGTAACTAGAAATCAAAAATAACACAAAATATGAGATACGAGAAACAATACAATTTATATTAACACTCTTTTAGAAGAAAATACAATGAAGAAATCACACTCTTCCCACACCTCTTGGGCGTACATTAATTCTCCCTCAAGAGTTCTCTCTCTCTCAATCAATTACAATCAACTCAAACATAGAGTTATTCCTTCACCAGTCAGTGACAATCAACCCAATGGTTGTTGTTGCCTACTTCCAATCCACCAAGTAAATCTCTTTGATCTTGCACCCTTGCAGATCTAACTGATCTTACTTACCATGTAGATCTCCCTGATCTTGCTACCTGCAAATCAACTGATCTTACACCCCTTGACACAACCAACCCAATTGTTGTTCTTGCCTTCAAGTTGAGGATCTAATCCTTCTTAGTCCTTCATTACAATACAGCCCCATGGGTCTCTTAAAAAGATCCCAAAATAAATAATAATTAGAAATGCAGACTCAAGACTAAAATTAGTCTTTACATGCAAACTAATTATCCGTCTAAAATTAGACCAGTTCTAGAAACACATAGGTTATCGACATCAGTTTCTAGCTGACCGATGCCGGCTGACCATAATTGATGCCAATTACTGTGTAGCTAAAGATGACTGACGTCGGTTGCTCTGACCGATGTCGATTACTCTATAACTCAGCAACCTCCACCATTTGCATAACAGTGAAGCTTTTAGCTCCACAACTTAACAATCTCTCACTTAGAGATAAATAGTTGTACCTATACCTGTACCTGTACATCTTCTAATTTGTTTCTGGCTTGTATCCCTCTTCAAGTTCAATCTTGAAGACCAACAGAAGTTGAATGAAGATTTAACTTCTCTTTTTTTCCCAGA